>CM062820.1:1102823882-1103358882 GCA_031772625.1 Pinus tabuliformis
AAGCCTTATCATGACCTGTTTTCTTTTGACTCTAGAAAAGTGAAATGCCTGGGATTAATCAAGGACCTAGCCATCGGTTTCTCTCAGCTACCCATGAAGAGCATGATGATGGATATTGTGGTAGCAGATGTACCCCCCAAGTTTGGTATGTTACTTTCCAGGGGTTGGATCAAGAGATTAGGTGGATCATTACAAAATGATCTATCCTATGCTACTGTCCCAGTCTTCGGATGTGAGAGAAAGAGATTATACAGAGAAGCTCAGCTATCTTAGATCTTCAGGGATGAAAGGAACCCTACAAATCATCCCATTTATTTTGTTGACACTGATTTTGGAGCCTATATTCTTCATATTGAAGAATCCCAGTTGGCCTCCACACAACTTAAAAAACCAGTTTGCTAGATCACTGAGGAAGAAGGCCCTCAGTTTTGGGACATGTTCTTTGATGGGGCTTGCTCTAAGGAAGTTGCAGGGGTAGGTGTAGTCCTTGTGCCGCCAACACAGGAATACATTCATTTATCTTTTACCTTAACCTTTCAGGTCATAAATGACATAGAAAATTAGGAAGCTTTGATTTTGGGCTTAAGTGTTGCTAAAGAAATGGGTATCAAAGGCCTGGCAGTGTTTGGAGATGTAGACCTCCTCATTCAGCAGGTCAATAAAGTGTTCCAAGAAAAGCATCCAAGGTTGAAAGCATACAGAGATGAGGTATGGAGTCTCAAGGATTCCTTTAATAATTTCAGCATTTCTTATATTCCAAGAATGAAGAATCAGCTTGAAGACTCCCTTGTTGTGTCTGCTAGCATGTTTATTCCTCCTTTGCCTCCTAAATTGACATATGAAGTTCAAGTAAAATATATACCGTCTCTACCTAACAATGTCAAATATTGGAGAGTTTTTGAAGACGATGAGGAAATTAATAGGTTTTTACAAGTCATTGAGGAATTTTCTGAAATGCACATCGACCAAGAAAATGAAACCATGGAAGAATGTGTCCAATCCAAGCTAAAAAACAAAGTCAACTGAGGAAGCATCGTCCAACTGCCTAGTAATCATATACCAAAATGATTGGTGCCTCTAAAGAAACTATTCTATTATAACGATGTGCCTTATAATCCTGCCAAAACAGAAAATGATTCTTCTATTTGTAAACATAATATAGGAAGCACAACCCATCCGAAATTCATCAATCTGTCCACTCATTTGTCTTCTACCCAGAATTCCGATTATTACACCCTCATGAAGAAATTCATTGATATTTTTCCTAGGAATACAACGATTTCAAAACCTATGATACAAACATATTTCACATTAACATTCCACTCGAAAAGAATACCACCCCTTTTAAGCAAAAGTTAAGACCTAATAGCCCTCTCTTATTAACTTTGATTGAGAAAGAGATCAGGAAGCTGTTGGATATCAGAATCATAGTTCCCCTAAGGTATTCAAAGTGGATAGCTAACCTTGTGGTGGTAAGAAAGAAAAATGGAGAAATCAGGCTTTGTGTTGACTTCAAAAATCTGAACAAGTGCTCTAAAAAAGATAACTACCCCCTGCCTAAGATGGAACACTTGTTGCAAAGAGTTTCATGGGCCAGAGTCATGTATTTCTTAGATGGATTTTCAGGTTACAATCAGGTTGTTGTACATCCAGAATATCTAGAAAATACTACCTTCACTACTCCTTGGGGAACTTTCATGTACTCCAAGATGCCTTTCGGACTGATGAATGCTGGGACTACTTTTTATAGGCCCATGGACATAGCCTTTGTGGGAGAGAAGGAAAAGTTTGTCCTTATTTATCCTGATGACATAATAGTCTTCTCTAGCAGCCAGAAAGACTATTTACAACATTTTAAGAAGGTCTTTCTAAAGTGTAGACAATTTTGAATTTCGGTTAACCCAAGGAAGTCACAATTTTCTCTAGAAGAAGGCAAACTTCTGGGACATATTGTTTCTGCTGAAGGTGGGAAGATTGGTCTAGCAAGGGTTCAAGCAATTTAGACATTGCCCATCCTAAGGTCAAAAAGGCACATTCAATCCTTCCTGGGTAAGATTAACTTTGTAAGGAGGTTCAGTCCAAACTTTGTAGAGCTAGTAAAGCAGATCACTTCCATGCTGAAGAAAGGATTAAAAATAAAATGGACAGATGCTTCAAGAAGCTCTTTTGAATCCATCAAGCAAGCTATCATGGAAGCTCCCACTCTAATCAGCCCAGATTACACTAAGGAGTTTTGTATCTTCTCTTTTGCCTCTTATCATACACTTGAAACAGTTCTGTTGCAGAAAAATGATGAAGGCATAGAGCACCCCATGGCCTTTTTCAGCAAAACTTTAAGGGATGTTGAACTAAGGTATGACCTTATTGAAAAACAAGATTATGCTCTCATAAAATCTTTAAAGGCATTCAGAATTTATATTCTGCATTCCAAAGTGGTTGCATATGTACCTTCAGCCTCAGTAAAGGATGTCTTAACTCAGCCAAATATTGATGGAAAGAGAGCTAAATGGATTGCAAAATTCATAGAGTTTAACATAGAGGTGAAGCCCACAAAGCTTGTCAAGGTCCAGGACTTGGCTAAACTTATCGCTGAAGAAAACTGCAACTTGTTAGACATAAATTTCATATGTCTAAATTCAGATGATGAGCAGACAGAGGGAGCAAAAGAAGACAAAAGCATAATCAGTCTCTGGCTGAAAATCTAGCCACTTGTGAATGGTATTCCAGCATAGTTCATTTTTTGCAAGAGCTAGAAGTTCCTCCAGGGCTTAGCTCAATTCAACCCAGGGCCATTAAACTCAAATCAGCCAAATTCTCCATAAATAAAAATCTGCATTATTGGAATGACCCATTAGGAATCCTCTTAAGATGTCTAGATAAATAACAAGCTATGGAAGTCATACACTAGTTCCATTCTAGCATCTATGGAGGGCATCATTATTGGCTCACAAAATCCTGAGCACCGGGTATTATTGGCCTACTCTTTTCTCTGATGTGTTTTCTTTTGTGAAATCTTGTGAAAAGTGTTAGAGGTTTGTAGGAAGACAACAACTAAAATCTCTACCCTTGAAGCCAGTACATGTCAATGGTCCCTTCTAGTTGTGGGGCTTGGACTTTATAGGTGAGATCAACCCACATTGCAATGGCCAACACAAATGGATCTTAGTAACCACTGATTATTTCACCAAGTGGATTGAGGCTATACCAACTAAGAATGCCAATCATCAAGTTGTCATAAAGTTCTTGAATGAGAATATTTTCACTAGATTTGGTTGCCCAACCAAACTAGTCACTGATAATGCAGTAGCTTTCAAGGCAAAAGAATTAGTGGACATGATTGAATACATGGGCATTCAAGTGGTGCATTCTACCTCATATTATCCTCAAGGCAATGGCCTGGAAGAATCATCTAAAGATTCTAGTAAGCGTAATCAAAAAACTGTTAGAGGAGAAAAAAAAGAGCTGGGATTCCAAGTTGAAGTCTGTACTATGGGCTGACAAAGTTACCATCAAAAAGTCCATAAGGAATTCCCCATTTAAACTAGTTTATGGCGTTGATTCCATTTTCCCTATCCAGTTGATTCTCCCTATGGCTAAATTATTGCAAGAAGAACAAAATGAAGAGAATGACATGGTAAGAAGAATGAATAACCTGGTTGAACTACAACAAATTAGAGAGCAGCTGGTTGAGAAGTCAAAGGCTCATCAGAAGAAAATCAAAGAAACTTTTGATAGGAAGGGAAAAGTAGACAATTTCCAAGTTGGTGATTGGGTGCTTAAATGGGATGCATTTAAGGAAAAGAAAGGTAATCATGGAAATTTTGACTCCTTATGGAAAGGTCCGTTTGTGATTGCTCAAATTCAGTAGAACAATTCATTCATTCTGCACAGTCTGGAAGGAGGAGATACTTTTGGTATCCCAGTAAATGGTGGTTCTTGAAACTTTATTTTGTTTAAGGCTTTAAAGCCTTGTCATTGTAAATATGTTTTTCCAATTTTTATTTCATTTCAAAGTAGACTCCATGCCCAATGGAACATGTCACGCGGAAAGAGCCATTAGTGCGAACACAACCGGCCTTCCTAGAAGCCTAAGACTTTCTAATGACAAACAAGACAAATAAGAGCAATCCTTCCCTAAATATACTTTTACAATATGAGAAATCAAGTGTTTAGATCCTACCTGCAATCCAAAGCTGTTGTAGCAGTCCAGCTTCGTTGATCCGGATGAGCTCCTCCTTCCCTTCGAAACCTGCATTCACTAACAATCAAACGATTAAATAACACCTGAATATCACATAAAATAAAACATATTTAACATATAGACCAAGGAGTATATGAAACAACTCATAAATAACAAATTGTTGAGAAGAATGGACTAATTTGTATTAAAAGGTAACAAAAGGAACCATTACAACCTGAGCCTTGGTGTTGTGCAAGCTCCTCCCAAGGTCCACAAGAGTTCTCCCTTACTCTGATCAGCTCACCCACCTCCCAATGGAAACAAGTAAAGATGGTAATCTCTCCTCACAAGCTTCTACAAGGAAGTCCTAATTCCAGCAGCATCTACCCTTAGGAATGTTCAACTTTCAACCTCCCCTCCCTTTGGTCCAATGCCTATATTTATAGTGCTCTAGAGGAAGTTATTCAGGTCCACCATCAATGGGATAAGCCCCTCTTTGGATGGGATAGCTCCCCTCTTGATGGGATAAGTTCCTCTTAGGTAGGGATACATGAACCATCTGGAGGCGCTTCATACACGTCAAACAAGCTTCTAGAAGATTCTAGAAATGACCACAAGTAACTTTTTTGGAGTGAAACTTGCGCCTTTTGACCTTTACAGGAGTACGCACCCACCCCTTTACATACAGAGCGTACAAGTACGCAGGTATTGTGAACTTGGGTTGCATACACGCAGGTAAGGCTAAGAGAAACTGCGTACCAGAGATAATTGACTTTTAATGACTTTTCTCTCTTTCTTGAAGTTTGACATGAAGAGCAGAGGCATGAGACTTGCCAAGGAGGATAGTATGACAGTGGATGGAGCCATACTAACTGCAAATAGTCATGGTGACATTTTTTAGTGTAATAGATTGCCCGCTAAAGTGGGAAGCCTGTAGTAGATTAGGGTTTTTATGATCTAGGAAGGGTGAAGTACTTTATCATTTCAAGGAGTATCTTACGGAGGACCCGATCAGAACCTACAAATATTCAACACAAAATACATATATAAGATGATATCATCACTAAGGTAGGCATTCCCATACTCAGATTGAAAACTTTAACTAACAATCTAACTACTGCTCTGATATAAGAATGATTTTGCAGTACATCACAATCATAGATTTTTGTAGACACAGTATGGACGCAGCCATCTGTTTATGATTAGTCTACTATATAATGAATACAAAACTCCTCACAGCCTAGATGGTGGAAACTAGATCCAGGGTCTTCATTTCTACTTCCCGAATTGGTACGATTCTATCCATACGAATAAATGAGTTGATGTCGAGCATGGTAGAAACCACTTGATTACCGGTCAATGATGTAAACCGTTAACAAGTGTGAGAGAGACCACCAGTAATGTCAATGGTTCTCAAAGTACCCAGTACAATCCATGAAATGTGAATAGATGGGTTGATGTTGAACACGTCACAGAATCCTTTGATCGAAAGCCAATGATGTAAAATGTCGTCAAAGGCGAGAAACCTGCCATTGATGCATGCAGACTTCAAGGTACTGACGATTTCTAAGTCATCTTTCTAGATAATGTGCTGATGTCGATAGAAAGCGACCCGTTGCAGGCAAGCCCACAACACAAAATCATTGTTCAAGTTGAAGAAATGTTGTTGTAAGGACTGACTCAGGGATGGTCAAATGGATGACAAGTATTTTGCATATGAATGGTTTATTTGCAGAGACCTCTTGAACACATAACGACACGACAGATGGCTTGGTGACAATTGACCCAAAGTTAATACCCAGAAACGATTGAAGACTTTCAAAGTGGTTTGATCAACTTTAAGGCAAAGGATTTCCCAACCCAGGTGAATGAAAAGTGTTGTGTTCAAGAGCGGTGATAAGGTTCTTCTGTAACAAAGGATGACAAATAGGTTCATTCTTCTCTCTTTTCCCCCACCATTTCTGGCAAGTACCTCTTTATTTTTTACAAGCTTGAGGAATATAACATATGCTTGATTATAAGCTCATCCTTCGGATGAGTCCAACTTAGTTTAGATTCGGACCCTAAGAAGGAGTGGTCCGTTCCTGTTTGTAATCGAACAAGTCCTTTACTGTGAAATTTTAACGAGTCCAGTATAGGAGAAACTCGGCGTTTTTCAATTTTAGAGAGTCTGAAAAAACTAAAGGAGACTCCAAGGTGAACTTTTTCGTAAATTTGTGTCTCCCAAGCCCGAAAAAGTATAAAATAATACCTGAGAGAACCGCTTGATCTTGCGACCAAGGAGTACTTTCATGATTAATGCCTTTGACCTGAAAAGTAAAAAGCGATCAGAGGCATGTCATTTTATTTCCAGTATCGAATTTGAAACGACAAAAATCCGGCAATCTTTTCGTGTTTTTACGGTCAAAAAAGGGCTGTAAGAGGACCGTCTTTTAATTTCGTTTTAACGAGTGTAAAAGAAACGCTCGGCAATCTTTTTATGTTTTAGGAGTCATAAGAGGGCTTAAAAGATGACTCTGATGTCTTGGTTCATGAAAAATGATGATTTTACCCTAAAGTCCTTTTGTCCTGTACAAAAACAACACATTACTCATACCTGTTTAAGATGGGCAAAAATACATTGAAAAATATCCTTTCATGGTGAAAAATAAACAAACTTAGCATTCATTCATCCAAAAAACCTATAAAAAGACTTTTTACCATGTCATTTTTACCATTTTACTGTTGAGGTTGAGAAAAGGGCTTTTGACAAGAAACTTCCCGTGGACTTTGCGGAGAATCCGACCGTCAGAATCGAGCGTCGTCTCTTTCAGGTATTTCACAACATCCTCCTCTTCAATTTCATCCATTTAGAATTTCATTTCAAGTGTTAGTTTGATTTTTTGGAGGGTTTGGGGTTTTAGAATACGCTTTTCGGGGGACGCAGGTGCCCCATGGGCGACCTGCGTACCCCGACATTTTCGTATATGGGAAAATGGTCGGAGGACGTAGCCCACCTTCAGAACAGCTGCGTCCCATCGCTCTGTTTTCTGAATGCGGGGTGCGTACTCTGCGCAAAGCGGATTTTCAAACCCCAAACACAAAAATCAACCATCAAAATTTTATTTTATGAATTCTAATTAATGTTTTTTGGTGTGTAGATTGCCCACCACGCTAGATTGGCGTGAAAGAGAACACGAAGATGTCGATTTGGCCGCAATAGGTCATCAACCTTCCATTGATGCTTTAAGGGCATGCGATCTCTACAAGTACTGGGCCATACCTGGCATGAGGGCCCAGGTGACATTCTTAGAGTGGCTGGTTGAAAGGTGGAACATTCAGGATCAATGTTTTTACATCGGAGAACACCAGCTCGAGATAGAGTCCTCCGACATATACTTTCTCACTGGCTTGCCTAACAAGGGCGAGCAACTCTCTCTATTCGGGACTAGGCCGGGTGGCCAATCCCTTGCTAGCCTCCGGCTAGAGTGGTGCAACAATCAAAACCAGGATAAGGGGATAGAAATTAAATACATATCCCGACCTAAACTTATGGTAATTGCCTTTACAGTTACCAGACTTTGCGGTGCTACCGCTTTGCACATAGCCACTGGTTCCCAAATGCGGATGGCTATAGATTGCTTCGAAGGCACCATTTTCAACTGGTGCGATGCTGTGTTGGCCAATATGAAGGGTCAACTAACTAGGGCAAAGAACGGACAACTGAAGACCTTTGGATATGGGCCTTTAGTTCTGAGCTTTGCCCTAGAGAGAGTTCCAATGCTGATCCCCTAGCATCTTACAGTTCCAGTTGGGCCTCCTCGGGAGCCTAAGTTGACGAGATGGGTTGCGGTAATGGCCCGGCATCCTGATGAGGGAGCAGCAGTTGTTCGATTTCCTGATGGTTACTTTCACTGGCTGTAGGGCCAGGTCTTTACGATCCAGGATTTTCCTTATGCCGGAATGGATTTTCACAATGATCCGGACATGGTTCTTCCACAGGGAGAACAATGGGACGACAAAGGTATTTCATTTTTCACAAGTTTTTTAAATTATCTATTTTTTTTGTTTTTTATATATCGTCTCAAAACTGACAGCACAAATTTTCAAAATGCAGATGTAGGTCCACGGCGTCCGGCCAACCTCCGGGCTTTTGAGAGAAGAGTACCAGCTATACCAGCACTGGCCCCACAGGATGCGGCCGCAGAGACCTTAGCCGAGCTGGAACAGGATCTAGAGCGTCTGACGGCGGGTATACCAGAGACCACTATAGAGGACATTCCTATCCGACTTCAGTGCTACGTGGTCGCAGTCCCAGGACCTTTCAGGAGGTTCCTGTGTAGGGTAGCGCGGGCAGTGGTCTCCTATAGAGAGCACCACCAGTGATTGGCTAGTCACTTTTGTAGACACATGCGACATTTTTGGTTTTTTGTAATTATCATTTTTGCCGATCATAAGCTGTTTTTCAACCTATGATCGAAGACGATGTATATTTTTGACACACTCCTATCTATATATATCATTATTACCGGCTTATTTTGTTAAACATGTGTGATGAAATGTTTATAAATTTACATTTATGATTGTTACAAATGTCTATTTAACATTCGAGACGCCATTGCATCTGCTAATGTATTTAAAGACCTTGGAATATGCTGATATTCGATGTAATCAAATTCACGTTCCAAGAGACGCACCCTCAAAAACAATCTTAATAACACCGGATTTCTAATGGCATAGACTCTATTAAGCTGTAATACAATGAGTTCAGAATCTAACCTCACTATCAAACTCCGAATCCCAAATGAAATAGATTCAGATAATAGTTCAATCACTGCACTGTATTCTGCAATGTTGTTTGTTGTTTGACCGAGGCTCACCCCATGCATAGAAACTAACTCGTCAGAGGGCAAATAGATAACCCAAGCTGCGGAAGAGATATTCCGTGTACTACGACAAGCACCATCAGCAAATCCAATGTACGTTTGGAGAGGCGTCGACATCTGCAATATCAATAGTAAAACCAAGATAAGCCAGAATAACGACGAAAAACACACTCTCTAAGCTAAGCACACTGTCTAAACTAAGCAAACATACCAGCTAGAAAGAAAAAGTAACCTAACTAAAACTAACTGAATCTCCATACCCACCATTTAAGCATAATACCTCTTTAGGTAAAGTCCATTTCTGGGCTTACCCAAAGAGTCCCCATCAAAATCTACCAGCTCATAGGCCCCTTTTGCTAGCTTTCGCTTGACAACGTAGGGCCCATGCCACATGGGAACGAATTTTCCAGCACCTAATTTATCGTTAGCTTGATCATATAATAGCACTAGGTCTCCTTCCGAAAAATTACGAGGGGTCACATTACGATCATACTGAGCTTTCATCCTTTTTGCGTGAGTCTCGATTGCCAAAGCAGCGTCACGTCAAGTCTCATATAATTTAGCTAAGTATAACAGACGCTTCTCCTCTTCGGAAGTAGCTGGAAGTAATTCGATAGCCATTTGAAGTGATGGGATTTCGCATTCAATGGGAAACACTGCTTCCAAACCATAAACTAGTTGGAAAGGAGTGAACCCTGTTGATGTTTTTACTGAGGTTCGGTATGCCCAAAGCGCTGAAAATAACATGTTATGCCAATTCGACCGATGAATACCAATGATTCGTCGGATCATGATAACTAGAACTTTGTTGATGGATTCAACCAAACCGTTTGCTTGAGGATAATAAGGAGTAGAACTATCATGAAGTAAACCAAGCTGGCTTGTAAGTTCTGTCATCATAATGTTTCGAAAATGGCACCCATGGTCAGTGATTATCGCTTGTGGGACACCAAACCTAGTAATAATATGATTGAATATGAAAATCGCTGCTGTCTTGCCGCTTGCGTCAAATGTAGGCATCGCCTCGGCCCACTTAGTAAAATAATCAACCGCAAGGATGATATACGCATGCCCCCCGGCCTAGTGAGGGTTACATGTAATAAAATCGATACCCCATTTAGCAAAAGGACCAACGGCAATTATAGGGTGGAGAGGAGCAGGTGGTGCGCGCATCTTGCGATCAAAGACTTGACAGTTGTGGCATTTCCGGACCGCAATGATACAATATTTAAACATGTATGGCTAGAAATAGCCAGCACGCAACACCTTCTGAGCTGTGGCATACCCAGACATATGACCGCCACATGCTCCAGAATGACAGTCATTTAGAACCCTTTCTGCCTCTTCATGAGTTAAACAACGACGAAAAACTAAGTCCGCCCCACGACGATAAAGAGTATCTCCAATAATTCTGTACTGTTGGGATTGGAATCGAATTTTCTGGCGCTCCGACTTTGAAGCTTCGGACCGAAAGGATTGGGTTTGGAGATAGACGATTATATCCCCATACCACGGATCTAAAGTGCTGATAAGAAACAGAGATTCGTCCACAATGGGTTCCTCTGCCACAGTTTCCGTGTCAGCACGCGGGAAGTCACACATCAATTCCGCAAAAACTAAGGATTTCTTAGACTTGGACTTCTCGAACTCCAAATCGAACTCCTGTAGGATAACAATCCATTTGGAGTACTTTCCCCGTAGCAATTGTTTAGTCAAACTATAGATCATAGGGTTGCAATCCGAAATCACTGTAGTTTTACGGAGAAGAATGTAATGACGAAAACGCTGGACAACCTGAACAGCTGCCAGGGCCAATTTCTCCACATGCGAATATTTTAGCTCAGTGGGATTTAATGTCCTACTAAGATAATATATCACATGTTCTGTTCCGAATTCGTCTTCCTGAACTAAGACCATTCCAATGGTGGAGTGGGAGGCGGCGAGATACAAAAAGTAGTCCTGGTTGTAGTTGGGAGGATGTAGCAACGGTGCATGGGTCAACGCGTGCTTAAGTGCATCAAAAGATTTCTGAGCTATCTCATCCCAAGAAAATTGAGCGTTTTGTTTCAACAACCGGGTGAAACCTTTTGTAACCTCGGCGTAGTTAGGAATGAATCGACGTAAAAAGTTTGCTTTCCCCTGCAAACTTTGGAGTTGGCACAGACTCGAAGGAGGAGGCAATTTGATAATAGCTTCGACCTTCGAGGGATCGACGCGGATACTGGCTTTTGAAACGACAAATCCTATCAATCGTCCCACTTCTATGCAGAAGACACATTTGTGAGGGTTCAACCAAATTCAAAATGCCGACACCTCATAAAAATAGCGCGTAAGTGGACAAGGTGATCAGCTCGATGTAAAGAATGAGCAGGAAAATCATCGAGATACGGTTGCACAATGTGCTTGATGTCGTGAAACGCGTAAGACATTGCCCGTTGGAAAGTGGCTCCAGCATTCTTAAGTCAAAAAGGTAATTTGCAGTAAGCAAATGTCCCCCAAGGACAAATGAAAGCCGTTTTTGGTTGATTGATAGGTAGAATATTGATTTGGTTGTAACCGGAAAAACCGTCCATAAAGGAAAATATTTCACTGTCGGCACAATCATCAATTATTTGATCGATATAGGGCGTGGGATAGTTGTCTTTTGGACAAGCACGATTTATATCCATATAGTCGATACATATTCTTATTGTTCCTTGTTTCTTGTTAACCGGAACAATATTCGAAACCCAATCCGTTAACGGGATCAGATAAATGAAACCTGCTTTCAACAGCTTCTCGACTTCTGCTTTAATCGCAGCCGCTTTCCTAGGGTGTATCTGACGCAGACGTTGCCGAACGGGTTTAGCGTCCGGGTAAGTCTTGATTTCATGAACAACAATGCAGGGATAAATTACTGGCATTTCCTCATAGGACCAGGCAAACATGTCGCGGAATTCTTGAAATAGGACCTTGTATGTTTGAATTTCGTTATCTGTACACGAGGCACCTATATGAATGTTTTCAATAATTCCGGTTTTAACTGAGATGTCAATGGCAATAGTTTGGGAAATGTTTCCCAAATTCAACTCTGAATCAGGATGTTTCATGGGATTCTGAGCGTCCTTGACATATTCAGCTGTAAAAATTGATGAAAAATCATTTTCAAAGTCACCACCCTCAGGTGAAAATGAAGATCTATGATGAAGATCTTCCCATGGTAGATCGTCTACACTTAGGATTTCGCGAAGTTGTTCGTCAGATGACACGACTTCAGGAAATGTTATCCATTCTGAGGTTGATGTGAAAAGTGATTCCTCATGGACCACATTCATTTGGTCGAATTGGGTTGAACTGGAGTCGGAAAAAGACTGCACGGCCTCATAAGCAATTTCATATGGACTCAAAGGCATTGCATTACCGAATGAGTCTATCTCAGATTCAGATGGGACAATCTAAGGATCATCGTAAATAATAGTGTCTGAAGTAATCATATGAATGGATGCGAATGAAGGGTCTGCATTGATCGAAGGAAAAGGAAAAGTTCCCAGTAAATCGAAATCGTTAACTAATCCTACACCAACATCCTTGTAAGGGATAGTCGTTTTACCGACATGCTGGATACTCTCTGAAGAGGCTGGGTCAGATGAAAAGTAAGCCAGCTGGTCTATCGTTACGATCTTACCATTTTGTGGAAACGTTATAACTCTGAAGACCGATGACACGACCATTGCCATAGCGTAAGACCAACTGCGACCCAAAAGAAGGTTGTAGTCTAGAGGGGCATCAACCACCTCCATATCCAGATTAACGGTTTTTCCTTCAACCCCTATAGTCAAATCCTGTAGAATGCCAAACGGATCGAACCCACGACCATCAAAGGCCTTAAGAATCGTCGGGGATTGGTTCAGTGAAGGAGAACCAAGCGATCTCCAACACTAAATCGACATAATACACGTAGAAGCTCCTTCATCAATTACAGTCCGATGAATAGGCCTGTTTTTGACTATCACTGGAATCTGGAAAGCCATCTGATGAGGGAGATGCGGTGTACTATTTTCTAGATCAAAGATTATCAGGTTCGGGTCCTGAATATCAATAGCTACTATAGCCGACAAGAGTAATTTTCGTTGTGCTGGGCATGATTGCAGCACTTCCAAAGCCGACATTGTTGAGGGTGAAACAGCTAAATCCTCAACAATGTTATAATTCTGAGCTGCTCTCGCATGTGGATTGAAAGCAGACTTTCGAAGTATACCCTTGGCAGACGGTTTGATTACCAAGTCCGGATTAGGTTTCTCGATCTGTAGTGGATCGGAACCGGGAGCTGAGGTTGATGGATTAGAATGAGAAGATTCTACTTCTTTGCCATCAACAGGATTCTTACTACCATAATCTTGCGATCGAGTCGCAATCCGTACATTAGACATCATCAATATGGGTTCTTCACTGGCACTCGAGGAAGAACCTATCATTTTACTCTCCTGCTTTGGAAATGGATCTTTCAAAACAGTAGGAGTTGGGGAACCTTTAACGATTTTCACAACCTCTGCCCGATGAGGGCAATCTCTTGTGAAATGATCTTCTTCACAAATTAAACAAGGATAGCGAGGTTTGCTCTTTTCGTCGTTAGATTCCGACTTCTCTTTTTTCTCCTTTGGAGCCTTGTCTGCTTTATCCTTCTTCTTACCTTTCTTCTTACCACCGTTTTTTGATTTAGCCGTAGATGACTCTACAGCGTGAATGTCGGCGGTAATTTCAGGAGAAGATTCTCCTGTCGGGGAGTCCGGTAAGGTTATTATTGGAGAAGAATTCTTTGAGGATTTCTTCTTACTTTTAGTATTCACCGTACCAATCATGCCATCAGCAGCATGGGACCCCGAAGGAGCAGCAGCGATTTGATTCGACTTAGGAAGATCTGGGATCTTCTCGTGTAACGTACCCAACTGAGTGTAAACTAAGTCAAGGTACTGGGCTTGAGCAATGACTTGCTCCTCAGTAACTACTCCGGCCTTAGCCACACCTTCAGTAATCTTCGGTAATAATGATTTTACAAACCATTCAGCTAAGATTTGGTCCGGGATAAAAACTTTCACTAAACGTCTTCGACGTCTCCATTCATGAATATGATCGGAAATATAAGTGGACGTCGATTGTTTTAATGAAGTTAATAACTCAGTACCATTGTCGTATCTGACCGGCAATTGAAAATGAGTTAGGAACGAGGTAGCTAATTGGATAAAATTGTAAAAAGAGGCCCGTGGTAACTCAATGTACCACTTGGCCGTGAGACCAATGAGCGTACGTTGGAAAAGACGTAAGCGGATCGAATCATCCGAGATAGAATTTGAAGCGCACCAGAGGTGGTAAGTCATCACGTGATTGGAAGGGTCCTCTCCAAACTTACCTTCGAACATGGGTATATCACTGGGCAACTTATTTGGCATTGGTGGCTAGAACGGAAGATATTGAATTGGATCGTTCGTTAGGTGCGTCAAGTCGGGTAAATCCAAAGTTGCGATAAACGGTAATTGCCGGCTAGGATCTCTAAAACTCTGGGTCACAATACCAGTTCTAGGAGGAGGATATCCAGGATAACTAGGAACAAGAATCGCATTCGGGATATTATATCCTCCTGGAAAACCAGGATTAACCGGACCGTACTGGGGTTGCTGAGGTTGTTGATAAGTGTACCCAGGATATGGTTGATACTGGTAAACCGGTTGTTGACAGCAGGACCGAGTTGGTACTATCCCTGGTACTGTTGGTAGGTAAATTGAGGTTGACTTGTTACAACAGTACTTAAACCAGGCTGCCCTACAGGCATCTAGACCGTGGTTTGAATCATAGATCCAGACAACGGTAAAGATGTCTGAGGAGTGGTTGCAGAGACAGTAGAAATTGGAGCTGTCGATACTCCAGAAGTAAGTGCGGTAGATGTTGCGGTAGTTGCAGCAGTCGTTTGAGATGGAGTACTAGGTGCAATTGGCGGCTGAGTAACTACCGAAGTTACAGAAGTTTGAACATTTGACTGGACAGGTTGCGTTTGCTGGGGTGAACCAGAAACTACGGGTTGTCCAGTTTGAGGTAACAACTGTATACTTGGCTGCAACACCTGTTGACCTTGTGATGGATCCCACACTATCATTCCGGGGTATTGACCCGTAACAGGTTGAGGATACTGAGATCCATAACCGGATTGAGGATAGGATTGATAACTGAAAGGCACAGTTCCCATACCTTGAACATATGACTGACCTTGAGGTGGTTGATAACCTTGACTCGAGTATTGACCTTGAGGTTGATAACCTTGGGGTAAATATTGATACTGGGGTTGACCTTGACCTTGAGGTTGATACCCTTGAGGTTGATACCCTAGAGGTAAATATTGATACTGAGGTTGACCCTGGGGTACATATTGAGGCTGGGGTTGACCTTGAGGCATGTATTGTACTATGGGTACATATTGGCCTTGAGGTTGCCCCCTAGACACAATTTGTGTACCTTGAGGTTGCCCCCCAGGCGTTAATTGAGGCTGCCCCCCAGGCGGTAATTGACCACCTTGAGGTTGAGAAACGGGAACTGAACCTGACATCATGTAAATGTCCCCTACACCCAACGGTTTATTACCATTGTTTCCAGCTAATAACCCATGATCAATGGGTTGAGGAGATGCCCCCGCAAAGGTACCAAAAAGTGACTGATACCCGGTGGGAACAGAAGGACCACCGTGTAAGAAAGATTCAGGAGATTGAGTGAACACGGACGACTGACCAGACATATTTACAGGAGTATAAATACCTCCAGGTGGAAAAGGAGTACGAGGTGGAGAAAAACCTACCCCTGAGTTGTCTAAATAATTGGTTGACGAAAGGTACCAAGTAGTACTTCTAGGAGGACTGTAAAAGATATATTCACGCTCCCTTAGATCAATAGTAGGTTGATCTTCAAGGATAGATACGCCTAATTCTTCCTCTGGAGCAATTTCTTCAATAGCTATCAAACCAATAGGAAGATTTTCGGTGATGACTCTTTCTACCCTAGGTGAATCTGGTACACTAGAAGTTGGAGTAACGGGTTCAGATATTTCAGGTTCTTCGCCTATATCGCTAGTAGATGAAAAACTACCAGCAAGCTCGGAAACTGCAACTGCTTCAGGATTATAACCTGTCTCTAGACTTTGGTAATCCTGATGGACTACCAACGAAGACTCTCCTTCTTCAGGTGAACCTACTCTACTGCCACTAGGAGGAGTTACAAGGACCTTTAAACCTTCGTAATGACTCGGGACGCCTTGAGGAGGTTCACCCCGAAGTCTACGGGATTTACTCAACAATTCGGCCACAGAAACAACCTCAGGAGACTTGCCCCGAAGTCTACGGGACTGTCTCGGTAATTCCGCCACGGTTAAAAACTTTTAACTACTGTACACGCAAACAAAGTAAAATCTCAAAGCAAACCACCTAAAGTCTCTAAAGAACCAAACAAATTTGAATCACACGCCTAAAGAATCTAGGGCGTCAAACCAAGCAGAAACAGTAGCCTTCCAAACCGAAAATGCTAGTTGGAGATGAAACCCAACATCACCGGATTCAGTACAGAAGTGGCGGGTGGAACAGTTACCCCGGCAACCTGCTTAATGAATAGACTGGCACAAGTTCCTCCACTTTAACCGTCTCGAGTGAAGTGAACCCCCCGAAAAATCCAAGTGAGTCTAGCCGACGTCTGCTCCAGGTACAGTGGGATCTTCCCTCCACCATCACCTCGGTAGAATCCTAAAGATAATGGTCACTAAGGTTACCAACAGCAACAAATGCACCTGGGGGAACAGTCTACACTCCGTCATCACGCAAGGGCAGAGTATCAAGCTCAATCCCCTTGCCGGCTCCTTGACAACAATCCAAGGTTTACCGACAAGTGACCCCTGGCTCCTCGACAATGGTTAATCCGAGGTTTACCGTTTGTAATACGTGCGTGTCTGGCGTCGTTCCCAATGAGGGAGGATTGATCCCCTCACTGGTTCGGACACGAGCTCGTGCTTCTCCTTTAAGAGGAGCTTTCCCAGAGTACAAATGAAACAATTGGATTTATTCTATCACAAGATAAGCTACTTGTTTGGTTTTGTTGTCTTGGAGAGTTAATTACTCTCCTACCCCAAGACACTAGCCTGATCTAAATTGGTGTTTCAGAGCCCTAGTAAATAAAAATTACTAAGTTGATTTTACTTTAAGCGTTAATTTTATGGTTTTTCTTAAAGACAAAAGGTAGTGGAGATGAAACTGGTGGTGTGTAGACTCGACTCGCAACCACTACAAAGATGCACCTAAGATGATTTACACTACTTTTCTTTTTCCAATGAATCTCCTAACTAAGAGAGTTGGAAAATGCAAATTTTATAGAAAACAACTTTCTTAATAAAGACAATCAAAGAAACAATTCTCTTTATCTTTTCAAAACACACAACTCATGACCACTAATTACTCTACAAAATTTCCTTTTTCTCCCAAAAGTCTACAAATGCTACCAAAGCAAACTTTTCCAAAAGAATTTTTTTGTTTTTTCTATATTAATAAAGCATGTAAAAACTATTTTATCAAATCAAATTTAACAAATCTAATACAATCAAATCAAATTCACTTAAAAGCAAATTAAAAGTAAATTTACCTAAAAGCAAAAAATAATGAGGACAAAAGCCTACAAGGATAATTCCCGGATGTTTTACTCAGTCAAAATGCAACTAAGGATCAGTTCATGTAGAATCATAAACTAAACAAAAAACAAAATCAAAATCTTTTTGTTCTTTTTTCTCAAGAATGGAATTCAAGGCTTTAACAAACAAACGTTTCGAGATTCGCAAAGAGAAGACACAAAGGTAGGTCTCTCACAAGGGTGACTTCTATGACAGGCCCGACTCCTAAGAGGACTGATCAAAACCAAGGAGATCCAAAGTTTGACAACCTCTAACACCAAAGTCACTACAGGACCAGTTAAAAATCAAACCCTAAGGCAAAATCCCTATGAATTCCACCAAAACCCTCGACACTAATGGGACAAGTTCAGGTGAAGATCTCTGATAGTAAACTAATGGATTTGGGCAGTAAAAACAAAGTAAAAACAAAATCTAAAGAGCAAAAAGAGGAAAAATGGAATTTTCTCAAATATGACAGGGGTACGCAGGTGATCTGTTGACACAGGCACAGGTACGCCCTGTGCACAAAGACGCAGTGCGTACAAGTACGCACTGTGTCAAACTCAGAGACTGCGTACTGCTGGCAAAGCTAAGAAAAATAAAAATCTAAATTGACTCTAACCTAACCCACCCAAATAGACAGTTAGACAGCCAAAAATCAGAAAACAACCGATTTTTCTCAGACCAAAATATCAAATCAAAAAGAACTCAAACACATTCATGGATTCCCCAGTGGAGTCGCCATTTTGTCACGCAGAAAGAGTCGTTAGTGCAGACACAACTGACCTTCCTAGAAGCCTAAGACTTTCTAATGACAAACAAGACAAATAAGAGCAATCCTTCCCTAAATATGCTTTTACAATATGAGAAATCAAGTGTTTAGATCCTACCTGTAATCCAACACTGTT
The DNA here is from genome assembly GCA_031772625.1 of Pinus tabuliformis. Lineage (NCBI taxonomy): Eukaryota > Viridiplantae > Streptophyta > Pinopsida > Pinales > Pinaceae > Pinus > Pinus tabuliformis. Next base: position 1,102,842,504 of record CM062820.1, read on the forward strand.
GTAGCAGTCCAGCTTCGTTGATCCGGATGAGCTCCTCCTTCCCTTCGAAACCTGCATTCACTAACAATCAAACGATTAAATAGCACCTGAATATCACATAAAATAAAACATATTAACGTATAGACCAAGGAGTATATGAAACAACTCATAAATAACAAATTATTGAGAAGAATGGACTAATTTGTATTAAAAGGTAACAAAAGGAACCATTACAACCTGAGCCTTGGTGTTGTGCAAGCTCCTCCCAGGGTCCACAAGAGTTCTCCCTTACTCTGATCAGATCACCCACCTCCCAATGGAAACAAGTAAAGATGGTAATCTCTCCTCACAAGCTTCTACAAGGAAGTCCTAATTCCAGCAGCATCTACCCTTAGGAATGTTCAGCTTTCAACCTCCCCTCCCTTTGGCCCAATGCCTGTATTTATAGTGCTCTAGAGGAAGTTATTCAGGTCCACCATCAATGGGATAAGCCCCTCTTTGGATGGGATAGCTCCCCTCTTCATGGGATAAGTTCCTCTTAGGTAGGGATACATGAACCATCTGGAGGCGCTTCATACACGTCAAACAAGCTTCTAGAAGATTCTAGAAATGACCACAAGTAACTTTTTTGGAGTGAAACTTGCGCCTTTTGACCTTTACAGGAGTACGCACCCACCCCTTTACATACACAGCGTACAAGTACGCAGGTATTATGAACTTGGGTTGCGTACACGCAGGTAAGGCTAAGAGAAACTGCGTACTAGAGATAATTGACTTTTAATGACTTTTCTCTCTTTCTTGAAGTTTGACATGAAGAACAGAGGCATGAGACTTGCCAAGGAGGATAGTATGACAGTGGATGGAGCCATACTAACTGCAGATAGTCATGGTGACATTTTTTAGTGTAACAGAACACTAGAAGGAAGATTTGATTTTTGTCTTACAGGAAAGGAATTGATCTGTGATCCTTGAAACCTCACAGGGAGGATTTCATCCCCAGAAGGAGTCAGTGTTAGCCTCATGAACAAAAGGCCCAAAAATGGATCCAAGTATGCTCTTTAAAGTCCCCATAAGCCAGCAAAACCATGCCAATGGATCCATTTATCCTCTTGAAATATTCAATATCTTCTTAAGGATCTTTCAAATATCAGAACCGTCGTATGCCAAGAGCCCTTAAAAGGGAGGAAAAACACTGTCGGGAGTTAAAAAATCAAAGAAAACAATGAAAACCAAGTATCACAGGATTAAGCAGAGGAATGAACAACATCCGTCAGATCTGGCTAATCAACAGTCTAGATCTGATCAGAGGGTCACAATCGGCGGAGGCAATCGACGAAAATCAGCGTGGGCCCAAGGGAACCTACAATGGCAATCAACGATTGCTATTAGAGATCACAGAGTGCTTACAAATGGCTCAGGGCATGAGCGACATGCGATTGTGTTTTATCCCATCACTAAATCACATCGACACTATACCATGGGGAAGGGCCTATGCACAGGTATAGGTGCGACCCGATAACCAGACCCGATGGTTATGTACACACTACTGCATTGATTTTGAAATCTTCCAAAGCCCATTTTCAATGTAGATTTGTGTGTTTTTGTTGTTTAAATGAAATACAAAGGAACCTTGGAGCAGTGCGATAGTGATGAAACCCAGACCTGATGGGTTTTCGGAAAGAAATTGTATATTATTTCAAGTCTGCCAAAGTCATTTTTTCCCGTTTTTCAGTGTTTCTCACGTATTTCCAAATACAAAGGGAACCATGGAATAAGCCAAATGCAACTTGAGATAGTGATGAAGCCAGGACCCAATGGGATTCAAAATGAAATCACATATTATTTGAAGTCTGGAGGGAGCCATTTTTAATGTATTTTTGTGTTTTCGTTGTTTAAACGAAATACAAAGGGAACCATAGAACAAGCTAAGTGTAACATGCAATAGCGACCCCAAGGGTGGACCCAATGGATGAATAAACCATTTTTGAGGACTTTTAAAGTCCAAATACACAGAGAAGGTGGGAATTTACAGTATTGCATCATTTCTCTGTTCATAACAGAAAGCAGTCACTGTCCACATTTTAAAGGGATTTCATAGGCCCGAAGAGCCATTCAACCACAGAGCAAAGGTTGAATCAACCCAAAGTGATCGTGCAGCCATAGCACAACACAACCAAAACAAACAGAATGATTGTGGGGCATATCTGGCATGAGAGAGCCCCCAGACAGTGCAACAAACTACCCAAAGCATCTGAATGCAGTTATTCTTCTACCAGAAGAAGAAACCTTTGAGCCATGCTTGCCTAGTCAGAGATCAAACAATTAAACAAGACAGAGCGATAGATTAAGACCTATCAAGCCTTAGAAGACTCAACATCATTGTAAAGAGCTATAAATATCTGAAAGAAAAATGTAATAGATTCAACCTTTGGAGACTGTAATAGATTCAGCCTTTGAAATGGTTATTTGAATTGGTCCAAACCATCATCCATTCCAATAGTTCAAAGAACACTATTGAAGATTATATGTTACCAAGCATCTTCGAGCTGCAACCTAGGAGATTTTCTTGGAATGATAATAGTACCCATGGTCTGCAGACCATGAGATTGTATAAATAGAGCGAGGCTCTTAGTGTGAAAGAGAGATAAGGAGAGATAAAATAGTGAAGGCATGGTCCAAAGTTAGAGTGGAATCTAAAGTGTGTTGGGTCATAGTAGTAGGAAGAGGCTCTTCAGCTAAGTGCGCAAGGCCCAGTAGAGTTTGCAGTTGAGTGCGCAGGACCCTGCAGCTAAGTGCGTAGGGCGGAGTTGGGTCTGTAATTGGGATTGGAAGTTAATAAATAGAAGTTTACTCTGTGCATCTATTCTTGAATCTATATTTTGATGTTATACATTACTTCTCCTCTGTCTATTTACTGTGTGCACTTGATGAATATTCGTATGAATGCTTAAATATGAAAATAATCTAAGTAATTACTTAACAAATCCTAACTAAGGAAGACTTGGGTAAATAACACAGGTCGCACTGTGGCTAGAACTGCGTAAAGATAGTATCACAGGGCACGGGGTACCCACTAGTGCGCATAGTGTAGTAAGTGCAAAGGTTGGACCCCATTCTAATCACCTCATATCATACATCCCCAGGGTGTGGAAAACTGGTTCTAGCACCCTCCCATACTACTTCAGGTGAGACCTCAGTCCGCGCTCCATGGACTATTACCAAAAGGGCTAGTAGTAACTATATTTTCTTGGATAAATCACTGCTAAACATGGGTCAGACCCCACTGAGCCAACAAGCCCTAACCAGAGGCTGAATTCCTTTCACACTTTTAGGGCAGCGAACTATGTTATTTCCCCAACTACGATAAGTGTCTTAATTATCTTATTAATATATCTTAATTATCTTCATGTAACCAGATATTCTAACTTGCGTTCACTTAACCGATATAGTTATACTCATTCACATATCATATAAGCATTAGAAGTGAAATTCATACCCAATATAACAGATGCATAAACAGGAAATAACGACGGAAGAATGATAGAAACTTCTCTTTATTAATACTTCATGATGATTACAGACTCGAATCACCCTGCGCACTCAGCTACAGGGGTTCACGCACTTAGCTTCAGAATTCTAGGCCTCTGCACACTCGCCTATAGAGCCTCTACCTATGCTACAACCCAAAAAATAGACTTACACTTTAGAGCTATCTCCCATACATCTTCATCTATTCCTTAGATCGATTCCTTCTAAATACTTAGAGCTTCGCTCTATTTATACAATCCCATGGTCGGTGGACCGTGGGTATATCTTCTACAGATGACATTACATTATCAAAATAAGAGCGGACAACCTTATGACTCTTTTAACAAACAATGCACTCTGCGCTCACAAAATATGGAGTCTTTACATTGGAATTACAAAATCAGACCACAATCTGGGCTCTAAGCCCCAAAACTTCCCTTGCGGGATCCCCCACCAAACAGGCCCCCAACACAAACATCGTGACTCACCCTTGAGTCACTCTTCAGGTGCAATGATCTTAGTGCGAAGACCTCCCAGCTCTGTTTGGATTGCTGCAAGTTCGGCAATGTACTAAGTGGCTACCTGATGGACTTGCTCCATGCACTATTCGGTAACTGTTGTGGTTGTACTGCTACCCTAAATCTATTCATGAGTTGCTTGCAGTTGCACGAGCTTCGCTTCAATGGAGGTTTTAATTGTATAAGCCTCATCAATCCATGGTTGTAGGCTCTTTATGCCGAGCGACATCCACCTGTTCCTTGAGCGTCTTGACCTACTACATCCTCATAAGCCTCTGTGTAAGGGAAACTATCTGTGTGGTCCCTTTTACCTCATCATACTTCTAGTGCAGCTGGCACACCTCTATCTCCAGGCATTCTATGTTTGGGTCCTCCTGCAAGCTAGTGAGGACCTCGAATGACTGCTCGAATAGCTTCATGCAGTCTATCACTACACTGTCAACTACTGCCATTATTGTTTTGATCATGGTGGTATGTTGTTTTCTGACCTCCAGCAAAGTTGAAGGTTGAGCCTTCAACTGTGGTTATGATATCTAAAGATTCAGCTCCAGCTGAACCCTGGCCATTTTTGCACTTGCGTCATGCATCCCTGTGGCTAACTTTAAAACACGTGCCTCCCCCAGTTCCTCTCCTTGAATGACCAACTCTAGGACCATTTGGTTGGCTTCCTACACAACCTACATGATTTTCTTGTTCTGCTCTATTGCCTCATTGCGCTGCAGGCTCAACTGCTCAATGTTGATGCATTGCTCGCTCATTACTTATATAGCACGACTCTCCCTAGCCCAAAGTTCTACAGTGACTCCATCCTGCAAGAGATAGAGTGTCTCCTGAGGGAGTGTAGCCATGTTTAACTTGACCCCTTTCAAACTACTGACCATAGGCTTATCAGCCTCATTCTCTATAATGAGTGCTCCATCTGCTAGCACTATTGTGTTGGTCACCCTGGCGTGCAGCATTTCCTTAGTAGCTGAAGTGCCAACTGTGAGGCTGGTGGATATTGTGCCACCCTGTGGAGTTTGTGCCTGAAAATCTTGTATTTTTATCAGGAGATCCCCCAATACCAACTGGTGTTTTTCCTCAAACTATTGGAGGGCCTTTGCGGTGACATCCCTCACCATTTCGCTGATATCATGTAAATCCCCTTCGGTAAGGGTGATAGGGTCGAAAGATATCTTTGAGACCTTTGTTTTATTTCGTGGCCATACCTATTCTCATGGTTGTGGGCATTTGAGCTGGGCTAATTTTGTCTAAAGGTCTGCGCCACCTTGCTCTATGTCTGTCTCTAGTTCGGGCGAAGGTGACTTCTATCCTTCGCGCTCCTCGTCTACTGTTTTCTGCTACTCCACCAACTTCGCATTGTTAGGCTCCGCTTGGGCCTTAACCACTACTTTTTATTTCCTGTGCTTTTCCACCAAGACTCAAGGACCATGAAAATTACATCATCGGTTGCCAAGTATGGTAACTCATGCTACATCTTCATAGGGTCCTTCCGCGCCCTGATGAAGACATGGTGGAAGTCGACTTTGAACTCTGTAAATCTCTACAAACTGTTGTAGATAGTGGGTGATAACTGTAGCTTTCTATTGATCCCCATCTCGATGTTCATCTCCATTAGCTCCCAAAATATCTTGCTCTCCCTTATCCTCTGTGCATCCTACATTGCCTACAGCGAAGCGTACTTCGGTGCCTCTGGAAGTTCCTTCATGATCAACAGGGACTAGCTATCTTCATGCAACTCCAATGCAACCAGTACTATCGATAACAAGATCCATGAGTAATGAAATGTTTTTCCCCGCTCATGTGCCTCACGACATCCCACAAGGAACTCACTGCATAGATAGTTTTCCCAATTGAAGTGGATCCCTTCTGCACATTGCGCCACTAGTTCAACCACTAGCATGGGCACCACATCCACATGGCACTTCTGCATCACCTTCCTTTCCAATATTTGTGTCGTGACCTTGACTACAACGTTGTTGATGCTAGAGATGGCGTACCCTCACTTCTTTTTCTCCAAATTAAACTTATTTTTCATTGCCTTTGCAAGGGCTAACTCACCACCTTTTCCCTGTCAAATTTTCATTGGATTGACCCCTGAGCAAGGTAGCCATGTAATCTAGTGAATCAGATGGTCTGTTATGGGGATGGGCTCCTCCAGCCACAAGCACCCATCATGCACCAAGCAGAGAAGCTACCTGATGACGAAAATGGTCACTGGGGCACGATGGTGATGTGGCACCCAGAGCAGGTTTAGCAACCCCACTTTCTCTACACCTCGAAGACATTTGTGTGGCTATAATTCAATAATTCCAGCTGACGTATCCATATTCTATTGCATTACCTTCGTAGTCGCTAAATGCAGGAACTTATCATGGTCTGCGAGATCCCAATCTTCAAATTTCAGCATGGGAACCCGTCCCAATTGCGCGCCCTCAAAAATAATATCATCTGGGAGTGGGCGGGTTTGTCAAGAACTTTTTCTCTCAGCTATATCCTTTGGAACCTTCACTTTACCCTTTCATGGAGGAACATATTCCGACAACCTGGTGATAGTGTCTGCACCCTGGGTTTCGACTTCCATCTCTACATCCTCCTCCTCCACCAAGGTTTCTTCAAACTCTTCCTCCTCATCGGCCTCCAAATTAATGGCCTTCCCCTTTTCTTCTAATGTGAGCTTGGTCCTCAGTGGATTTCTGGGTGATACGGGCACCAGTATCATGGCCTGCTTATCCTTCTTAGGTGTCAATGTGTGCAGTGATTTAGGGACCTCAGCAATTATTCTGGTCCTCTCTGGGGCTTCCACTATCGCAATTTCTTGCGTGGCTTCCTCGGCTGTCACTACTCCTATGTCCATGGATTCTTCGAGTGCTGACATTAGTGTGATTGCTCCTCCTTCATAATGTCTTCCCAACATTAAGAGCCATCTACAAGTTTGCGCCCCCAACACATTCTTATTGACAAACTATTTTAGCACGGAGTACATGTGCCTCTGCACAGGTTGGGGCTCTTCTCTATAAGCATGTGTCCACTTGGCTAGATGCACGTGTGGATCATCTTGCCCATCATACTTGTCTATCACTCACATCTTAGGCTTCCCAAAAGGTGTTCTCATTATTTTCCTACATTCGCATCAATCATGAAAACTTCCTTTGTGCATACCCCACCATCTAGCGGGCGTAGCATGCAGTACCCAGTCCAAGGCCTGGAAGCATTGCTTTTCTGGCACCTCCCTTTTGAATGAATTCAAGAATGTATCTACCTCATTTAGACCATCATAAGTAGGTAGATATTGTTATTGCTCAAATCGGCCTTAGGCTGAGGGAAGGCAGGATTCAAGATAACACCATACCACGCGCAGCCTCATAGCCAGCCCTACAAGGACAGGAGAGGGCTCTCCTCAGGTCAACTTAGTAAAAATACTCGATAGGGTCTGAGATGACTTAAAATAAGAACTGACTTTAGGCTAGGTAAATAAATATGAAAGAGGTATTTTGATGAATGACTGAGTTTCTAGGCTGTGTGGGACAATGAATGCATGAGCAGAGATTTAACCAAAGGCACATGATATTTCATAAGGCGAGATAGGCATGAGGGATTAGAAAACAAATTGAATTTAAATGAGGTGAAAAGACTATTTAAGAAAGCTGAAAAGGGCATTAATGTATGAATCCTTTCCAGGAAGAAGAAAACATATAAAATCTGAACACTTCCTCAAGGCAGAGAAATAACTGAATTCTACCTTTCTCACTTAAAAGTATTCAGCTGGAAATGATCATGAATCAATGGCGAAACATAACAAATACCTATGAGACATAAAGGAAGAAACACATGCTAAATTCATACTGCAAGAATCTTATAAATCAAAGTTGCACCATTTAATTAATCCTCTGTCAAAACTGTACAGCCAAAAGCTGAGTTATTCCTCCACCGTTTCCCAGAACTCAGAACCCTTGACACATAATTTTTCATACAATAAATCGACTCAGGAATGGGAAAATAGATCGATTGAGAATAGGGGTCGTTTCACCTAAAATCATGAGAATAGGAAAAGTCTACTCTAAAAAGGAGCAGCGTTACATTTTGTTTGTTGGTGACCAATTAAAAGACAAAATCTGGAGCATAGACCCTTTGAATTGCAACTGCAGTTAAAAATAGACCATCGGTTCCTATCTTTCTACTGCAGTGACTTTTCACCTTACGATGTCCTTTTGAACAAAAACTAATTTTTCAATAAAAATGGTTTTCCACTAAAATTTTTCCTTTAATGAACACACCCAGCTGCAATTTGCTAAGCTCAACATGTGTCTTAATTTTGCAGAAATTACTTGTATCACTCGTCTGAGAGAGCTGGTCTAATGAAAGCATGACAATGAACACCCTACACACCTCCACTATGAACCAAAACACTATGAAGAGTATATAAATTGCGCACACTTCTATCTGCATCTGGAGAGAGATATTTTCCATTGTCTTTGTCTAAGTCAAGTGAAGTAGGAATTCATATCGATCATTTATCTTGACCATTGTGTCTCGCATGAAATCATATTCAATGCTTCAACTGAAGTTGTAGTATGAGAGGAAAACCAAGGAAAAGAACACCTTTTCTTGCCTCCTGAAGTCCATACTGCTTTGCATGATATTTGTTATCACCATCAAGTTGCGACTTCAACATACTTATCGAATGAAGCATAGACATCTCGGCAGCCTTTAACATCAAGCTGTAGATCATAGAATGATTCCTTCCTTGTAGATTTATAATGCACATTTATGCACTCGATGTAGTTCATATGATGTCCTTCAAATAGATGTTTCATTGTATCCTCAACAGCTGGGCCCTTCATTTTATCTTTTAACTTCTCGCAATGTACTAGGTTTAGCTCCTACAAATCCTCTGTTGTAGCTTGCTCCACTACCATGCTACAGAAAGGCATAGAGAAGCCTAAATCATGCTTCTTTAGAAAATCTCGAAGCCTATGAGTGGATCTTGTGAGATATGCAACACATGTATTCTCCATTTTCGCATTTAAACTACCTCCCACAAACATGACTATAAATTGTTGAGTGCAAAAATAAAAGATATCACATGTCTTTTTCCTAAACATGTAATATATGGAACGAAATGAATCTTCCCAAGCTGATTGTCATTTTGATGGGAACTCTCTCTCTACAACACTGCCATGAGTAGCAAATAATGCCATGGTAGAAATAAGAGATGATGGTAACATAGATTGTGGTTACACCCACGAGTGCAATGCTCTCCAAAAGGAAACCTCCTTGTGTTGGGAGAACTGTGAGCAAGAATTATAGTTTGCATGTGCTTTATCATGTGAAAAATCAAACCGAAACATGAATTCTTTAATCCTCATGTACTTACTAGTATTATTCAACATATGGCACCAGTTAAGTGAAGAGGAAGAAATTAGGTGCATATTAACTTTCAAGCTCAAATCCAAAGGTACTCTATCTCCAGCTATTGGCAAATCATGTCCAAAACTGTTAGCATGCAAGGATGATCCTAAATTTCCCAATAAACCTGGAGAGTCATGAGGTTGAGTGACAACAGTTGAGGCCTTATTATTTTCCAATCCCTTAAATGCCTTGGACATATCAACAGTTGCTCTTGAAGACAAAGCAGGAGAACTCAAAGAGAGCTCAGCAATAGTACGAAAGTTGTCATATTCTTGACACTCAGCCTTCAGTTCAACATTCTTATTTGTATATGCACTATTTATGGAGGTATCTGGATTACCAGATGAAGTGTGATTTCCATTCCTTCTCCAAATAAATTTTGATGAAAGATTCACATCAGATGGTGTGGAACATTTGTTGGTCTCTTTTATCTATTTCTGAAACAAAGGAGCATCCTTAAAATCTTGTCTTTAGAGCTAAGTATTTTAAGCCTATCACCAGGCTTTGTAACAGGATAAATATCAACAACACGAGTATCGATATATCTGGGTAGCTTGGGCAACTCAACTTTCTTAGGCCTAGAAACCATTGCATCATTGGACTTCTCTCCAGCAAGTAGAGAACCAGATGCTTCGTTCGATATCATACGCAAACGTTTAAACTGTTCTCCAATCTACTATTTTATCATGGACCACATCTTCATAGGCAACTCGGTGTTTGAATGCCCGTAAAGCAGACATGAAACGAAGATCTCCTCAGTCATTCACCATTTGAAGGTGGCTCATATAGTCTCCCAATCGTGTAACTTGCTACCAAGCCAACAAGTGAGTGAGCAATGAATGAAATCTTTTTAACTCCAGGGTTACACATTATTGCTTCCATTATCGAATGGTTCGTGCATTTCAATGGCCTTATCACCTCTTTTCCTTCTCTTCCAATCATAAAAACATATTCCTACAATCCCAATAGTAGATACGACTATTGTGATGGCTATGTCGGCGATGGCACCTATGTGCACCGCGCGCACACCCAATGCACCACGTGGGCCATGTGCACTACGCCCATTAAAAAATAACACTGAGGCAGGAGGCCCAGTGCGTCACGCTGCGTCTATGCACCGAGCTTGCTTCGAATGCACCGTGCAGCCTAACTCACCAACAGTCCAGTTCCAAAACTTTGTTTTCACCCTTCACAATTTTCCTCTTGGCTTAACTGATGATTCTTGCGTGCAAATGGATTGTAGAAATAATGAATATTATGACCTGAACTTTGATTTTTGGTTTAAGATAGCACACCTTCCGTTGTTGCAGACTTTTACCCTTTGCATAACTCTTGGTATGGGAAGGATATACCAAGACATGAGGAATATCTTTATGACATGGGTTTTTTATATTTTGTTTTCATTTGACAAATTCTCTTTCCAATCATGTAGAACTTTGGCTCTCCGGAATTTCCAAATGAGAACTTTGTTTTTCATCTCCATCTAATTTTCTGAGCTGGAATGATAGCCTCTTGGTTGATTTGTGCAGGGATGATGGTGTTGATGTTTGGAAAGGGAAAACCAGAGCCTGCTTTGAAAACTCGATGGCAGAAAAAATACATGATTATTACAAAAATGAATTCGAAAATTTCTTATTCGAAACAGAGTTTTGAACAAGAAATGTCCTCAAATGTGTTTGATGATGAAATTTTGAACTAAGAACCTCTTCAAAAACCATCCTCATGGCCTGTGGGAATTATTCGACATGTTTGAAGACCAACCACTAGACCTAGACTCTGAAAATAACTTCTTTTTGACCAAAATAGCATAATGACTATGAATGATTGAAATGAACTTTGATGAACATAGAGAAATTTTGACTAGCCCGGGCAGGTACAAGCATGAGGGAAACAAGAACACTAAACCCTTCTGTTAGACAATGGCATGCTCCCTAGCGAAATGTAATTGAGTGAAACGAGCGAGACACATAAAGATGAAATGAAACAAAGAGTTTTGATCTCTGACGGAGGGCTGAACAGACTGAATATAACAGATATCTTACTTCTATTGACATGTATTGCAATGACCTGGTCATCATATTGCAATTCATCATAGTTACCTCATGTAACAAATTCTGCCATCGTTATATTTATTCGTCAGAATCTGAAGTGCAGGAGCTCTCGCACTCACATGTAATCCACCCATCCATGGTGGGTTTTACCTAGTCTTGGTCTCGTGTTGTTATCTTATAGATATAGTCCAGATCATCATCGCTCTCATAGTTGCAGACCGGCTCCGTATAGCGTGAGCCTTCAGTAGGGTCTAGGGGTATTATTTTACGTAGTGACTTCTTCTCAAAGATCATTTTTCACTTCTTCAAATTAATTACCCCGTTCATGTCAATGGCCGAGTCAATTCCTAAGAGCGTGGGGTAAGTATTGCTATCATCAACAATCTCTAGTACTTCAAAGTCTACCAGTGTGCTTGCTCCCTCAATATCTATATTTATTCCCTGCAATTGCCCCATGGATATTATTTTTTGTTGATTCACCATCCATAGTTGAATTCGAGACCATTGTAGTGTAGGTCACCCCATTCACTCCCATCTCTGTTTCGGAAAAACATTTGCATCTGATCCCAAATCCAAAATGACTGGATCCATCTCATATTCTCTGATCTGTGTGGTAAGTCTCATTTCATGCCCTGTCCTTGTCTTATGTTTGTCGATATTTCGAACTATGTGCAGTTCTCTTGGCATAGTCCCAGTGCATATATTGATGAGTTCCTTTAATGCTTTCACAACCTTACTATCGCGCAGTAACTTCATACAGGTTTCCAAGAAAGTTGTTAGCATAGATGGGTCCATTTCCAACTCCGATGTATCTTTGCTTCTTGAAGTGGAGGCATCAACGAAGCTCTTCTTAGCTTCCATGAAGGTTTCACGAGCGCACTCCAAATCAAACTCGGCTTCTTTCGTTGGGGCTTTGTTAACCCAAGTACTTTCTTTTGGCTATTTCCCCTTATCATCTACTATCGCGATTCCACTTCGGAGCACAATGTTTACATTCGGTTCTTTCTCACGCGACTCAGACCTCATCATCTCTAGGTTCTGAGTCAGGGGAGGCGGTAGCACTTCTTTGTTGTGTATCCTAGCTATTATAGTAGGAAAATATTTTGTATCATGATCAAACAACATGCAATACTTTCACGATGGGCATGTTGGATTCGTGCAATCGCAGGCATAGTGTCCTGGCCCCCTGCAATTGTAGCAAATCAACTGTCCGTGACCTGTACTAGGTCCTCCTCCGCCTCGGCCTCATCCATGCCCCTGAAGTCTTGTCTATGCCATCCCTACATTCTAGTTAAGGGGCCATGTTTCAGCCTAAACTCTGTAGGTGGGAGCTTATCCGTCATTAACTCATAGCTTTTGCGAGTACACTTGTCATGTCCCATCGACCTACAAAAGTTGCAGAACAACTGTTGTGAATTTTACGTATACTTTTGTAACAAGTGGAAGTTGTCTGTGGCATGTTTTCCTGCTATTTGACAGATAGCACACCACAAAGCAAGCATTGTGCTTGGTTCTACTTGAGCTTCCGTCCTTAAAGGCATTGGTTCTCCTCCTGTGAGGTAATTCATAAATACTAGATAGTGGTGTTTGTCATGAGCCTAACTCTTACATTTCATGTACCATACTTCTTCACACACTTCTAGTCGGAACGTCCTATATTGTTTCAGACTCTGCATCTCGAGGCACATATTTTTCAGCTACATGTGGATCTTTCGAACTCCTAGGTTAGGATCTTACATTGAGGTCTCATGAAGCCTCATGGCAATCTCCAAAGCCTCTGCCTAAGTTGTTATCTTCTGCTACAACAACGCACTCATTAAGTGTGGTAATAGTGAGGCTACAAACTACTCGCGATGTGGTCCATCTGTCAGATTCATATTGGCTTCGCGAATCATACATTTCAGCCTCTGATCTAGTTCCCAAGGTGTCTCACCTGGTAGCATCGTGATCTCTTTGAATGCCACAATTGACTACGCTTCACACTTAGGCCTTCTAAATTCTCTATTTAGCGTTGTTTGGATATCTGTGACTCTCGCATTTGGGTTATCGTTGTAGTACTTAATATACCAGGTAAGTGCGCGATCCTACAGGGCGCTAACCAACGTCGCTTTCTTCATATGGTCATCTGTAACACCTTGTGCTTCCCATACAGCCCTTACAATGAACCAGAATTGGTCTGGATCCTCATTTCCCAAACCTTTGAACATAGGAAACTTCACTGTGTTTTCTATGCTGAATCACGGTGGTGGTGGAGCTGGTATGGGCGAAGATGGAGATGATGGTGGTGAAGCCTATGGTGGTGTGGGTGGAGGTGGTATTCGTGGAATTATTTGTCTTATCAGTTGAATAACACTTCATGGAGAGAACTTCATGAGCTCTTCCTCGTCCCCTCGTGGAGGTGAAATCAAGGGGCTATTTTCTGAACCCTTATTTCCTTTGATCCTGTAAACCTTTCCACTTCGCGTAGCCCCAAACATCAAGGTAACTGCATCACCCAATTTTCATAGAACAACATTTTAATCCAAGTATTCAAAGCTTTTATGTACTTACCTCACGGTCCTTTTAGAAAGCGTCACTTTGCCTCGCTCTAGCTGACTGAGCTATCGACCGCAAACTCAGTAACAAATCCTCTTATAATGCAATCGAGCTGTTAGAAAATATTATATATGATAGAGAAATGTAAGAAATATAATATGAAAAAAAACACAAACACATAAAACCAGAGAGACACAGATATACGTGGTTCACCCAGTTTCAGCTACGTCCACCCCGAACATCCAGTCATTCCTTTCTATTATCCAACAAAATGAATAGACACAACCTATAGAAAACCCACTGTAATATCCTCTATTTTCTCTCACAGTCTCACCTCACTGTTTCTCGCTCTAAGAATACACATATATTCAACAACCTCAATACAATACCCTCATACAAAGAGAGGGGTTGCCTTCTAGGGCAAAAGCCCCTAAACTAAGCATAAATTCTACTGTCAGATCATCCGCTTGATGAACAATCTAGATTGACTGGAAATTACTATACTTTTAGAAGGCAATTTTACATCTGTTTTTAGCTTCGGGGGTGTTGCTCCCAAAACCTCGGACCGCTGGCCCCCAGACCCCATAGCCGGGGGGGATACGCCCCTCGAACCCCCGTGGGGGGGACAAGGCCCCCAAGTACACCCCCGCATGGAGGGGTGTACAATCTTCCTGGGGTATACATCCGGCTGAAACTAATACCTTTAAATTAGGATGATAATCATGCTCCACACCCAACTCAAGCCAACAATCGATTGTGCGTGAAATCTTATCCTCCAAAGCTTCCAACCTTCGAACTAGCTCTGGGGTCCACACAATAGGATCATCAAGCTTCCACCTTCCTTGGCTATCTGCTAGCTTCACAATTCAGTCGTATAGCTCAGTAGGGAAGGACACAAAAAAGATTTTGTGGATTTTCGTATACAGGTAGCTGTCTAGCCACTCTTCTTTTGATAGTCATGGGTTTTTGTTCTCCTATGCCACGAACTTGTGAATTCTTTTGTCCAACCAACCTTCGATTTCTTTCTTAGTTGGATTCCAATGATATAGCATCACACATCTCTCATGCAGATTCTTGTCTTGGCAACAGAACCATTTGTTGGCTTATGGGGGCCAGACCCAGGTTCAGAATTATTTAGCTAAACAAATCCATACGCTACTAGCCCTTTCAGCATCAGCCCACGGAGCGTGGATTGAAGTCTCACCCGAAGTAGTATGGGGGAATGCTGAATGAAGTTTTTTCACCCTTGAGATGGAGGTGATGTCGGTTTAGTATAACGATATCTGTTTTCATGTAGGTTGTTTCATGCTCTATTCCACCCTCCAATACCTTTGCTAAGTGTTACAATCGGCCTTCGCACAACCCTAACTAGGGGCTAAAGTCCTTTTGCACTACTAGGGCAGTGAACTACGCTATTTCCCCAACTATGCTAAGTGTCCTACTTATCTTATTAACGATCTTAATTATCTTCACATAACCATATATTCTAACTTACGTTCACTTAGCCAATATAAGCATTCGTGCATCATATAAGCATTTGAAGTGAAATTCATACCCAATATAACATATGCATAAATAGGAAATAAAGACGCAGGAATGATAGAAACTTCTCTTTATTAATACTTCCACATGATTACAGACTCAACTCACCCTTCACACTCAGCTATAGGGGTCTGCATACTCAGCTGTGGAATTGTAGGCCTCTGCACACTCATCTGTAGAGCCTCTACCTGCGCTACAACCCAAAACTTAGACATACACTTCAGACCTATCTCTAATACATCTTCATCTATTCCTTAGATTGATTCCTTCTAACTGCTTAGATCTTCGTTCTATTTATACAATCCCATGGTTCGTAGACCATGGGTAGATCTTCTACAGCCGACATTACATTATCAAAATAAGGGCGGACAACCCTATGACTCTTTAACAAACTACGCACTCCGCACCCACAAAATGTGGAGTATTTACATTGAAATTACAAAATCGGACCAAAATCTGGGATTTAAGCTGCAAAACTTCCCCTGGGTGATCCCGCACCCAACATTAAGTCCGGGTTCCAAACAATTAGATTGTCATGCCTCCACCTCCCTTGGTGGTCTACCAACTTGATGATCCACTTGTATAATTCAATTGGGAAGGAACAGAAAAAGATTTTTTGTATTTCTGTGTACAAATATCTGTCCAACCACTGTTCTTTCATCAATCGTGGATTCTTGTTCTCTTGCGTTGTGAATTCGTGGATCTTTCTTTCTAGCCAATCTTCAATCTCTTTCTTAGTTGGATTCCAATTATACGACATCGCACATCTTGTTATGTAGATCCTAGTCACGGAAACATAACCATTTTTTAGTTTGCCTGGCCCTGACCCAGGTTCAACATTAGTCAGTGAAGCAAATCCCTACACTACTGGTGCTTTTGGCATCAGTCTGTGGAGTGCATATGAAAGTCTCACCCGGAGCAGTATGGAGGGATGCAGGAACAAAGTTTCTGCACCCTGAGATGGTCGTGATGTCGGTTTTATACCTTATTTCCTTCCTTCGTGCAGATTGATAAGCCTTTAGGGCTTATTGATGTACTTTCTCTTCTATCTCTTAGAACCCTTGCGAAGCTATATGATCATCCTTTGCACAGCCCTACCTAGTGTATCAAGTACTTATGTGCCTTTGCTACTATGTTATTGTATAATTTCCTGAATTATCTTAAGTGTTCGTCAAATTTACCATTCAGTTAAGATTATCTTCGCGTAAACATATATCATTATTTGCGTTCATATAATAGATAAACACATATACATTCACGCATTAGATTAGCATTATAACATAAACCCATAACTTAACATTACATAATAACATGCGATCCTTAGAGGAAAAAGACATAGTAATTTCAAAATACTTCTCTTTATTGATGATTCAGATTTTCAATACAGACTCTATTCACCCTGCGCACACAGCTGCAGGGGCAGACGCTCTCAACTGCGGAATTCTACCCTAGGCCTCTGTGCACTCAGTTGCAGAGCCTCTTCCTACGCTAAGACTCTCACTATTAGCTCTTTACAGACTCATCAAGCACTTATACTTCACTTAATTATTCCCTACTAAAATACTCTTCTAACACTTTCTTTTTATAAAATCCCATGGTCCGCAGACCAAGGGTGGATCTCTAAAACTGACACAACCTATCTAGACTAAGGGCAGAAAACCCTTTTTGACTCTTGATATCTTCGCACTCTGTGACCACAAAATGTGGAGACTTTACATTTATTTATACAAACTTCAGGCCTTCTGCCCCAAAATTTGGGTTTTTAACCCCAAAATTGACCCCCAGGGGATCCGTTCGCAACAACGATGAAGATTGGATCAATCCCACTTCTGATGGATGGATTACATGGGGCACAGATAACTCTGTACCTCAGCTCAAGATGAAGAACTCAAGCACTAATAGAATAGGCTGCATGAAGTCTCTACACTACATTTTAGTATGATGACAAAATTATTGCAATACGTATCCAAAGAGGTAAGGAATCTTCTGCATTATGATGGCCTAGATGATGTTAGTTTATTTTTGAATAAGTTTGAAAGGCAGGTGCCTGAAGAACATCAGTTCCAAGCACTTGATCTCGCACTGCGTGCCATGCCTCCTCATTGGTGGGATAGGCATAAGGATAGCTTTGTTGAATGGAAAGAGTACAAACGAATGATTAAGCTAAGGCTTGGGTATGTGAATACCTTCCTAATAGAGAAATATTTAGCAAGGATGATCCATGTGAGCATTTGGCCTGATGGAATAAATCTTGGGGGGAGGAACCTCAATCGGAATGGGTGCATACCTTTTTTCACACCCTCGATACTATTCCGATGACCTGGTACTTGCAAATGGAGCTCCGCCATGGGATGGTTGAACGATATATCCTGATGGAAAGTTTCTTGTTAACTTTCAGCTTTGAGGATGGATTTCAGTGTATTGATGAAGCGCTCCAAGAAATTATGGCCACATTCTTTAGGACCCCTGAGGAGCCAGTAGAATGGGTTCAACTGGATTGGAACAGACAATTGTGCCATGCATTGGAATGCTACAACATGACTGCAAAAGCAAAAGAAGAGGACCTGTGGAATGTCAACATTCAAAAGACCGAAGGATAGTGCAAGATTAAGGGACCCAAAGTAGTGAACCCTGATATAAGAGAACCTCTGAATACTAGGCAAGTACACATTGGATCCGACGCACAGCCTATGTTTGCAAAGATAGGTGATTATTGGGATGAATATACAATTGATAAAGTTGTAGAGCTACTGTGTGAATACCAGGACTTGTTTCCTACCAAGTTCTCGGATCTAGAGGAAATAGTAGGGGATCTGGGTGTAATGAAGATCACTCTAAAGCCCGATGTGAAGCCAATGAAATGGAGACCCTACCATCTAACCCAAGTATAAGGAGAAGGTGTGCAAATAGCCGCACAAAATTCTGGAAGCTGGAATCATTCAACCATGGGAAGAGTCTAATTGGTTAAGTCCTAGGGTTGTTCAGGAAAAGATGCAACAAGGTGAAATTGGGATATGTATAGATAAGATAAAGCTCAATGATGCGTGCGTTCATGACCCGTTTCCAATGCCATTTACAAATGAAGTTTTGGAGAATGTTGGAGGACAAGTAGCTTATTTGTTCACTGATGGGTTCTCAGGGTACCATCATATTAAGATCACGTTGAAGAATCGTAGCAAGAAGACCTTCGCAATAGAGTGGGGATGCTTACAATATATAGTAATGCCATTTGGGAAAAATAATGTGCCCTCAATCTTTTTTAGGGTTATAATTGCAGCATTTAAAGAGTTCATCCATAAATTTTTAGAAGTATATTTTGATGATTAAACTGTCTTTGGGTTGGTAAAGCACCACATTACAAGTCTGCGCCTTATGTTGGATACCTATCGCAGATACCAGATTGCCATGAATCTGAAGAAATGTATTTTTTGTGTGCCTTATGGGATATTTCTAGGCCATGTGGTATGTAAGAAAGAATTAATGGTAGATCCTATGAAGATAGCTATCATTGTCAATCTAGGGGCTCGGAAGAATGTAAAGCAGTTGTGCACAACACTAGGCCACACTGGCTACTATAAGAAGTTTATCAAAGCTTATGCATAGATAACTGTGCCAATGGATAAATTACTAAATAAGGATGTGAATTTTTGTTGGGATGAGGAATGTCAACATAGTTTGGATGTGTTAAAGGATAATATGGTGATTGTGCCCATTTTTGTGTTCCCAGACTAGAAGAAGGAATTTCATGTTCATGTGGATGCCTGTTGTAGTGCATTGGGTGTGGTATTAACCTAGGCAGGCAAAGGTGAGATAGATCATCCTATAGCCTTCGCAAGAAGAAAATTGTCAAAGGCTGAGAAGAACTATTCAACTACAGAGTACAAAGGACCGGAGATGGTCTATGGGCTACATAAATTCTGACATGTTAGGCACACACGTCAAGATGTACATAGATCACTCCCCTCTCAAGTACCTGGTAAACAAGGTTGTGTTGGGGGGAAGATCTGTAGGTGTTTATTCTCATTCCAATAATATGATTTTGAGGTAATGGTGAAGCTTGGACAATTGAATGTGGGACTCGATCATCTATCTAGAATTGAGACAGGCGAAGAACCAAATAGTTTGGAAGAAGGGTCACTGTTATTGTACATGTCACAGATGATCATTCTGCTGATATAGTCTAGTTCTTAACCACTAGCACAACCCCAATAGGATATTCTACACAACATAAAAAGGACTTGGTGGTCTGCACTGCTAATTTTTCTATAATAGCTAGACACATGTATAAGATGGGCACTGATGAAATACTACGCTGATATTTTCTAGAGTTTGAGTGATCTAGCATCATCACCGAAGAACATGGAGTGGCGGGAGGAAATTATGCAATTAGAGTGACCATGTAGAAGATTTTGCGTGTAGCATTGTGGTGGCCAATGGTGCATAAGGATTCTAAGGTGTTTTGTAGGGCATGTGATGCCTGTCAGTGGACAGGGAAGCCATCACGGAGGGACGAATTCCCCTTAAATCCTCAGACTTCATTACAGGTGTTGACAAAGGGGTGATTAACTTTGTGGGTCTGATACAACCACCAGGTAAAATTACGAGAGCGCAGTACATTATTACTATGGCTGAGTATTTGAAACGATGTGCGGAAGAACTAATACAACTACAAATTTTTTGTTTGAATATGTCTTGACATGGTTTGGGTGTACTAAGATACAGATGAGTGATAGTGGTACACATTTTCTAAATGAAACGATTGCCACAATGCTCGCAAAATTTCAGGTTTATCATCAAAAGAGTATGCCCTATCACCCTCAAGAGAATGGTACAGTTGAAGCATTTAATAAAATCCTGGAGAATGCATTGACAAAGGTCTGTAACATGAAAAGGAACGACTGGGATGTATGCATCCCAATAGTCTTATGGGCATATAGGACGACATGTAAAAAGTTGATAGGCCAAACTCCATTCAGATTGGTCTATGGGATAGAGGTTGTCATGCCCATGGAGTATGTTGCGTTGAGCCTATGGATTGCAATTTTAACTGATATGGTAGACTGTGAGACTATGGAGGAGTGCCACACATAGTTGCTAGAGCTAGAAGAAGACCGGTTTTTAGCAAGATTTCACGATAGGTGCAAATGGAGCACAACAACGCCTGGCATGATCGCCATATTAAGCTACGCACATTCAAGGTGAATGATTTAGTGTTACTTTGTCATAGTAAATTCACGAAGTTCCTTGGGAAGTTCCAAATACATTGGCTAGGATCCTATGTAGTTAAGAAATTTATAGATGGTTCCGCAGTTCAACTCACGAGGCTAAATGGGGAATTATTTTCTGGAAAATTCAATGGAAGTTGATTGAAGTTTTATAAAGGGGATCCTACCCCTGCGCAATGACTACCTGACGAAGCGATAGTTTTAGTACTCTAGGCAGCTGCAAGGAAGTGCGGGACTATAAACTACACTACCCAAAAAGTGGAAAAAAAAAGTGAGGAGGATGCATGATGGAAATAAGAAATGTGCTAAGAGGAGCTGCGTCAAGAGGAGATATGCCAAGAGGAATGTGCCATAGACGATGGTTCCGTGAAGGAGGGTCCAAAAATAGCTATTTTGTGCATTTTAGTTGATTGGAAGGCGGAAATCCCATTAGGACAAGCAGGTAGGCTACATTTATGGCACACATATTTGGAAATCTACTGCAAAATATGCATTTATGATAGGAATTTGGAGGGAACGGCCAGATCTGAATTTGAAATCACTTATAAATCTAGTGTACGAGCCTACAATAGAACACTTTTCCTTCTGAAAATTTCTTGTGAGCTCTCTTGTCTTTAGTTTATGAACCGTGGAGATTGGGAATATATTTTTAAATATTCATGGCTAGATAACGTGTCTGAAACCTTCTACAAATCCTTCTTGGACAAAATGACGACCACTAACCCCATAGAAGTTGCAAGCTTGAAATCTGAACCCCCTAAAATCGCATCGGTCATGGAAGCTACAATTTCGTTACCTATGGCATCATGGTCATTTAGGCCTAAGCCGTCTGCCACTGAGAATAAATAGAAGAAACAACAGTATGTTCCAGTGAGGCAGTTACCGAGGAAGAACCCCATTGAGCTTTGACAAAAGGGGAAGATCGACAAGTTAAAATAGCCACATGAATCCCTAGATGTTGACGAAGAAGAGCTTCACAAAGGTGTTGAAGAGTTGGAAACTGAGGAGGGAGAATATATCACTAGGTTCCCGAAGTATATCCCTCCGCGGAGAGGAAAAGAAAAGGTACAAAATGACCCAGACGCTATAAAGTTCATGATTTCTACTCTGCGATTGTCGGAAAAGGTGGTATTTGAAGGCACACTCTCAGGATGAATTCCTGCACTAAATATGGAAGACTCAGATCTAGATAATCATGAATAATTCTTGCAATTGGCAACAAACAAGTATTTGGCGAAGATCTACTATGAGGAGACTGGATTCATGAAACTGGAGCCTATGAAGTGGTTCGGGGGGGTTGAAAAGGCTAGGTTGTTGAATATGCTGTGGGTGCCACATTTCAGCAAAACCATCATCAACATGGTGTGTGTGCTCCAATTACTTGCTTTGGTACATGATGGGTGTCTCTATTTGGGAGAACCCATCCCCATTACAAATATGTAGATCCACCATATCAAAAGGTTTCCCTACCAAGGGGTGGATCCAGCCGAGGAGTTTGGTGGTAAGATCAAGGAAAATCAACTCGCAAACAAAATGAAGAGTGAGTTTGGTTTAGTAAAGAAGTCACACAAATACTCCATTTTCTCAATCATAGACAAGGTAGTATAGTTTTAAACTTAGATTTTGACCTACAAGGTCATGAGAGGGTGTCATGTGGAAGAGTTTCCAACACCAGTTATTCTGCTTACTGCCCAATGTGCTAGGGGAGTGAAGTACAATTGGGAACAATATCTGTGTAAGGATTTTTTGTTAAATTATTGCGAAGCATAATACTAGGGCAAGGCATTCCATTATGTCTAGTTGTTGTTATTGATGGCCGTCGTCACGTGGAGGGTGTCGTAAGATAGTTAGTTCGCTCCACAGGATGTCAAATTACCAAAAGAAGTGAAGTTTGCTTCGTTATGGGAAACGAAGGACGCTAGGTGGATCATGGAAAAAAAAAGGTTCTAGGTGTTAATAGAGATGGAGCTCCACACCATGATCAGACAGAGGCCAAGGATCTCACCAACTCTCTTTCAACAACTCGAGGCCTATGCAGAATTCAAGGTGGATTTTCATGTGTCTATCCATGCATGACGAGATCTAAAAAATATTTGGTACAAGCTCATGTACCTAGTGAATGAGGATGATGTACATGAAATTATGGGGAAATGGCCAGGGGAGTGGCTGCACCCCACAGATCTCAGTGCAGGCAAAAGCAAGGGTGGAGAGAGTTCCTCCACGTAGACGAAAATAGCACAGAAATAGAAGGAAGTTGAGCAGGTTGCAGCTTGATAGAAAGCTACACAACAGAATAAGGAAGTTGTTTCCAAGGAGTTACCACTAAGGCAACTGATGAAAAGGAGTGTGTTAAGAAGGAATCACAGTGGATGTTGAGGAGCCTACTTCTCAGTGTACTATAGAAAAGGAAGGGTCCAATGAGGAAGGAGGCAGGTGCAAGAAGAAAAGCACTCCCTTCAGAATAACAAATCACCTTAAGGAGATGAATTTCGAACCCAAGAAGAAGAAGAAGTTAGACAAGAACGTGCACATAGACCAAATGGTCCTCACTGAGGGGGACCTGGATGAAATTGGAGACAAGCTCTGCGACAAAATGACCAAACTATGGACGAATTTTGAGGAAAAATACTAGCAGGCACTGGGGAACGTGCAGAAGGATCTGCACGAGTTGCAAATTCAAATGAGATGACTCCAACGGAACATGGGACAGGCGTGCAGGATTCAAGTGAGCCTAAGGTAAGCGAGCGGGACTATACAAGAGACAGATAGCACTCTAGATCTTAGACTCATACCATTACCAGAGGAGTCACTATGTGCACAGCCAGATGAAGAAAACACCCAACTCGCACAGATCAAGGATGTGGGTGTCAACCTAACCACGCTACCTATTCATACCCTCCATGAATGCATCAAAGGGTATGAGATGAGCTTAAGTTCAGGGAGAAGAGCACACTATTAGTCATTAGAAAAGTAAAAATGAACAATGAAAAAATATTCTCAAATAGGAACAAACAATAAAAGAGAAGGAAGAACTGGCCATGCGCAACTAGAACTTGGAGGCAACCATTACACAAGCATGTAATGCTACCAGATATCAATATTCCCGAAGATGCAGCATGAGTAGCAAAGATTCAGAAGTTGGCTGCAACAATTAGAGAATCAAAGGAGGAAATTGGTTGAGTCTAATTTGAGTTACAGATGCAGATCTCAAAGCTCTAGTTGAAGTTGCAGCCAACCACTACGCCAAAAATCTGAGAGTAGTGTGGAGTAGCCACCAAAGAAGGAATGGCCACATTAGATGTAGCAGTAAAGGGCTGCACCAATCTCTTTGAGAATACAATAGAATTACGGATGAATCTGTAGGAGGACCCAACTCTGCAGAAAATTGGCACAGATATCCAGGAGAAGCAACAACAATTTGACGAACTTAGGGTGACTACCTGCACTTTGGTGCCAGTCTATCACTTCACTCCCTTGACAGAAGGGAAATAGTTGCAGACATAAATTGAGGAGCTACAAAGGAAATAGGCCATCTTGAAGGCTAGGAAAAAACTGTGGACAAAGGAAGAAATCTAGCTTACTCTGTCAGTACAAGAGAAGTTGAAGACAATCCAACAAACACAAACGATGATGGGCCTCACGGTGGAAGGTTCTACTACAGAATAGTTGGTAGAGGAAGTGCAGCAGGCCATGATGCAAGGTGCTATTGACTTGAAAATGTTGAAGATGGAGTTCAGAGATCTCCAAGGCAAGATTGTTGTGCCAGCTAAGTGACTCGAGGGTGAGTCACCCAATTTGTGTTGGGGACCTATTGGGATATGGTCCCTGAGGTCATTTTTGTCAATTTTTGGGTCATTTTTGTAATCTCTTTTTGTAATGAATCTAAAGTCTCGACGAAATGTTGAAGTGGAGCGTGAAGTTAGTAGAAGTCAAAGGGGATTTAGTCCCTTAGGTGGGTAGGTGATACAAATTTTTTAAGACATGCCCATGGTTCACGGCCCATGGTATTATAAAGAAAATGCTATATATAGCTTATTCATAGTGATTCTTAAGAAGGATCCAATAGTAAAGAATCATTGTAAGGGAAAGGTGTTAAGGCAGGGAAGGTCAATTTTTTATACTTAGGTGAAATGGTAAGGCTCCTGTTATCGTAAAAAATGATCATCTAGCCATAATTTATTAGATGGATCGAAGTACACCATGTAGGGTCAATTTTACCATAGTAAAATTGCTTTCACTATGAGAAATTACTTAATAAACCACATTTGTTAAGCAATTTATAATTAAACCCATGAAGAATAATTAAATAAATCACTATTTGTTTAATTATCTTCTAGGAATAATTAATTAATCACTAATTAATTATTATTCATTCTCAAGTTTGACTAAATCCCTTAGGAATAATTAAATAAATCATTATTTGTTTATTATTCCTTAACCATATGTCTTGAGATGATAAATAAATCATTTATTTATATATTATTTCTAAGTAAAAGTTTAAATACTTTTTCCGTCCTAACCAAATATAATAAAATATTCCAAGTGGCTATTTCTACAATGGGGTTAATAATATTTTATGATTGCTAATTATTCGAGGGTAACTTAATATTTTTTTATAAATAGGATGGTTTTCCATTTATTATTCACTTTAGATTATTTTCATTGTCGCACTCACTGTTGCAGCTCTGAAAATTATCACAGTGGCTCACCATTTTATTTTCCGTTTGAGTTCCCATTGAGATCAAACATTTTATTTGTTGGGTTTTATACATTATAGAGGAGAGAGACTCTACAAAAGCTGAAGACATTTGAGGAGAGCCAAGAACCCATACCATAGAGGGGGATTGGTAACATTTATTTGTTCACTTCAAAAGTGTTATTTAATAAAATATACTCTTTGTATATCTAGTTTCCATTGGATTATCAGAGTTACCTGCATTTATTACTATTTCATTTTGTTGTTTAACTATGATTGTGGTATAGATCAGGGCTTTGGTAAGTTTTCCTTCTATCATTTACCGTAGATCTGCAATCTTTAGCAACCATTTATATTGTTGAGATTGTTTGTCATCCATAGTCTTAAGTGATTTATTTTCGTACACCTTTAAGAAGAAAACACTATAAAAAAATTTGTGATTCCATTGGGGAATTCCTTATCGTCGCTAACAAAATTAGCAACTCGACTGGGTTTTTACTTCTGATCCAGAATCCTGGGTGACCTTCAATTTTCAGCTTCGGGTTTCTTCCTTTTTTAGTCTTTTAATGTTGTTTGCTAGCATTCTAACCCTAGATATATCAAATTTCTAACTTCCATAATCTTTCTAGTCTTTTTCGCAGGTCACAGGAACTAGCCACTATAGAGACAATAATTTTTTCCAAGACTTGCCAACTTAGAATAGACGAGTATAAATCGCACTTTGCAACCCAAAAGTGTGATCTAGAGGTCCAGAATGCACTTTCTAGCCCAAAAAGTGCAATATTCAAGGGATCAAGGTCAGTACCTATGATTTTTAGGGTTTCTGGGATTTTTTCAGATCTTTTTCTGAGTTTTTCCGAGAGCTATCTGCTAGTTTAGTTGACCACTTTCCTATTTCGCTTAGGCCTTGATATACTCTATTTTTCTTGTCGAAGTGGAATTGAGCGCCTTAGGGCTTCTAGTATACTTCTACCTTTATAGGAGGAGTTTAGCTCAGTAAGAAGTCTGAGCTTCTATAGCACTTTCAACCATATTTTCCAGATCTGTACCCTTCTGTTTCAGATCTTCAAAGATAGGTTGTTTCCATGTAAAGTTTCATCTTAAACCTTGTTTGGTCATTTGCCTTAGGGTCCCATTGGTTTCCCTAGGTTTTACACCCATCTCCCTATCTTTTTTGCAGCGGTTTTCCCCACTGGTTTTTTGTTGTTGTTGCATCACTTTCCAGTAGCACAATGTCATTTAAACCCAGTCACACCGATGCTTAGATATCTTGGGCTTTTTTGTCTGTTTTTAGTTGATTTCATCACCAACTAACACAGTGTTTGCAAACCCAGTTTGGGTGGGGTTTAGTTAATTGATTTGTTGTTCATTTTCTATTTTCAATTTTAGTTTATTCCTGACAATCTTTTTTCTTTTTTCAAACATGATCTAGTCTTAATTAATAAACACACTTGCACACAGAAGCACACCTTAAGCAAAGGGTGCTTGGTGACATTGCAAGATAAGACTTAACATAATTAATTTATCTCCCCATGTAGAGGCAAAAACATCTTGTTGATCTCCCTCCACCATTTTCATGTCACTTTTGTCTTACCACCATTGCATAACCAAGGTGTTTATCACGGAGACTCTTAGGCCTTCATCCCCAGTTTCCGCTTGGGCATATTACTCCTCCCCATAAGGTTTGAGTTCATAGCCCCCTGTGTCTCCATACTGACTCCTCTTCTAGTTCATCTAATTCCTGATCTGATTCCAAGCCTCCTTCACTGTATACTGTAACCATGTCTAGACCCATTACTGGTACAGGAACCCAACCCAGTGTTGGATCCATTCTATCACGGTAGTCACATCTAGCAGAATTGTATCAAGAACCAGTTTAGACCCACTGCTGGTGCAGGAACCCAACCCGATGTTGGCTTCGTTCTATCCTGGTAGTCACATCTAGTGGAATTGTATCAAGAACCATTCCGATAGATCCCATGCTACCTTTTATGGCTGGGTTAATCCTCCCAGAAATTAGCCATTTTATAAATGATCCTATACACTATGATGTTCATTTGCTAGCTATGCTGAATAAGCTTCCCTCTGGCATCCCCAAGTTTTAGGGTAGTTTTGGAGAGGACCCTACCAATCATGTCCACTCCTTACATATGTGGTGTTCATCCAATTCCATCACTGATGACTCCATTCATCTTCAATTTTTCTAATGCATGCTCAATGGAGATACTGAAAAGTGGTATGTGGACAAGAACATTTCCTCTCATAACTTTTTTGTGGCACTTGCTAAAGCATTCCTCTCATATTTCTAGTCACCTCTCCAACACGACACTGGTACGGAGCTCTTGACTTCATTCTGTCAGTCCTCTGCCACTCATCATTCCAGTCATGTTTAGGAATGGCATAGAAGGGGGATCACATGTCGTGCCCCACCCTTTGAAGACCGTGTCTACCTCGATTGGTTTCTTAGGAGCCTTTTATCAACCATTTCCAAATATGTCACGCCAAATTTTCCTTAAATAGAGGAATAATCTCTCCAAAGCGCTCTGAGATATTAGTTGATTTAGGTGTAATCCATTTATTTCTATAGTTTCATTCCAGACCTTCCCTGTCCTAGAGGTGCCAATGCACCGGGGGAATCTTACGTCATTAACGGTATCGTTGGATCCATTTCACATCAATCACCATATAGTCAATAAAGTTATGACAATCGGCAGGGGGAAACAGTTCCTCCAACACTTATTCCCCTCCTACTGGCAACATGTTTTCAAGTCCAGCCAATGTTCAACCTGTCTACCCATCCATTGCACCTTGACCATCTTATCCCTATGCACAGTCGAGTGCTATAGCCCCTCAAGCATTAGTGTTACAATCTCCCACACATCCTCAGCCCCAGTAGACACCAGCCCCTGAGGGTCAAGTGTTTGCACAGTAGAGTGTGACATCCACAAAATTTGAAGAAAAATAATAAGGGGAAGGTAACAATTGTAACCAAGGTAATCAAAGTAATCAACCTGTTGAGCCCTAGGGGAATTAGCCTTGCACCAACAACTGGCAATAGGGTAGTCAGCCCAAGCAGAACAAGGCTATTTGTATGAACAATCCTTGTGCATGTTGTGGTGTACATGGCCATTATACACATGAGTGTCCTCTCTTACCCCAGATACGCCAAATGTGAGAAGCTCAAATAGCTTCTAAAGGTAAACAACCCATCCAGCAATTGCCTCAGAATCCTACACCATCTCAACTAGAAGTGCTTACAAATCCTTTCATCAGCAAGGATTTGTTGCTACTCAACCTCAGCCAAGTAAAGCAACCCATCCTCCCAACCTTCTGGGGCTAGTGACTACCAAATCCTTATGATGAATTCTAATGAGGTTAATACCTTTGAAAAGCCATCAACTTCATCTACCACTGAGTCCAAAACCAAAGCACCTACCAAGCCTCTTACGCTACCAAATGGTCTACCCGTAACGTAGCTTCTAATCAAGCTTCCCATACATACATTATAGTAGACGACTTGGTATAATCGCCTACTACCATGTTGATGCTAGATCTACTCCAGTCGTGCCCATCTTAAAAGAAAGATCTACTAACTTCTTTAGGGGTAATAGATCCTTCCGATGATCATTTGATTATCTTCCCAGTTGATACATCAAAACATCCCCCATTACCTTCATCCATTTCTTTCTAGATACCAGTCCGAGTTCGTAAAGCCATCATCTCCCAATGCATTATTGACAAAGTTGCATCCAGCTGTGTGATGTACATTTCCATTTGGAAACAACTTATGTCACCTGAGCTATCCCCATCCACCATCACTCTGTGTGCTTGGGATGATCACTCCTCCCAGCCTCTTGGCATGTACTGCAATTGTACTGTGAGTCTTGTAGGAAAGACTTTCCAAGTAGAAATTGAGATTATTGATACCCATTTAGACTACAACATTCTCTTGGGTCATAGTTACACTTATGCCATATTAGTCATCACATTAGCGGTTTTCCGCAAGATGTACTTCCCCCATGAAGGGAAGATCGTCACCATCGATCAATTGACATACTACAAGCCAACATCTATGACCTATCATGAGTCCATTATCTCATCGATGTCTGATAAACAGTTTGCCATGCCTCCCATCAGTGTTTCACTTAGAGTCTACAAGATTCCTCATTATTGGGTTCTTTCCCTAGTCCTCCCCCTCCCATCTATGAGCCTAGCTCTTTGAGTGTTTACACGTTACAAGGACCACGGGATGCTCACAAGCAGTTTGGTACATATGAACAACAGCCAGCTCCTCATCACCCTGTTGTTACCCTCTTAGGCAAGCCATCTGGATCCAACCCCATAGGACCTCCTCCATTTGTGGGTGCCTCTCTTATGTTCCCACCAAGAACTGTTCCTCCCTGTCTCAACCATCCAAGAGTTGTTCTGCCAGGATATTATCCTGTAGGCGAGATACCTTTCCCATTTCCTCCTTCGGGAATATTTTTTTTCCCTGTCATGTCTTCGCCAATCCTCCCTAATATGACTTTTGGGATCCCAGTCTGGTACATTGTTCCCCATACAAGCACTCTTCCTAGTCAGCTAAGACCATATCATGCTTTGACCTTGGTTCAACCAATCCCTACGACCCTTTCCACTGCTCTAATTCCACTGCAAGCTCAACAAGAACCCACTCCTAGTGCGAAAGCATCTGGACAGGGGGGACAAATCCAAGGGGAAAGAACCTAAGGAAGAGTCTACCTAAGCTCTCGAGCCCCCAAAGCCCCAAATCTGTCACCTCCATACATGTCATGTAAAGTTGTTGGGCACACCACCAATAACTGTCCTAAATGTCCTCATCTCAAACCTTTAGTTCATGAAACATTTTGTGAGTCTAATATCCCTGAGGTCCAAATTACCTTACCGGGTCCAGAAAAGAAACTCAAAATGTTACACACAAATCACCCTTGTTCATTGTGCGATCATCATGGCTGCTATTCCCATTGTTTCCCTCATCTCGATGAATTTCACGATTTCCTTGAGGTTCTTTGCAAATATCAGACCACTCGTAGTGGATCACCTACTCCTCTACACATGGATTCTGGTACCACTAATTGTTAGAAAATTATATATCATAGAGCAATGGAACACATAAAATATATTGCAGAAATATAAATATAGAAAACACATAAAGCAAGAGAGAAACAGATATACATGGTTCACCCAATTTGGGCTACGTTCACAGAGAAAACAGCCAGTCCTTCGTTTTATATTATCCAACAGACTGAAGAGATACAACCTACAACAATCCGCTGTAATTCCTTCTTCGCTCTCACACAATCTCCTCTCTCTTTCTCACTCAAAATACAAATGTGCATAGACACAATACAATTACCTCATGTATAGCGAGGGAGTTTCCTTCTAGGGAAGAAAACCCTAAATTAACCGTAACTTCTACCATCAGATATCCACCTAATGAATAGCCCAAATTGACTACGAAATTACAACATTTTACAAGGCAATTTTACATCTATTTATAGCTTTAGGGGCATTGTCCCCATTCCCTCACCAGGGGGACTCCTAAAGATCGCAACCACGCCCCCTGGACCCCCCTTACAGCACAAATATTAGGGTGACATTGCTACCACATTACCAACTAGGGTCCAATGCAATGATGCCTCTGAATAAAGAAGATAATCAGGCTCCACACCCAACAGTAGTATACCAAAGCAGGGGGCTCTGGTCCCACCATCGTGATCCCTCCCCCTGATGTTGAGATGATGGACTCCATGGTCCATATCCTTTACCTGTCATCATCCTTGAGTTCCTCACAGGAAACACTTTATGAGGATTTTGCACGCGCTTCTATTGAACCTCCATCGGAAGCCCTGGTCTCAACATTGGTAGATTTCCCATCTACTAGTTCGTTTTCCACCATTTCAAATGATACGTATGTGAACCTTCTTTCTCAAGATGATGCACTAGGTCCTACCACCACATCATGTAGTCAATCTTCCTCTAGTCCTCCCATCTTCCATTTCAATGAGGAAATCATGGAATCCATGACTACCCCTGATTACCCTTGCGATGATAGGCACCATCATGTGTATTTCTTGCCATATTTGTGAACCCAGAAGTTTTCTCCCCACTCTAAATACATCTGGTACTCCCATAGCATACTAGGGGGAACATAGGTCCCTACATATCCTTATTACCCTTTAGAGGATCTCGTGCCACGTTGAGACGAGATGTTGAATCCGTTTTTTTAGCACTCAAAACACAATGGCGCTCCACAAACACCTCCTGATAGGGAGCATCATTCCAACATTTGCATACCAGATTGGTCCCCTCTATCTCATATTCTTGCAGGTAGTATCCCATGCTTGGGGGAATGATGGTTTTCCTGTGCCCATCTTCTCACTTGATTAACATAATTCTCAGCCTAGATCCCATCGAATATAGTTATGGTTGATTACCCTCCCATTCCTTGGATAGTTTGTCCTATCGCATATCGTAGACGTTTGATACAATATCTTCAAACATTCTACTCTATGCCATACCATCCTTACTACATAGTCCCCATGTTTGACTTAATGGGTGAGGATGATTCTAGACCTCCTCTAGTAGTTCATTCTTGTTTTCCTCTTCCCTTAATTCTTCACTAGGAACAATCATTCCAAGGAGCATTAAGGTCATCTTTAGATAAGTATGGCCACTTATGTGAATGTCGCAGATCCAAATTCTGATGGTTGGTTTTTCCACTACAATCTCCACAAGATTTAGGGCCTTTTCCTCCTCTCCAAATTCACCAAATCTCAATGAGCAAATGAATTAAATTGGAGGGAAAATTCCCTTTTATAATAAAAATCCACATTTTTTTTTGCACATTGAGATGAAACCATAGCGCAATTTGATGAATTGCCAGTGCTATTAGAAATCTCACGTCACGTACTATAATGGGTCTCTCTTAGTTTTTTATTATTTGACACTTCACCCAGAAGTCGTTTTTCCAAGAAGGCTCACTTTGTCACCTCTCAAAATCAAATTTCGTCATGTACGATGCTTTTACCTTAGGGACTACCTTCGCGGAATGTGTTTCCTCTCACGTATCGATTTTCATCATGAGTAACTATCATTTGCTCAAGTTTTCATGGTCCCACCAGGCTTATTCCGTGTGGTAGCATCATCAAGTCACCCTTGTTCAAAGCATCCGTGATGATTCACCTTTACATCCATGGAGTTTGTTTCAAATCCCATTATATCATGTCACAATATTACGTCCATATTTTCATACCATCAATCTCGTGTTGCCCATTTCAGCCTCCAGTCATATTGTCCCCCATCCGCTCCGGAGTCAAGTCACTCACTACCAGGTCAACCATGCACTTTATTCTCTGACAAGGGAAGTCATATGCTTGTCCCTCAGTCCCATATTTTCTATTACCCCTAGTGTTATTCCATTAGTCACATTACTATATTCCCTTTTGCCTTAGTTGAGGATCCTCATTACCTCACCTATGGTGGGCCCTATTCTCTCAACATCAACACATTTCTTCTAGAAGAACGACCTAGAGGACAGTGTATCTTGCTTCCATCTTCCATTCTTGTTCAATGCCTTAGAATGAGAAAAGGGACTCGTTATTGCCCTTTGACTTAATTTTTTCATGCCCTTGATTCATACACTTGATGGTCTAGTAATGCAACAGATTGTACCAATGTTTCCGGAATGTGTGTGAGATGTTTTAGACCTCATGAGGGGGTATCCATTCAGGTAGCCCCCCACATGCCTGGATGACTTCATATTATGCTACAGCCTCAGATGTAGTTTCACAAATTTGATGGGTTAAGTTCCTACCAATTGCAGTATTCATAGCATGCACATCTCCTTCAGATGATCTATTCAGTTTTGCAAAGCCTTTCCCTGTTCAACATGGATTATTTGGTTTTTCTACCCTTCCTCCCACCCATTTTTTGAGGGAAGGGCCATTCTATCTCATTTACTTAGATTTTATTGTATTCATTCCTGGCTCATGTTTTACTAGACAGATTATGTATATGGAACACATTGTATTATTTTCTGGCTGATTTATGCCAGTATGTCATGTACCATTCAACATGTACTTCATTGCTCAGCTGCATGTTTCTAGGTGCATCATTATTTTTGTACTAAATGATCTCGATGGGTATAGGTATGCCTCCCCCGCCTCAATGAGATTTGGTACCACAAAATAAAAGGATACTTGCATTGGTCTCGCCCCCTCTATCCCTATCCTCTTTTGCTTCAGCTCCATTGGTCTCTCTCTCTCTCTCTCTCTCTCTCTCTCTCTCTCTCTCTCTCTGACTCCACTTCTTTGTCTAGTGATTGTGTCCTTACAATGTACTTCGGTCATATGTTTTTATCCTAACACTCATACGTTCGGGGACAATCTGTTATCATAAAAAATCGATCATCTAGCCATAATTTATTAAATGGATCTAAGTACACCATGTAGGGCCAATTTTACCATAGTAAAATTGCTTTCACTATGAGAAATTAGTTAATAAACCACATTTTTTAAGTAAATTATAATTAAAACCATGAAGAATAATTAAATAAATTAC
Organism: Pinus tabuliformis; assembly: GCA_031772625.1. NCBI lineage: Eukaryota > Viridiplantae > Streptophyta > Pinopsida > Pinales > Pinaceae > Pinus > Pinus tabuliformis. The sequence continues at coordinate 1,102,876,570 of CM062820.1, forward strand.
TATTTATTTAATTCTCCTGTAGGAATAATTAATTAAACCATTGTTTAATTAATATTCCTTATCACATTTGACCCAATCATGGGAAATAAACAAATAAATTATTAATTATCTTCTTTTTCTCTATAAATAATTAATTAATCACCAATTAATTATTATTCCTTGTCAATTTTGACTAAATCCCCTAGGACTAATTAAATACATCATTATTTGTTTATTATTCATTAACCATATTTCTTGAGATGATAAATAAATCAGTTATTTATTTATAATTTCTGAATAAAATTTTAAATACCTTTTCCTTCCTAACGAAATATAGTAAAATATTCCAAGTGGCCATTTATAGAATGGGGTTAATAATATTTCATTATTGCTCATTATTCGAGGATAACATAATATTTTGTTATAAATAGGGGGGTTCTTATTCATTGTTCACTTTCGATTATTTTCATTGTTGCAGCTCTGACAATTATCACGGTGGCTCACCATTTTATTTTCCATTTGAGTTCCCATTGAGATCAAACATTTTATTTGCTGGGTTTTATACATTATACAGGAGAGAAACACTACAAAAGTTGAAGACATTTGAGGGTAGCCAAGAACCCATCCCATAGAGGGGGCTGGTAACATTTATTTTTTCCCTTCACATGTGTTATTTAAAAAAATATATTCTTTGTATATCTGGTTTCCATTGGATTATCGAAGTTACCCGAATTTATTACTATTTTATTTTGTTGTTTAACTATGATTGTGGCATAGGTCATGGCTTTGACAAGTTTTATTTCTATCATTCGCTGTAGATCTACAATGTTTAGCAGCCATTTATATTGTTGAGATTGTTTGTCATCCATTGTCTTAGGTGATTTCTTTTTGTACACCTTTGAGAAGAAAACACTATAACAACTCCTACAGTTGAGTGCATAGAGACCTTGGTAAGTTTGTAGGCTGAGTGTGTGGGCCCCTGTATCTGAGTGCATAGGGAAAATAACTCTATATCTAAATGATTATACTTAAAAAATACTATTTTGAGCCAATTTTGATGCATCTGTGTCTTAATTATTACTTTAGCAAAGTTTATGTATCTTCTCTATATGTTATGATTTGTATAAATTAATGCTTATATACTACGCGGAACTAGTAGATCTGTACTCTTTACGCGTGTTAAGGATAACTAGGAACCTTCACTACAATCTGGAAATTGTTTAGATAGATTTACAATAGTTATCTACTCAGAAGGGTGAAATGTGTGCAAAGGTATATCTAAGCCATAAGAACTGTAGCAACACATCACACAGGCCTTTGGATGCAGAAACCTGGTTCTAGCATCCCTCAATACTACTTCAGGCGAGACTGTAGCCTGCACTAGGTAGGTTGTTGTTGAAAGGGCCAACAATTAGGGTTTTGTTAGTTGGCACAGATAACAATAAACCTTGGTCAGGCCCCATCAAGAAAACATTTTCTTCATATTGGTATGAGTCTATGCCATTACAAGATTGTAAAACATTTTCTCTATATTAAAAGAACATAGAGACGATAGGAGGAGGTGGTTTTTTTCCCACATTGGGTTTCCACCTTAAATCATGGTGTTCATGTGTGTTTCTTATGTGTGATAGTTTATTTTGTTCTTACTGGACATGGTTATTGTTTATTTAATGTTTAATGAAGTACTTATGCACTAGCTCAAGATAAACAAAAGATGAATTAAGTGAAAAGTAAGTTTACTGGATATACATTGTTTATATTAATAACTACCACATACACACGTGGGTTCCGTTTAGTAAAGTCGCATATAGAAATCCAAATATGAATTTGAAAAGTTTAATGATTTCAAAATATGGATTCACCCCCTCGGAATATGTTTCCCAACAATTGGTATCAGAGTAGGTCCTTTAGAAGAAGCTTGATCACTTGAAGAAGATCTATAAATGATGGGAAAGAAGAAGATTTCTCGATGAAGGGATTTAGAAAACTTTGATAGGAATATATTAGATGTAGTAACAATTACAAATGTCAGCAAATATTCAAGTTTAGGAGCAACCCACTTTCTATTGATCAAGAATGAAGAAAAAAAAGAATCATCAGGTATAGATTGTTGTTCAAAATGCGACCCATTTTCTTGTCTATCAAACAATGATAGTGATGACGATGATGAAACCAATGAGATTTTACTTATGGATAAAAGTGAAAGTAATCACTCTAAAGAGAAAACCGATTCAAAAATCATGCCTCTTAAAGAAGTAAATCAAGGCAAGTTAGAATCAATGGATAATATAGATATGCCTATGTTGAGCAAAAGATAACTATTAACAATGGAAAGAAAGCATGAAGCATAATCTAAGGAATCTTAATGTCTGGAAACTAGTGTGCAATGGTTACACCAAGTTTACTCCATCAAACAAGGAAGTACAAAAGAACAATAAAGCTTTGAGTAACATTTTTTGCAGCATATCTCAATCAATATTAAATAAAATTATGCATTATACTACTACAAAGCAAGTGTGGGATAAGCTACAATAGATACTTAAAGAATTCCCAAAGGAATATTTCTTAGGTAATCTTATATCTAACAATGTGTCCAAAATGACAGATGGAGTTTCCAATTCAAAAAATATAGGTTAGAATAAATTGTTGATCTTAGAACAAAACTTGATCTTGCTTTGAAAACTATTGGTAATCTTAACGATAACTTGTAGGCTTATGATAACAAGGATCAAGCCAGTATGGTATCTAACCAATATTGTGAAGGTCTTGAAGTTGAGGTTGTCTCTCTAGGAGAAGATCTTGAAAGATAAAATAAGAGGAATGTAGAACTAATTTAAGCATTTGAAGAAAAAGAAAACGGGCTGAAAGAAGAGATTCTAAAATTAAAACAACAAATGGAGGAAGGAATAAATATTGAAGAAGTTATGAAGAAGTAATATCTAGAAAAGGAAAAGAAGTATCAGTTTGAGGTAAATATCTTAAAAGGTAAATTAGAAGAAAAGGATAAAAAATTGTGATTTCAAGGTAGTACTAAGATTTTGGATAATATTCTTAGTATTCAAAGGTCTCCTACCATCAAATATGGTCTTGGTTTTGATGAAACTGTTGAAGGATAATCTAGGTCACAAGCCGAGGCAAGGAATTCTAATGCAAAATATGAAATTTTCAATAAAGAGAAAAGAATTCAACCTCATCAACAACCAAGGAAAGAAAATCTTCAAAGGAAACCATTTACTCCTAACTATAGAAGTGCTAATCAATTTTCTCCTCTCAACAATAACGTTGAATGTTCTATATGTCATAATCATGGACATATTGTTGGGCCTTGAAATTGCTATTCACTTCCATTACATTTGCACTTATATTTCCATATTGTCACCTTCACTCCACCTCTATTTCATTACATTTACCTTACCATTATCATTATTGGATCACATTTACGCTTTTCCAAACTTTATTAATTCTTAGCGTTTTTAAATGAATTTATGGTTAAAGATTAGAAAATAATGTGCATATGCTTATACCTAACAAGTGGGATGAGATTGTTGACATGTGTAGGTCAATAGGGAGCTTCTAAAATATCTTTATGCGGCCTCCCAAAACCAAATTCGAATTTGAGTGGAGAAGATCATGGGATCATAATGATATGTGTCTCATTTCCTATTTGCATTGAAACTCTAAGAAGACATGTGTATTATCATTTCCTATTTTGATTGTGACTCTAGATGTATAGGAATAGATTCATGGACTCTCATTAGTGAGATAGCTTCTCATCTTTTTGTATAAATAGGGGAAGTTTTCTCCTACCATAGGGGGTGGAAAAGGGGGTGTAAAAGGAGGAGGAGAAAAATAAAGAATTATAGAATGTTTTGTAACAAGCCTTGAAATTGAATGGGATGTAAAGTGAAGAGTTATTGATGTAATGAGATTAGGAGTGTAGATTTCCATTGTGTAAAGTTGTGAGTTTATTAATAACGAAGGTTATTTTCTACTATTGAATTTTAGAATGTGAGTTTTACGAGTTGGAATGCTATTGAACAATGGAAGGGCCCCCATCAACCATGTGCATCCCTTTGTAAATTTGTAAGATTAATTAGTTTGTTTTACTTTTACTCATGCAAATAGTTTAACTTTCCATTTCAAATGTTATTTTATTTTTCAAATGTCGATTTACTTCATTGTGTAATTTTATGATTCCTAAGAGCATCTCAAGAAAGTAGTGTTTTATCTATTTTTTAAAATTGGGTTGCTTAAAGCATTAGAGCATATAGTGACTTTGTTTTCTATCACATGTCTTTACAATGCTTTCTTAGATTCAGATTTTCATTCACTATTTAACCCTATGTTTTCTAAAGAGCTTGTCAAGAAGGTAGCATTCAACTATTTTCCAATATTGGTTGCTTGAGGCATTATGAATAAGCAGTGATTTAATTTCTTTCCTTATGCTTTTGTCATGCTTTTTAGATTAATCTTTCATCTATTGTGTAATCTCATGATCACCAAGTCTAAGAAGGTAGTTCTTCCAATTTGGGTTGCCTCAAAGGCATTAGATCACATATTAGCTGCAAGTTTTCATTCCATGCTTTTATTATGCCTTCTTATATCACATCTAATGTATACTAAATTGCTTAAGGTATTTCAAGAAAATGATTTTGACATCTTCCTATATTGAATGTTCACAATAGTATTTGAGCATGTAGTAGATCATAGTTGGTTTTATATTTCTTGCTTTCATTTCATAGAATATGATTAGTTTTATTTTTTATCAAGAGTTTTCAAGGATAAGGATAGGAAGTGATTTCATTTTCATCTTATCAATGAATATAATTGTATCTAGAATAATGCTCTACTTTTTATAGACACAGTGTGGCCTGGATTAGACTAACCATTCAAGTTTTTTATTTGATTTTATGTAAATTAAATTAGTTGAAGAACATTTCATTTTCTTCCTTCTTAGAAATTAGTTTTTATATTAAACATCCATTAGACTTAGTTGATCATTGACACTTAACATCCATTAAAACCATTGGGCATAAAAGACAAAACCCTCAAAACAATACAAAAACATACTCAATGAAGTAAGAAACAAGGTTAATTAAACACATATTGTGCACCACACTTCATCAGTTTACTAACCCTCGTCGATAATTTATGTTGGCAATTTAAGACATTAAATTGACTAAACATTTTGGCATTGTTGTCAGGGAAGTGTAATTAGGAGACATTATTTATTACATCTAAAAAAAACAATCAATTAATAATTTCTCAAGTATGCTATCCTCCTATGCTTTGTGTGATATGGAGAATCAGAAAAATATTTTTTCTATTATTAAAAAAAAATTGATTAACAAAACACATAAAACGAATAAAACAAAAAAAACCAAACATAAACAATAACCATGCAACTCTTCAAACCCTTAAATACCAGCTACATGTATGGTGACTGTAAATCTACTGATAGACTCCAATTTAATTTTCACCTAAAAAATGTTGTAGCAATGTTAAACACGAGGAGTTCTGAGAAAGGCGGTCAATTGGGGGTTATGATTTGAAAGTCAAAACCTCTGAAGAATGTTGCAAGACTTGCAAATCCATGTGCAAAAATGATGATCCTTACCTCTGTAATGCATGAGTTTTCTGTGGGGATACAAAAATGATGTAGTTAGATTTCTTGGGCAAGTCTTTGGATCAGTAACTTCATGATCAAGACTCACTGGTTCGATTTCTTCAAAGTGATGTCCCATCTTCTATCTCATTCCAGATTTTGAGTCCCCCATAATTTTCCATAGGATGATTGATATAGTTATATCTTCCCTTTTCCTTTGCTGGAAGACATCCATGTAGCCAGAAGCCCAACCTTCAAAACCTGCAAATAAAAAATCCAACCAGCAGAAATTGATTTTGGTTGTCGAAACATTTGTAGAAAACGTAATTATTTTGAAAGATGATATTAAAACGTGTTTTCTAAATAAAACAGGGAAAATTGGAAAAATCCAAGACGTGGGTTTTTTCTAGAACAGGGGCAATTAGGTAACCCATAAACCATTTTCTGGATTCTACAACCAATTTAGAGAATTTGCAGTTCTTCAAAGCCCTATTTTGTTGTCTATGTAAGAAGAAAAAAATGATTTTTATATACACACAATGAACGATTTCAGCAAGGTGGAAGAATGCAACTCAAAATGAAATTCTTTTGTGGAATTTAATCCATATGATACGTGATCAAAGAATCCAAATCGATTTAAACTTTTGTCTCTTTAATCCTCTGCAAATTTTGTTGATGTTGACTGTCACTTGCATGATGCAATTGTACTGTTAATGGTATTGGCCCGTCTACTTGATGGATTTGAAATCGGATTAGCTATTACTCTTGTGCTAGCTTATATATTCGAGATTTCACATGGGCAGTTGAACAATCTACCTCAGTTATGTGATTCTTTTGGGATATTCAATAATGTCTTGCAGAACAATTGGAAAATTATTTAAATGATTTTTGGCATTAATATTGTTGCTGTATATTTTCCTATGAAGTTTTAACTTGCAGTACATTGTGAATCTTTGTGATGCCAATTGTTTTACTGAGCACAATGCATGAAGTCATCTAACAATAAGGAGTTAATTTATTTTTCATGGTTATTTCTTAAAAATGGATTGTTATCAATATCATGAATTTGATTGAATATACACTTTTGATTTTCCTTAGTCTATTTCATTTGACATTTTGTGTAAGAGTCAGAAAGGAACTGATCATTTCTTTTTGAACACACTTATGTTCTTTATGTCAAGTTTCTTTTTGCAGGTTTGGGATGATCGAATGATCATTGAAGAAAGCTAATTGTGTGCACAATTGGTCTTCAAAGGACTAATTTCATGAGAAACATAAGAACAATTCCAAGTCCATATCCATCAAAACCATTACCTTTCCTCCCTTTTGAATTATAAATCCAACCAAGCAATTCAAAGCAAGCCACAATCATTTTTCCCAGCAAGAGTCAGTTGTTCATTTTCCTTTATTCACATACACTTCCCATTAATTTTTTTCTACTCCTGGCCCACAAATAAAAGCAAGAAGCTCACTGACATGCTTATTTCCCATTGTCATTATTATTTCCCATTGTCATCTTCCATTTTCATTTTTCCTTTCCTATCCTTTTCATTTCACAAATAAACCCCGCTTCAATGCAAATTATTCAGTCCAGAGTCTTTTGAGTCTAAAATCCTTGCAAAAACACCTTGAGGCTTGCATGCCTTAGTGGCAAGTCCTAATGCTGACGAACAATGGGAATACATCAATGTCCCTTGTTCATCGGATCTTCTAGGTACTCGACAACAAAAAAATTATTTGTACTTAGCAAGATGTGTTTGGGAATATTGATTCTCATTTTCATTAATGGTGAGAGTTCTCGTGTTGACTACTAGCATCCATTAATGGCAACTAAGTCAACAATTTCCTGCTATGTTTGACATCAGAACATCTATTCACATAGAAGGAATTGTGCCAATGAGTTTTGAAGAGATGAAGACTATGATTTTCAACATTTTGGAGAAAATGTAGAAGCTATGCAGCTACAGAATCAGATGACAGCTACAGAATCAAATAACAACTACGGAATTAGATGACAGTTGTAGAATCAAATAACAATTGCGAAATCAGATGGCAACGGCAGAATCAACATTATTCTGTAGAAGATTCAACAACTTTTAATAAAAGTAATAAAAAGTCATCTTGACTCTTTTTTTCCATGACTTGTCCAACCCCCACACATGCATCTCATCCATTTCTAAAGGGTAAGTTAAGGTATGTCATTTTCTAACTTTTTACCATAAAATTCCTTGAAAAGCTATAATGATAATTTTTGGAAAAAAAAAAACATTTCTCTTCCTCATCTCATAAAATGGCCAATATCATCAGTTGGTGGGGGGGGGGGGGGATACATTCCTATTCATATTTTTCCATATTCATATCACATTCAAAAGCCCACATACTTTCGAAAGATATTAACTATTACATTATTGTTATGAGCATACAAAATCTTGTCAAAAGTACTAAAAAGATAATTGGATACAAACACAATCATGGTTGTACACAAGAACCAACTATTATGCAATCCAATAAAGATATACTTTGCAACAATAATCAAATTATCATTATGCAAAGTTCAAAGATAAAAAATGAATGCAACAAGAAAATATTATTGTAACACAAGAAGCAACCATATTGCAATTCAAAAAAAAGACTTTGCAGAAGTATGAAGTTGTCAAATGATATCATACAAAGTTAAGCCAAAGCTCAACGATAAAAAGGAATTAATGTAATAGATTGTATGAAGACATGAAATAGCTTTAGTTGGGGGGTATGTTGGGCCTTGAAATTGTCATTCATTTCCATTACATTTTCACTTAAATTTCCATATTGTCACCTTCACTCCACCTCTATTTCATTACATTTACCTGTATTTCATTACATTTACCTTACCATTATCATTATTGGGTCACATTTATGCTTTTACAAACTTTATTAATTCTTAGCATTTTTAAATGAATTTATGGTTAAAAATTAGAAAATAATGTGCATATGTTTATACCTAACAAGTGGGATGAGATTGTTGACATGTGGAGGTCGAAAGGAAGCTTCTAAAAGACCTTTATGTAGCCTCCCAAAACCAAATTCGAATTTGAGTGGAGAAGATCATGGGATGATAAGGATATGTGTCTCATTTCCTATTTGTATTGAAACTCTAAGAAGACATGTGTCTTATCGTTTTCCATTTTGATTGTAACTCTAGAGATATAGGGAGAGATTCATGGACTCTCATTAATGAGATAGATTATCATATTTTTGTATAAATAGGGGAAGTTTTCTTGTATCATAGGGGGTGAAATGGGGCCTGTAAAAGGAGGAGAAGAAGAGAAAAAATTACAAAATGTTTTGTAACAAGGCTTGAGATGGAATGGGATGTAAATTGAAGAGATATTGATGTAATGAGATTAGGAGTGTAGATTTACATTGTGTAAAGTTGTGAGTTTATCAATAAAGAAGGTTCTTTTCTATTATTGAATTTTAGAATGTGAGTTTTGCGAGTTGCAATGCTATTGGACAATCGAAGGGCCCCCAGCAACCATGTGAATCCATTTGTAAATTTGTAAGATTAATTAGTTTGTTTTACTTTGATTCATGAAAATAGTTTAGCTTTCCATTGCAAATGTTATTTTATTTTTCAAATGTAGATTTAATTCACCGTCTAATTTTATGTTTCCTAAGAGCAACTCAAAAATGTAGTGTTTTATCTATTTTTTAAAATTGGATTGCTTAAAGCATTAGAGCATACAATGACTTAGTTTTCTTTCACATGTCTTTACAATGCTTTCTTAGATTCAACTATACATTCACTGTTTAACCCTATTTTTTCTAAAGAGCTTCTCAAGAAGGTAGCATTCAACTATTTTCCAATATTGGTTGCTTGAGGAATTAAGAATAAACAGTGATTTAGTTTCTTTCCTTAAGATTTTGTCATGATTTTTAGATTAAGCTTTCATCTATTGTGTAATCTCATGATCAACAAGTCCAAGAAGGTAGTTCTTCCAATTTGGGTTGCCTAAGAGGCATTAGATCAGATAGTAGCTCCAAGTTTTCATTTCCATGATTTTATTATGCTTTCTTATATCACATCTAGTGTATACTCAATTGCTTAAGTAATTTCAAGAAGATGATTTTGACATCTTCCTATATTGAATGTTTAAAATAGTATTTTAGCATGTAGTAGATCATAGTTGTTTTTATATTGATTGCTTTCATTTCATAGAATAGGATTAGTTTTATTTCTTATCAAGAGTTTTCAAGGATAAGGATAGGAAGTGATTTCATTTTCATCTTATCAATGAATACAATTGTATCTAGAATAATGCTCTGCTTTTCATAGACATAGTGCCGGCCTAGATTAGACTAACCATTCAAGTTTTTGATTTGATTTTATGCAAATTAAATTAGTTGAAGTAAATTTCCTTTTCTTCCTTCTTAGAAATTAGTTTTTATATTAAACATCCATTAGACTTAGTTGATAATTGACACTTAACATCCATTAAAATCATTAGGCATAAAAGAAAAAACCCTCAAAACAATACAAAAACATACTAAATGAAGTAAGAAACAAGGTTAGCTAAGCACATATTGTGCACCACACTTCATCAATTTCTTAAACCTGGTCGATAATTTATGTTCGCAATTTAAGACATTAAATTGAGTGAACACATGTTGTAGCCAATTGCAGAAGTATAATGTTTTAAGCTAATATCCATATCACAAAAATATCATCAGCTTCCAGGTACTTTAAGTGATATTTTATTTATTTCAATATGTTTGGTCGCAAATCCATTGATTGCAATAGAAGGAATATGAAACATATAACATATTATGCTTCTAACAAGTTTTGGCATGTAGCAAAATAATACAGGAACAAGTCTATGGATCACCATAGAAAACATGGTAAGCAACCAGATAAGAACATTAATGTTAGAAGATCTGAAAAAGATGGATCCACCAACTTTTTTCATAATAAGCAAGAAAAGGAAGAACAAACAAGGTGTGGTATTTCTCTCTGCTCGTTTAAAGATGAAGATCAATGGTACACTGATAGTGTATGTTCTCATCACATGACTAGAGATAAGAGTAAAACGGAGTCTCTCTAGAAGGAACGACATGGTAATGCTATTCTTGGAACTAATGTTTCAAGAAAAGTACTAGGATAAGTTAAATCCAGAATTAATAAAACTAGAGAAGAAGTTGATGATTTATTAGTTCAAGAACTAAAGAAGAATATTCTAAGTGTAGGTCAAATGGTAGATAAGGGAAATATGATTGTGTTTACAACAACCAGATGTCAAGTTATGGATAACTAGAAAAGTCATAGCAAGAGGATATAGAAATTGAGACAAATTATATGTGTTTGAAGAACTAAATTCTCATAGATATGAGAAAAATTCAGGCTCATGGTAAAATAATATGCTTCCCATTGAAGTCCATATTCTTAGATGAATACTTCTAATAGTGACTGCAGAAGTGGTGAGAAGTACTTGACCTCATGAAAACAGAAGATGACTACCAGGTCCTCTGTATCAGTGATTTGTAATCTTAGGGGGATTAATACATGTTTTGTCTTGATGATGATTCCCATCGTTGTTTTTTATTTTCATGTTTCTTATCCTACTAATAGTGCATATGGTGTAGTAAAATTAAACTGAGATAGACATAATAGACACAAGGGGAGTTGAAGGTGTGAAATTTCAATATTTTACTATATGTATGCAGATATTATGAAGACAAGTCATGTATATACGTGAGTTACAAACTTAACATTCACTTACATCTTGGTATGATGAGAAATAGAGGGACATACTCAGGAAAAAGGTTTGATATGCTTTAGTCAATTATTGATTGACTTTTCTATTCTGATGGTTGATGATTACAAGTCTGTTGATGTTATTTAGAAGTGATTTTTGGTCTTTATAAGTTGTTGATACCTTGATGGATGACCAATTGATGGAGATACTTTGGTGTCCTACCTAATGGATGAGATATAACAGTGATATGTTGGCACAGGTTCAGGGGGAGAATTTTCTATAATGCATTGTTGGCATTATGTTTACTTTACATGCTTATAAATGGTGATGACGCTTATGTTGCTCAAGTATTTAAATGATGCATTGCTGGCTTGATGGGGCCTGACACAGGTTCAAAGTTAATTAGCCAAATAAATCCCTGTACTATTGGCCCTTCTGGTAACAGTCCACAGAGTGCAAACTGAGGTCTCACGCAAAGTAGTATGGGAGGGTACTAGAACTAGGTTTCCGCACCCTTGAGATGTCTCAGATGTTTGATTGGTCCCACTGTTTTTCCTTGCATGTAGGTCACTTCGCGCACTTCCCTGTTCCTCACACCCTGATACACTACCTTCGTGCAACCCTAACCAAGGGTTGTGGAGCTTCCGCGCTGCTAGATCCACGCTCTGCGTTATTACCCGAGATCTTACTTATCTTCCTATACTAGTTAATTACCTTCACGTACTTGGACGTCTTACATTATAATTAGTTATACAAAACATTCAAATAAGTTCGCGCAACATATAAACATTATACTTGCAAATTATACCCGATCATATATTAAAACTGGAAAAGATGCACAAAAGTATGGTAAACTTCTCTTTATTGATTCTTCCAACAATTACAGAATTGACCTGCCATGTGCACTCAGTTGCAGGGGTCTGCACACTCAGCTGTGGACTACTTGGCCTCTACGCACTCAGCTGCAGCGCCTTCCCCTACTATACAATCCAAAGACACACTTTACACTTTTGCTCAATCACTTAGGCTTTCCATCCTCATATGCCTCTATCTGTTATCTTATACACTTAGAGCCTCTCTCTATGTATACAATCCCACTATCTGCGGACCATGGGTAGGTCTATCCGGCAAACATTACACTACACAAACTAGGGTGGACAACCTTGTAACTCTATTATGATTTCACACTCTGCCCCCAGAATTCGCGAAGCTTTTACAAAAGGGTTTGGTCAAAACTTGGGCTTTAAGCCCCAAAACATGCCTTGGGGGGATTCCATGCCCAATAGGTCACGAACACAAACATCATGACTCATCCTTGAGTCACTCTGTCATCACGGAGATCTTTATGTGGAGTCCTTCTAATTCTGGTCAAACTGCTGCAAGGTCGGCAATGCACTGAGATGCTGCCTGTTGGATCTGCGACATGCATTGTTCCGAGACCACGGTGTTGGAAGTTATTCTCTACATCTGTGCCTATATCCCTTGCATGTTTTTATAGTTTCACACCTTCTTCCGGATCCTTCGAGCATGAAGAATATGCTTCTATCGGCTAGTCAGATAGTCGGGCCACCTGTGTAGGGTTTTACCTGTTGTTATTCACTTTTCCTGGGAAAGGATCTCCATTTAGTTTGACTAGCTGTACCACACCTCTATCTATGACCTCATTAACAATGTATGGTCCCAGCCAATGCATTCTAAACTTTTCCAGGAATTTATCAAACTTACTGTCATATAAGAGCACTAAATCCTTTACCTTGAAGGTGCGCAACTTAATATGGTGATTGTACCAGGCCTTCTCATGCTGCTTTTGCATCTGCTGATGAAAGCCAGCTAGGAACCATTCCTCCTCAAGTTCTTCCAACTGTGTGAGCCTTTCTTCCAGGGCTTCAAAGAACGTCATACCTGTGAGAATTGTTATGCGCAGACTAGGTACAATATACTCCATTGGCATGATAGTTTCCATTCCATAAACCAACCAAAAAGGTGTTTGTCCCATTAGTTTCTTTCACATTGTCCTATAAGTCCATAGTACTGCAAGTATGTGCAGGTCCCAATCGCTTCGTTGCATGTTGCATACTTTGGTTAGCATAGTCTCCAGTATTTTGTTGAATGCTTCTATTGTCCCATTGGCTTGTGGGTGATACAATGTGCTTTTTAGATGATATACCTAGAACTCTTTTGTTAGCACACTGATGGTTTTGTTTAGGAAATGTGTACCGCAATCACTCATTAAGATTTTCGGACAACCAAATTGAGTCAACACGTGTTCAAACAAAAACTTCGCAGCCATGGCCAATGTGCAGTGTTTGACTGGCTACGCTTTTGGCCAATGAGCCAGGTACTCTATCACGGTGATAATGTATTGCGCAGCCATTTTTCCCTGAGGTTTGATAGGTCCTACAAAGTCAATTGTTCACTTTTCATAGGGTTGCAGCATCATTTGTGGATTCAAAGGCATCTCATTCCTTCGCGATGGTTTACCTGTCCTTTGACATATATCATAGGCTTTACAATGTGCTTTTGAATCTTGATGAAAGGTTGGCCACCATAACCCTGCGCGGAGAATCTTTTATACGGTCGCTCATCCTACATAATGTCCTCTTGTAGTGCCCCCATGCACTTCCGTGAGGAACTAACTTCATTCAAATTCAGGTACATACATTTGTAATATCTCATCATCGACCATTTTGTATAGGTGCCCCGCGAAGACCAAAAAAACAACCGCGTGCACCACGAGTTCCTTCTTCTGCTGGACAAAGTATTCCTTTGGCACAGTTCCCGTTGTCAGAAAGTGGATTATATCTTCAAAGTGTCCATCCACTATGAACACAGCAAAGAGTTCTGCATTAGGTAATCCTTCCTCCAAACTAGTAGGTTCCTCTCCCATCTCAATACGTGACAAGTGATCTGGTCCCACGTTTAGGCATCTAGGGTTCACCACGACCTCAAAGTCATATTCTTGGAATAATAGGAGCCACCTGCATATGCGTCCCCCAACAAAGGCTTGTTAACCAAGTATTTTAGCGTGAAATGGTTTGTATATATCTTGAAATCTCCCCCTAGAAAATAGTGTCAGTATTTTTGGAGTGCATACACCATAGCCAACCCCTCACATTTGGTTGTGGAATAGTCCTTTCCTTATATAGACAAACTGTGACTCATGAACGTGATAGGTTGATCCAAGCCCTCTACACCCTCTTGTGTTAGCACCACTCCCAGCACTATACATGACACATCAACACGGAAGTGAAAATCCACATTGCATTTTGGGAAGACCAGGATTGGAGTGGAGGCCAATTTCTCTTTTAGTACATCCAGTCTCTTCATGCAAGCATCATTCCCATAAAACGTGACATCCTTTTTCAACAGCTTCTCCATTGGAGTGGTGATCTGGGCATAGCTTTTGATGAACTTCCTGTAGTACCCTGTATGTACCAGGGTAGCACGCAACTGTTTAACACTTCGGAGTGCTTCCAAATTCAAAATTACTGCAATCTTCATGGGGTCTACCACTAGTCCCTGTTTGTAGAACACATGTCCCAATAGATTCCCAAAGGGAATGAGGAACATACACTCTTTGAGTTTCAGCGCAATTTGGTGTTGTCGATAAGTATCCAAAATCAAGCGTAAGATTGCTACATGGTGATTAACTAGTCCAAATACAATCTAATCATCTAGATAGACCTCCAGGAATTTGTGGATATATTCTTTGAATGCTGCAACAACTATGTGCGAAAAGATGGCCGAAGCGTTATTTAACCCAAATGACGTAATGGTGTATTGAAAGCAGCCCCACTTAGTTGCGAAGGTGGTATTTCTCCTGTCTTCCGGTATGATTTTGATTTGGTGGTACCCTGAGAACACATCAGTAAAAGAATATGATTCTTGCCTGTTGACATTTTCTAATATTTCATCTGTGAACAAAATCAAGAATGGGTTGTGTACATAGGAATCATTCAATTTCCTGAGGTCCATGCATATTTTTATCTTGCCCTTCTACTTCTTCTCTTGCACTACCATAGGGCTTACCCAGTCGGATTCGTCCACTAGCTCAATGATTCTAGATGTGAGCATTTTGTCTAGTTCTACATAGACCTTTTCCTCATGCTTTGGATTCAAGTGGTAGGCCTCTGCTTAGCTGACATTGCATGCGTTTTAGGGTGATCTTCATCATCCCTAAATCACCAACAATCCCCTTTAATTCTATGATCTTGGTTGGGAATAAGTACTGGAACTCACAGAGTAACTCAACGACCTTATCCACCGTGGCGTCATCCCAGTAGCCACTGACTGTTGCATACTTCGGTTCAACCTCTGTACAAATGTTTACCTACTTTTTCTTTACTATCGCGGTTATGTTAGGGTCTTCAATCAATGGCTCTCAAACCTCGCGATAGCCTTTAGTTTCTGGAATGTTAACTTTTTGCAGATCTTCGTCGTATTCTTCAATATTTACATTGTGACACTCCAGTGCGCAACTCAGCTGGTTCACCCATTATGACTGAAGCACTTCCATTGGCTCCTGGGGTATTTTAAAGATAGTTGCTTTTACTGCTTCTAGAGCATCATCAACAGTATCCCATTATTGATCCTCAAACATGAAGGTTAATAGGAATCCCTCGCGCAAGATATCCCATTAGTTCATGCCATGGCAGAGCTCCATCTCTATACACTAATTCATGGGTATAATATCCAGGGTACGACAAAACAAGTGCACACACTCAGGTTGTGGGTTTCCCCATAAACCTTTGTCCATTTTGTGAGATGTGCATGTGGATCATCCTGTCCATCATACTTGTCTTTCAACCACATTTGAGGCTTCCCAAACCGCATGCACATCATCCTTCTACATTCATGCCAATCCTCAAAACTTCTTTGGTGCGTACCTCACCACCTTATGGGCGTAGCATGCAATACCCATTTCAAAGTGTCGAAGCACTGCTGTTATGGAACTTCTCTTTCAAATCCTTTTAGGAAGTCATCCACCTCACTTAAGCTGTCATACATAGGTAGATCTCTTACCTCTATTGCTACGTAGTGTAGTGATCTTGTCATCATGTTACAGTTGAGCGTGGTCACCTCGTGTAACCGTTTCTACCATCGTTCTATCTCCTTATTAAAATCTGATGTACAAGAGCTTTCACACTACCATGAGATTCGACCGTCTGTGGTTGGATTTACCCAGTCTTACTCCCGCATAGTTATCTTGTAGATGTAGTCCAAATCGTCATCACTATTGTAGTCGCGCACTACCTCTATGTAGCGTAATCCTTCTGAAGGGTCTAAAGGTACCACTACGCACAAAGACTTTTTCTTAAAGATCATCTTGTGCTTCTTTAGATTTATCACTCCATTCATGTTAGTGGCCCAGTCTATTCCCAATAGTGCAGGGTAGGGATTGTTGTCATCAACAATCTCTATCACTTCAAAATCTTCTAGCATGCTTACTCCTTCAATATCTATGGTGATTCCCTGCAATCTCCCCATAGGTAGGATCTTTTGTTGGTTTTCCATTCACAGTTACATAGGAGACCATTGCAACGCAGGCCTACCCATGTGCTCCCATGTATACTTTGGCAAGAAATTCGCATCCGATCCTAGATCCAAAATCACTTCGTCCATCTCATATTCCCCAATATGCATGGTCAATCTCATCTCCCTTCATGTTCATGTCATGTGCTTCCTGAGCTTCTGGACTACACGTAATTCTCCTAGCGTGGTCTCAGCGAATCTAGTTATGAGTTCTTGTAACCCATTTATAGCCTTGCTATCGCGCAACAACTTCATGCATGTCTCAAAGAATGTAGTGAGCATTGATGGGTCCATTTCCAACTCTAGTATGTCTTTACTTCCTGAAGTGGAAGCATCAGCGAAGCTCCTCTTAGCTTCCATGAAGGTCTCCTTAATGCTCTCCAAATCAAATTCTGGTTCCTTCATTGGAGCCTTATGAACCCAGGTACTTTCTTTAGTCTGGTTGACTTTGTCATCCCCTGTCATAATTCCACTCCAGAGCATGATATCTACATTAGGGTCTTCCTCGCATGGCTCAAACCTCATCATTTGCAGGTTTTGAGTCAGGGGAGGTTGTAGTGCTCCTTTATTGCACAACCTTGCTATCAGTGTGGGAAAATCCTTCGTCTCATGATGAAACAAAGTACAATACAAGCATGATGGTCGCGTTGGATTCATACAATCACAGGCATAATGCCCTGGCCATCCACAATTGTAATATATCAGCTGTTCGTGACCTCTTCCTGGTCCCCCTCCACCTTGGCCTCATCCGCGCCCCTGAAATCTGGTGCGCGCCTTACCTGTGTTTTGATCAAGGGGCTGTGTCTTGGCCTGAACTCTATAGGTAGGAGTTCAATCGATCATTAGCTCATAACTTCTATAGGTGTGCTCATCATGTCCTACTGAGCTATAGAAATTATAGAACAACTACTGGGAATTCTCCGTATACTTCTATAATAGATGGCAGTTATATGTAGCATCCTTTCCTCCTATATGACAAATCATGCACCATAGTGTAGGTGTCGCACTTAGTCCTGCTTGTGCCTCCAGTCTTAGTGGCATTGGCCCTCCTCTCGAAAGGTGATTCGTGAACACCAGGCAGTGGTCCTTGTCGTGCCATACCTCATCGTGCATCTCTGGGCGGGTTGTCCTATCTTGTTTCGAGCTCTAGATCTCAAGGCATAGGTTTTTCATCTGGGCGTGAACCTATTGAACTCTAGGTTGGGATCTTATATCGAGGTCTTGTGTAATATCATTGCGACCTCAAAGTCCTTGACCTAAGTGCTTATCCTCTATTATGATAGTGCGTTCCATAGATGCGGCATTAACGATGCTACAAACCATTCACAGTGTTTCCCATCTGTTAATATCATGTTCACTTCACAAATTATGCACTTCAATCTTTGATACAACTCCCACGAGGTCTTGCCTGGTAGCATTGTGATTTCCTTGAATCCAATAATCGACTGTGCCTTCAACTTTGACCTGCTAAATTCTTTGTTTAGTGCAGCTTGGATATCCGCAATCCCCGCATTCAGATTATCATTGGAATGCTTAATGTACCAGGTCAGTGCACGATCCTAGAGAGAACTAACCAAAATTGGCTTCTTTATATTATCATCCGTGACTCTCTTTGCTTCCCATACAGCCTTTATCATGAACCAAAACTGGTCTGGATCTCCATTCCCTACTCCCTTGAACACTGGTAGCTTTATCATGCTCACCATACTACTTCGCGGTGTTGGCGGAGGTGGTATGGGTGAAGACGGGGGTGAAGACAATGAAATTGGTGGTGGTGTGGGTGGGGGTGGTATGTTTGAATTATCTGTCTTATCAGATTGATCGCACTTCCTGGCGAGACCTTCGTCGACTCTTCTTCACCCCCTCACAGAGGTGAAATCAAGGGATAGTTTCTAGTTTTGTGCTACCTTTGTTTATGTAGATTCTCCCACTTCACGTAGCCCCAAACATCAATTTATTCAAATAACCCATTTTTCACACAGTGGCATTTTAATCCAAGTGTTCAAAGATTTAACGTACTTACCTCGCGATCCTTTAAGGAAGCGTCATTCTTCCTTGCTATAACTGACTAAATTATCTACCATGAATTCTATGATGAATCCTCCTATGATTTGATCAAGCCAGTGATTGACAATGCACGCGATCTTATCTTTTGATGATTCCAGTCTGCACACCAATTTTGGAGTCCACACAATAGGTTTATCGAGTTTACACCTTCCTTGGCGATATGCTAGCTTTGCAATCCATTCATACAACTCAGTACAGAAGGATGCAAAGAAAATTTCATGGATATCTGTATATAAGTAGAAGTCTAACCACTCTTCCTTTGATAGTCATGGATTCCTATTTCCCTACACCGCGAACTCGTGAATCTTCCTGTCCAACCAATCTTCAATTCCTTTCTTTGTCGGATTCTAGTGATACAACATCATACATCTCTATGCAGATCTCGGTCCCAGTAGTAGAACCATTTGTTGGCTTGATGGGGCCTGACCTAGGTTCGGTGATTCGAATTAGATTCTTAAACATTTCCATGACTGTTTCAAATTATGTCAGGCTTCAAAACCTTAGGAATAACGAGCTTATCAGAAATGACCTCTAGACAATGGAAATTTGTGGCCAGCCTGGAACAACAAGGACCCTTAGTCAAAGCGCGTTGACCGTTGGCCCATGGAGACTGTACATGGATGCAAATTGGAAATTGAAAGCCCATATCCAGGAACAGAGGCAGTTTCTTATACATGATTAGTGCAAAACACTAATCGCGTATCATAGGGAAAAAATCTCAGTGAAGGAAATCCCTGAGTACTTGGTCATGGGGAAAAGCATAGAACCACATGTAAATTGTCGAAATCGTCAGAAGGCGGGTCCTCTGCCCAAAATCGGTAGGATATTGTGTGAACTTCGAGCAGTAAGCAGGTTTAGCCAAGTTCACCGTGATGCCACACACCGGGCGACGCGTGTCCAGTAGATGAGAGAGAAAACTACTTACATCACATGAGTAATGGTTGAGCAACTTACTCGTGCAATATAGATGGAGACCGTAGGATCTGGAGGCTCCAGATCATCGGCGGAGAATTAACCCAATGGATGACCGTATTCGATAGGGAAATAGAGTGGGGCACATAAAAATTTGAGGTTCGACATGACCGATGAGCTGGCAAAAGAAGCAGTTTCACGTGCAAACCTTGTAGTAATGGAAATAAATATCATTTAAAGAAAACTGACACCCATTTTGTAAGGCGACAAGTGGCCACCTCTCTGTGTAGCATTACATAGCGATGATAAAGCAAAGTAGGGGAATTCCAGTGGACTGAGGTAGGAAATATAGAGAGCCAGGAAGAGGAAACGAACAGTGAAAGAGCAGATTTTCTTTAAGCCACAAATAGATAAAAAGAAAAGGGGACGGAAGTACAGAAAAGAAGTGAATTGCAGAGAACAGGGAAGCCGAGATAACCTGCAGAGCAAAGGCAGCATCGATTGGGATAGAACAGAGAGAGTCTGAGAGCCTATGAGCTTCAGAGAAGGCTCAAGAGGTTCAAGCAACTCCTCTGTGTATACTTGTTAGGTATTGAGTACCAAAGTTGACTCATACCACAAAGACCAGTCGAGGTCGAGATTCAGTAAGGGGAGTCTTTGTACTCCAGAGACTTGGGGGATCCAAGCACAATCCTATTGATCATTCTCTATTAAGTGAGACTCAAATTGAGCTCCTTATTATAAAATCTCTGCTTTAAGACACAATAGAAAAGGCCACCACTGAAAGTTGGACCAGGAGACGTAGCCTAGGAGGATTGGGTGAACTACTTATTAAATTTGTTGTTTTTTTTTTGTATTTGCTTATTGTGCTTCTCTTACTATTCCAAGTGCCTATGTATTTCACAATCTTATCGATCCATTACTTAAAATAACATAGGCACACCCTACCACATGGGTCTGTAATACCTTCATTAATTAACTGAGATCATTCACGACTGATTTTCAAATCAAGTGGTATCAGAGCTCTAGGTTGTTTAAGGTTAGAAAAAGCTTGTGCTGGATTTTGTTGTTGAATTCTAACTAGATCAAAGCTTAAATTAGGATAAGGAGAGTTCGTTGAGACTAACCCGGAAATTGGAAGAGTCTATCCCAAGAAGAAAATGTCATAGGAAAGTCCCTTGGGGCCAGACCCTCAATTCATAGATAGTTTCATGGCCATGAGGTCCATGGTAGAGGAAATGTATAGGGACTTTAGGAAACATAATGATGAGGACTCGTCAGGCTCCAAGCAAGATAAAGGAGAAGAAGAGTCTCTCCTCCATGACCACTGAAAAGGAAAAGGGAAAGAAGAAAGCTTTCTCACACCTCCTAATAGCCCTGAACATAAAAAGAAGACATCTTTGATCAAATTAGATGTTAAATTTGATTTACCAATATATGATGGAGAGTTGAATGTAGAGAAGTTGGATAATTGGATCAAACAAATTGATGTTTCTTTCAAAGTGCAGAGTATCAACTCAGACAAGAGTAAGATTCAGTTGGCTAGCCTATGCCTCGGAGGCACTGCCTTGGTATGGTGGGAAGGTAGGACACAAGATGACATGAAGAAACATGGTAAGATTCTTTCTGTGTGGAGTGAATTTGTTTCTGCAATTAAAAAGCAGTTCTATCCACTAGCTTACATGTAGCAAGCCATGATGAACTAGCAAACTCTTCACCAATTGAAAGGACAAGGTGTACAGGGTTAAACCCAAGAATTTAGGAAGAGATCTTTTATTCTAGGAATTTCATTAGACTTACCTAAGACTCTATTGAAGTACATAGGTGGTCTACACATCCACATGAGGCACACTATCCTCATGTTTAGTCCCACTAGTATAAATGAGGTATTTGTCCAAGCTACACATCTAGAAGCTAGAGGAAAGAATGGGAACCAAAAAGTTGGAGGATCATCAAAGCCCATTGCAAGCAAGAATAAGGAGAAAACAAAACAAAAATGGAAAGAGAGGAAGGCCAACACTGCATAGAAAAGAAATTCTTCATGCACTCACTGTAAGAAGGATGGGCATGATGATGAGCACTGTTGGATTCTGCATCCGAAGCTGAGACCTAAGAAGTTCGAGGGAAAGAAGAAGAATACTACTGCAACTATTTAGAAATATTTGGGGTTGGAATCAGGAGATGAAATAACCATTGCAGCCATAGGTATAAAAGTTAAAAATTCTGAAGCATCTACTAGTAATTCTGCACAATCTATTAATGATGAGGGAAATGAGAGAAAAAGACATGAGCTTTTCCATATTCGAGTTATTTCCAAGCATCAAAAGATTGATAATTTGTTTGATAGTGGCTCACAAGTAAATTTCATTTCTAAAGAAATTGTACAAAGAAGTTGGGATTACTGACTACACCTCACAAGAAACCATACCCATTAGGTTGGTTAAGTGATAAAGCACAACTACAAGTGACTAGATAATGTAAAATTAAGTTTTCTTTTGGGTGAACATTTGTAGATGAGGTTGAGTTAGATATAGTTCCTCTGGATATCTGTGGAATTGTTTTAGGAAGTCCTTACTTGTATGATAGAAAAGCTATTTTTTGTAGAGCTGAGAACAAGTATCTACTCGTTAAAGATGGAAGAATACTTTGTAAGAGCTCATAAGCTCAAGAATAATTATACTCTCATAAACTCAAGGCAGATGAAATGAATTGCAAATTCATGCAAACAATTTTTACTTATGGTTGTAAAGGAAAAGAAACTTGATAAAACCAATGTATTTGAGGGCTGTGATTCTGAAAAACAAGCTGGTTTAGAAAAAGTTGTTTCAGAATATGATATCTTGTTTCAAGAACCTAAAGGTTTTCCACCCAAAAAGGAAATAGTGCATGATATTAGTTTGTAGCAAGATGCTCCATTGCCTAACATCGGAATGTACAAGTTGTCTGCTTTAGATAATGCAAAAATCAAGAAGCAGGTGTAGGAGTTGCTCAAGAAGGGATTCATCAGACCTAGCACATCACCATGTGGGTCTCCAATCATTTTGGTGAGAAAGAAAGATGGCTTGTGGAGAATGTGCATTGATTTCTGGGCATTGAATAAGATAACGATAAAAAATCATTACACCCTTCCTTGCATAGATTACCTATTAGATCAATTGAAAGAATATGTTTATTTTTCCAAGTTAGACTTGCATAGTGGATATCATCAGGTCAGAGTCGCATAACAAGATGCATGGAAGGCTGCTTTCACAACAAAGCAAGGATTTTATGAGTGGCTGGTTATGCCTTTTGGCTTAACTAATGCTCCTACTACTATCATGAGAATAATGAGCGATGTACTCAGACCTTTTCTTGATGATTTTGTTATTGTATATCTAGATTGCATTCTTATATTTACAAAAATGTGGGAAGAACATTTAAAGCATGTTAAGCAGACAATAGATGTTTTGAAAAGAGAAAAACTTTATGTTAAACTCTCAAAATGTGAATTTGACAAAACATCTTTGAATTATTTGGGTCATATAGTAGGGGGTGGTGAATTGAAGATAGATCCCTCTAAGGTGGCAGTCACTGTAAACTAGCCTAAACCCAAATCTGCCACAGAAGTTAGAATCTTCTTAGGAGCATCACAATATTGGAGAAAGTTCATTTCTATCTTTTCCCTAATTGCAGCTCCCTTACATGCTTTAATATGATTGAACAAGGTGTTTCAGTGGGGAGGCAAACAACAGAAAGCCTTCGACACCTTGAAAGAAAAGATTAGTACAGCACCAGTACTAGCACTACCTGACCTTCAAAGACCATTTGAGATCCAAATGGATGCCAGTGACTATGCCATGGGAGCAGTGTTGATACAACATGGTAAACCCATATTTTATCATTCTGAGACATTTAATCCTGCAGTAGATAACTATCTAATATATGATAAAGAATTGTATGCATTCGTACAGAGTGTGAAAAAGTGGAAACATTACTTAATGGGCAAAGAGATAGTCATACATACTGATCATCAACCACTTCAATATCTACACTCTCAAACTAATTTGCAGCAATCAAGACACTATAGGTGGATGGGTTTTGTACAACTGTTTCATTTAGTCATCAGATATAAAAGGGGCATACAAAATAAAGTTGCAGATATGTTGTCCAGACCTATTATAAATGCATCCACTATACTTAAGCATAATTCAATACTGCATGAGAGCTACATCGAACAATATTCTCAAGATATAGATTTCAAAGATGTATATGCAACTTTAAGTCAAGGAAAATGAGTAGAAGAATTGGATTATCACATTGAGGACCAACTCTTGTATCATTGTGGGAAGCTATGCATTCCGCAAACTAAAAGAGTAAATATAATTCAGGAAGCACACACTTCTCTAATATCAGGTCACTTTGGTGTAAGTAAAACGGTTTCACAACTACAAAGATTTTGTTATTGGCCAAAAATAAATGAGACAGTTTCTAGATATGTAAGAGGGTGTACCATGTGTGCTAAAAGCAAGCCCAGCAATAGAAAACTATGCTTGTACACTCCATTGCCAGTTCCTTCTCATCCTTGGGAAGGTGTTTCTATGGACTTTCTTGGAGGACTGCCTAAATCTAGGAAAGGTCATGACTATTTATATGTTGTTGTGGATAGGTTCAGCAAAATGTGTATTTCGATACCTTGTAATAAACATATTATAGCTGAACAAACTGTGAAGTTGTTCTTTCAGCATGTATGGGTTCATTTTGGATTACCCAGTTCCATTGTATCTGATTGAGACACCCAATTTGTTGGGAAGTTTTGGTCAAGTCTGTGGGAACTAATGGACACCAAACTGAAGAAAAGCACAACCTTTCATCCAAAAACAGATGGCCAGACATAATTAGTCAACAAGATAATGATCCTGTTGCTCAGAGGCTATTGTAGCAAGCATCCAAAACTTTGGGATGAACATTTTTGTTATCTGCAGCATGCTTACAACTGAGCTAAACATTCATCTACACAAAGATCTCCTTTTGAGACCTGTTTCAGTTTCACACCAAGGTCTCCCTTGGATTTTGTCTTTGGTAAAGACATAGTAGTTGGTGGACATAGTGATGTGGACAAGGCAACCAATTTCATTGAATAAATCCAAGAGATTCACCAGGCAGTATAGGAATAGCTGGAAAAGAGCCAAGCCAAATACAAGGCAAGGCATGACAAGCATCGGATGGAGCATAATTTCCAAGTTGGTGATCAAGTCTGGTTGTATATCACCAAATATAGAATGCAAGGTGAAGGTAAAATGCTAAAGACAATAAGGTATGGACCTTTCAAGATACTTGAGAAAATTAGTGAGAATGCCTTTCACCTTGATTTACCAGATTACATGCACATCTACTCAGTCATTAATGCAGACAGCTTGAAACTATTTGAACCTTTGTTAATTAAAGATCCCGAAGAGTAGAGTCAATTACCTTGTATTGATGATCTGTTACCTGAATATCTCAATGAATTATAGGAAGACACAGTTCTGGACAGGAAGGTGAGAACGACGCTCAGGGGAGATGTTCAGTACCTTAGGATTGGACTCAAGGGTTCAAATCCAAGTAGTGCAAAATGGATAGATATTTGACAAGTAAGACGGTTATACCCTCAGTTAGTCGATGCTTGACAACCAATTTTTGGTGGTCCAAAAGCTTTTTTAGTGAGAAGGTCGTGATCCGAATTGGATCCTTAAACATTTCCGTGACTGTTTCAAATTATGTTAGGCTTCAAAATATCAGGAATAACGAGCTTATCAGAAATGACCTCTGGACAATGGCAGTTTGTGGCTAGCCTAGAACAACGAGGACCCTCGATCAAAGCACGCTGACCATTGGCCCATGGAAACTGCACATGGATGAAAATTGGCAATTGGAAGCCCAAATCCAGAAACATAGGCAATTTCTGATACGTGATTAGCGAAAAGCACTAGTCGCATATTTCAGGGCAAAACTCTTAGTGAAGGAAAGCTCATAGCACTTGGTTGTGGGGAAAAGCATAGAACTGCATGGAAATCGCTGAAATTGTCAGAAGGCAGGTCCCACGCCCAAAACCGGTAGGATATCATGTGCACTTCGAGTGGTAAGTGGGTTTGGCCGAGTTCATTGCGATCCCACACACTGAGCGATGCGTGTCCAGCAGATGAGAGAGAAAATTGCTTACATCACGTGAGTAACGGTCAAGCAACTTACTAGCGTGATATAGATGGCGACCGTAGGATCTGGAGTCTCCAGATCAACGGCAGAGAATTAACCCAATGGATGACCAGATTCAATGGGGAAATAAATTGAGGCACATAAAAATTTGAGGTCTGACATGACTGATGAGATGGCAGAAGAATCAGTTTCGTAGGCAAATCCTGGAGTAATGGAAATAATGACTGTTTAAAGAAAACTGACACCTAGTTCGTAAGGCGACAAGTGGCCACCTTTATATGTAGCATTACATAGCGATGATGACACAGAGCAAGGGAATTACAGTGGATTGAGGCAAGCGATCCAGAGAGCCGGGAAGAGGAAACGAATAGTAAGAGAGGAGATTGGCTTTAAGCCATGAACAAACAAAGAGTAGAGGGGATAGAAGTAGAGAAAAAGAAGTGAATTGCAGAGAACAAGGAAGCCGAGCTAACCTTCAGAGCAAAGGCATCATCGAGCGGGACAGAACAAAGAGAGTCTGAGAGCCTGTGAACTCTGGAGAAGGCTTGAGAGGTTCAAGCAACTCCTCTGTGTAGACTTGTTAGGTATTAAGTACCAAATTTGACTCATACCACAGAGACCAGTTGAGGTCGAGATTTAGTAAGGGGAGTGTGTGTACTCTAGAGACTTGGGGGATCCAAGCAAAATCCTACTAATCATTCTCTGTTAATTGAGACTCTAATTGAGCTCCTTATTGTAAAATATCTGCTTTAAAACACAATAGAAAAGGCCACCATTAAAGGCTCGACCAGGAGACGTAGCCCAGGAGGATTGGGTGAACTCCTTATTAAATTTGTTGCGTTTTTTTTGTGTTTTCTTACTGTGTTTCTCTTACTATTCCAAGTGCCTGTGTATTTCACAATCTTATCGATCTGTTGCTTAAAATAACATAGGCACACCCCAGCACATGGGTCTGTAATACATTCATTAGTTGACTGAGATCATTCACAAATTATTTTCAGATCATTTGGAGTTAATTTTCCATACAAATCCCTATACTACTGGCCCTTTCGGCAACAGTTCGTGGAGCGCAGACTGTTGTCTCACCCGAAGTAGTATAGGAGGGTGCTAGAACCAGGTTTCCACACCCTTGAGATGTCTGAGAGGTTCAACTATCCCACTATTTGTCACTGCGCAAAGGTCATTTCAAGCACTTCCCTATTCCTCACGCCCTGATACACTCCCTTCGTGCAGCCCTAACCAGGGGTTGTGGAGCTTCTGTGCTGCTAGAGGTGCCCTCTGTACTATTACTCGAGATCTGACTTATCTTCCTATACTAGTTAATTACCTTCGCGTACTTGGATGTCTTACGTTATAATTAGTTATACAAAACATTCAGATAAGTTCGCCTAGCATATAAACAATATACTTGCAAATTATACCTGATCATATATTAAAATAGGAAAGGATACACAAAAATATGTTAAACTTCTCTTTTTTGATTCTTCCAACAGTTACATACTCGAACTGCCCTCTGCACTCAGCTGCAGGGGTCCACACACTCAGCTGCAGACTAATTAGCCTCTACGCACTCAGCTGTAGAGCCTTCCCCTACTCTACGACCCAAAGACACACTTTACACTTTTACTCAATCACTTAGACTTTCCATCCTCCTATGCCTCTATCTGTTATCTTATACACTGAGAGCCTCGTTCTATTTATACAATCCCATGGTCCGCAGACCTTGGGTAGGTCTATCTCGCCGATATTACATTACACAAACTAGGGCGGACAACCCTGTGACTCTATTATGATTTCACACTCTGCGCCTAAAATTCCTGGAGCTTTTAAAAAAGGATTTGGTCAAAATTTGGGCTTTAAGCCCCAAAACGTGCCTTGGGGGGATTCCATGCCCAACAAGCATTATGTTATGTTGTTGTCATGCATAATGTGCTTATGGTGTAGTTATGGATGATGATCCCTATAGTTCTTGGTTCTCACATGGAATATTGTTTATTTTGATGAGATGAGTTACTAACAAAGTTTGACAAATGATTGTGAGATCATGGTTTTCTTTTCTCATTAATCAAAATAAAGATGCATACTTCTATATCTACTATAGATGAATTACAAACAAGGATCTTATGGGTGATTACTTAAGTTGCATGTTGATGAAGTGATATTGGTATGGTAGTTCTTCTTGCATGAATAAAATGGGCCAAGAGAATGGTGTTAGTGTAGGTTTCATGAAGACATGGCATACTTAGTCTCATATTGATGATGTTAAGGAATGATGATACTTCTCCCTATCTTACTATATGATGATATGATTGGTCCTCACTTATGTTGTTGCTCCTGCATACCTGGTCACAAGTTGATGATATTGAAGCTACATTATCTTATCCTACAAACTGATGATGGAAATGTACAGGTTGTTGTTCTTAGTGTTGTTGGCAGATGCTCATGGTGTGGATCATATATGGTGTATGATAGTTTCTTATGAATATCATGGTCTTATTGAGGTCCTTGTCTTGGTTATACATGTCATATTTATAATTTGATGTAAAGGTCATGTAAATACCTATGATGTACTCATTGTCAAATTCAGTCATGTATGGGCTATTGTGGTCAAGTCCGTTTGGACATGTGGTGTAATTTTTAACCCAATTGTCCTTGGGAAATTGATGTAATAACGATGTCAAATATGTAAACCCACTGTGATTGGGTGATTAATGTAAGTTTCAATCCTTGGTAATAGGACAAGTCATATCACTCATGGATTCATGTACTTCATTGTACATCCTTCAAAAATTTTAGCATGTGCTCAGGGGGAGCAGAGTCAGTATTCAATACTCAACAGTTCATATCTACAATTCACAAGAGATAACTATTCATTCTGCATCGGTCCACCCTTTTCCCTTGATGTCAAAGTGGGAGAGAACTTGGTGTTTGATATGGTGTTTGACAAGCTCGGTTCTTGGCTTGACGTGTTTTACAGGTATCTACAACTTGTGGTGACCAAACACCAAAGCAATTACCATCAAGTCCAAAGGGGGAGATTGTTGGCATTATGAATTATGTGTTTTCCATTATGGAAACCTATCTAATGAATGGAAAAATACCTAATATGCTTTCCTTATGAAAACCTATTTGATGAGTAGATATTTGATGGAAACCAACTCGATACATATTTCAACAACATGTGTCTATAGATGTGACAAAGTGTTTTGACAAAGGCATAGCAGTTCAGAGGCAGAGGAATGACAAAGATGAAATTTCAAGAAGTATACACAAGTTCTGTTAAGCAAAGGCGCATACACACGCAAGTATGAAGAAGAAAAAGCGCGTACAATTTCCGCACCATGGTATTCTAAATACCAAGGGTTCTTACCATTGTATTTACCTCGGGTATAGAGCCTAGCAATGGATGTTTTAATCTTGTTTAAGAAAACCATCATCTGGAGTATGGTCTTGACTTGTGGTATTGGATAAGCGATAAGTTATATAAGGAGATGAAGATCAAAGTGGTAGAAAGTGTGCAAGTAATGGAAATATTATGAATAGTTAGATCTGAAGAAAATATGCATTTCATGGGTTTTTGATGTTTTGTTTGATCTAAAACTAGCTATGCACCTAAGAATTTCATGATGGATAGGATCCAATAGATATGAGATGAAAATATTGATTATGATGTGATTTGATCTGTGTTGATAGTGTCTTGACACATGATTTTTCTATGTATGTCAAGATCTTGGTATGTCTGAAGTTTTGTGTTTCAATGAAGGTCTGAACCAGAAATTGCAGAAATGTATGCAAGTTTTATAGCCTGCAAGGCATGTACACACATGGGTGTGATACTGGTAAGTCGCGCACATGCAGGATTGTCTCCTAAAAAGCACAGATACACATGGAAATTCTTTACAGAAAGTGCCTACAGAAAGTAGGGTCTCGATGAGAAGGATGTCTGATCAGTTTATTCAGTTTTATTGTCTTTCTGTTGTCTGTTATAGAAGTCTTCTTGATGATCTGGGCTTAAACAATGATGTTTTGATTATGAATTGACTTATTGAAGAATGATGATGATAGTTGTTGTTTGTGATTGAAGTTCATTGAAGGTTCTGTGTTCATTTCAGAAAGACGCAGTAGATCTAAGTATGATTCAATATTTATTTCAAAGTGACAATGGTTCATATTTCAGGATTCAGTGGTTCAAGATGTCTACATGGGTATGCTTCATGGAAAGATCACACACACGAGGATTTTATACTGCAAATTAGCGTACATATTTTGGCATATGGTTTATTGTGGTTTGCAATAACAGAATATGGTTTTTGTGATGCACAGTATGTCGATTGGTATTTTGGTTACAATGATCGAAATGTTTGACTATTTAAGTTTGGTTTAAATTTGATTGATTAAGTTTTGGCCAATTCAGTTGATTCAGTTGATGGTTAATTCAATTGGGTTAGAGATTGATGATTGAGTGCAAAGATAAGTTTTC
The DNA here is from genome assembly GCA_031772625.1 of Pinus tabuliformis. Lineage (NCBI taxonomy): Eukaryota > Viridiplantae > Streptophyta > Pinopsida > Pinales > Pinaceae > Pinus > Pinus tabuliformis. The sequence goes on from CM062820.1 coordinate 1,102,907,048, forward strand.
AATTTTGATATTTGGCATTGGGCTTAAATGTTGGTAGTGGGTCCAGTATGAATATTTTATGAAACGTGGACTACAAGTTGTGATGTTTTGTAGCAGATGGATCAAGTATGAAAATATATGAAACATGGTCCTTAGAGGTGTTGAGGGTTGGAGTCTTCAATGAGGGAGTTGAAGATTCCTTCTAATGGTAGCTAGTAAATGAGATTTGGGGAGTTAGAGCTCCCTTCGTATATGAGCTGGAAAATGAGTGAAGGCTGTAACCTTCTGCAGGTGAGTTCCTACTTATTGGTATGAATTTACACCAGTAAAAGATTCGGGGAGTTGGAGCTCCCCTCTAGTATGAGTTGGAGAATGAGCCAAGGTTGTAGCCTTCTATAGGTGGGTGTCTGTGTACTGGTATGAGTTTGCACCAGTACAATATTGTAAAAGCTTTTTTTATATTAAAACAAGACAAAGATGACAACAACATGTGTTTTTTTCCCAAATTGGTTCCACCTTAAATCTTGGTGTTCATGTGTGTTTCTTAGGTGTGATGGTTTATTTTTTCTTATTGTACATGGTTACTATCTATTTAATGTTTAATGAAGTACTCATGCACTGGATCAAGATAAACAGAAGATGAATTAATTTAAAAGTAATTTTACTAGATATACGCTAGTTGTCTCAATAACAGTTGCGTACATACATGGGTTCCCTTCAATAAAGTCACATACGAAAATCAGGATATGAATTTTAAAAGTTTAATGATTTGAAAATACTGATTCAACCCCAACCTCCCCGCCCCCTCACAGTATTTTTCCCAACAAAAGTCCTTTCTTGAAGAGCCCAATGCTTCCTACCATTTATATTTATCTATTAATCCAATTAGAAAATTTTTCATGGATTTTGTTTATGAGCCCAATCCAATCCTTGTTGTCATATTTATGAGGCTTCAAAAGGAATTCTAGGTATATTTCATTGTACTTAATATCCTATAATGTGTAAGGACATGTCCCTAAATTAGTCATATTTTAATGTTATTGAATCGCTTATATTGAATGGAGGATTTCATTAGGTTTCTCAGGAATTCCCCCATCTAAGAAGGATTTCATGCTATATGACTTCAAATCTCGTTTAAATATAATTTCTACATAAACGAGTAGATTATTGGTATACGTTGATGATTACTCCTTCTTTACATTATATTAGTTTTTATTCCTTCAGTTTAGTTGAAGTTTTTAATAATTTAAGAACTAATATAGAGGAAGATATGAACTCAAATGAAGCTCCAATGAACTTGTATAAAAGCTAGAGCTAAAATTTTGTGTCATCTATTAAGTGGTATTTATCATATTTTCAAATGATATTGCATTATATAGAAATTTAATTAGAAAAAAATTGATTTATGTTGCGTTAAATATTTCTCTTACACTACTGATTAGTGATACTTCATGGGTTTCTTTGGTAGAATTATTAGTTTAATTCCCCTAACTTGATGTGACTTTTATCTTTTCTTTGTGTTTTTCATACAATTTTCTTTGCCTATATTCTATGGTTTCCATAAAGGCCTTTCTATGATGACACTAATATTAGCAATAACAATAACAATTGGTTTTGTAAAATCATAAGGATTACCTTTGACAGGCACAATAACACTTGTGGAAATGAGATGCATGTCCACTTGAGTATAGGAATGCTCATATTGTCACTTGATTTCTAAGTATGATTTGGTAAATGGCTTCCCTTACAACGTTACAGTAGGTGTGTTGGTATAAGCTAACAAGAGTAGGATTTGTCCTGGGTAATACTTTAAGTTCAAGTGTCAACTCCCTAGGTCCTCTCAGATTATGTTGGGCTAACCTCACAGGAGTGGGCATTGTCCTTGGTACTACTTTCATTTCAAGTTTCAAATCTCTAGGTCCACTCAGAGTGTATGTCACAAATACATCAAGAATACTAGGAAATCGTATTTCAATCTCCACCAAGAACAAAAACAATGAGTATGAGTATAACCCATTTGTATTATATTGCAAAATTTAGGATATACAGAGAGCCTTATAACAACAATTAAGCATGATCGCTTCCTCAATTTGTGAAATACATAACCCATGTATGTGATATTATAAGAGATCAAATATACATACATGCATCTATAGACATGAAACCATGTAAAAGCATACTTCCCACATGTTCAAGGAAACTACCTGTTTTAAATTGTTGTTTTCCTTAAGCCAACTCATGAACTTCTTGAATATAGGTTTTTAGATTGATATTTCTGGTTTTCTTCCTTTTTTTTAATGTCATTCAATGTTAGCATTTATTGGCAAGACAAGTCCTATGTAATTATCCCAGAATCTAAATTTTGATTCCTCTATGAACGCTCTAGTACCTATCATTTTAGCATTAAAAACAATTTCAAATATTTGAAATTAGAGTGCATATGCATATGATGTTTATTATAGATCATATTCTTATTGAGACACTACAAATGATATTTCTCTACTGGAAGAGCATTGGAGCCTATTTTTTTAATGCATACATTTTTTTGGAAGCAATCATTTTCATTATGTCTTGATCTCACCAATCTTTTTTGGAAATTTGTAGACAGGAGCAACAGAAAAATTTTCTAAGGTAATTGATCTTCTGCGAAGACAACTCCACAAGAAGACTCTGGTAAGTACTTTCATGCTTTGAAACATAAGGCAATGAATTAATTATAACATCTCCATAGTGAAGGCTTTGCATTGCATACATTGAATTAAAAATTGGAAATGATGAAAGAAATAATAGATGTTGATAGTTAAAAATTGAAATTACAATGCATTATTCCTGACAATGTCAAATTTCTATTAAAGGAACCAGTTGGAGTGACCAAGTGAATATATCTTTTCTTTTAAAAGGTAGATTGGAATTCTAAAAGGGTGCATGCTTAAGATTATCACAACACTAAATGGACAATGTGGGTTTACAAATATTATCTTGTTTTGTGGATTTGCTAAAAAAAAATAATGATCTTGATGCTCCCTTCCATTCTTCTAATGGAAACAAGAAAAGTGATAAGTCAACTCACAAAGCGCACCATTTTAGCTCATTTCGAAATTCAAATAACATGTCAACTTACTAGATTCAGTTTCCAGAAAAACTCATTGTCTCCTCTCTTAGGGACTAATCATGTGGTTTGTAGTTGGCCCACTATATCACATTATTGTCCAAGTGAACATAAGAAGCAATTAGTGTAGGATAATTTCTCTATTTTGAACAAGTTCCTTGGGTTAATTATATTGCATTCTTGCAACTTTAGCTTGAGGGGATTTTTTTAAAGAATTACTATTGCATTCTTGTTGACCAAAATTTGACTAAACTTCTATTTTGGAGTTGTCACTCGCAATCTTACAAGTTCAAGTTTAATTCAACTCATAGCAGGTTATTGGTATATCTCATATATTGTTTGTTTCCATTATCTCTATGTTCCATATTCAGTTACATTGGTGCATGGCTTTATAACCTGCATTCATTCCTATTTTCTAAACTTTAATTTTTATTCAATGATTTTAGATTTAGTTATTGTGGTTAATGGTTTCATAACCTGCTTGCACTCATTTTTTTTTCCTAATTTTAAATTTTACTTCATTGATTTTATTGTGCATTTGTCTTACTATTTACACAAGTCTTGCACACGTTCAAATGTCCTCCTGGATTATTGTTGAGCATTTGAAGAGTTATTGGGCATTAATTTTCTAATTAGAGTGAGAACAAGGAAATCACATTCCTTGGATTTTCAATATATGTAATTGAAGCTTCTAAAAAGATCTATGTTGCAGTGTCAAATGTATTCCCGCCTTTTTTACTATTAACAAACACTTCATGTTTTTCATGAGCATTAGATATGATGACATAATGGATATAACATAATATATTAGTGTGGTATTTGTATCCAATTCTTAATATGGTATTTTTGTTTGATTGCTAACCAAATCCTCTTTTTAATATAACTATTTTCCCATAATTGACAAATGCCCTTATTGAGGGCACACAATACACAAAGAATAAGTTTAAGATACATAATAATTTGAAAATCTACAACTCTTATATCAAATGTGTCATTTGATTTTACAATGTATAGTCATAATGCTTTACAAATTTCATATCATTTGATTTTATAATGTATAGTCACAGTGCTTTGAAACTTTCCCATCAAATGCATCAATGAGATTTGCAATATTGTTTAAATTATCTTTAAATTTAAATTAAAAAAGTAAATTCCTCGTGGGTTGTTATTGAGCAATTGAAGAGTTGTTGAGCATTATTTCATTCATTATAGTGAGAAAAAGGAAATCACATTCCCTAGGAGACATTTTGTTTCTGAAATTGAACTTTCTAAGGATGACAAGACTTCTTGGGGTAACTATTTTGTGATAAAGCCTAATTATCGTACCTTATAACAGAGCTTAATTATCATGTGCGTAGTTGCACTGATCCCCTCTTTCTATAGAAAAAGGTCATACATCCTAGCATGGAAGATGATACATCAATGTTGCGGAAGCAAAAGTTGCTTACGGTGCAGCTATTGAGAATCAATGTAGTGGAAGCAAATGTTGCTTAGGGTGCAACTTTTGAGAATCAGGTGAGGGCCTTAAGGATTTTCATTACACATGTTGACTGGTTTATACCCTACCCCAATGCTATGGTTGGAGGTTTCTTTGTCAAAAAACATGTCAAGTAGCATTTATTGAAATTACAGGCTGAAGTTGTTTTTTTAAGGGATTACTTCTACGCAGTTGCCTTTGTTAGTGAAAGGTTCCTTAGAGAAAATATTTAAAAAAATTATGAGAACAATAAAAAAATCTTACATGAAGATGAAGTCAAATAAACGTGATATGGTTAAAATGATTTATGAAATTAAATTTGAATCTTAAACCATATTTTTATTATATATCAAAAAATATAAAAATATTATATTTGCAAAATAAATTAATATTATTATTTAATATAAATTATTATTGATATAGTAAATAAAAAATAATGTAAAAAATTTAAAATTACCAAATATTATTTAATATTATTTAAAATATAAAAATATTATATTTGCAAAATAAATTAATATTATTATTTAATATAAATTATTATTGATATAGTAAATAAAAAATAATGTAAAAAAAATACCAAATATTATTTAATATTGTTAAATACAACCATGGTGAAGACAATAATCTGAATGATAAGGCTTGAATTGCATATATTATTCACAATGATACATATTTATAATATATTGGAATGACCCTTGGTTTCATATTCCAAGTGATGTCTTGGACTCCTTTTGACTGTTTAGCTTCCACACCAACCATTAGAGGATTAGGTGCCCAACATTCCCCCCTTTAATCTGAAGGGGTATGTGTGAGTCCAAGAAGAGAGTTGTAATACAAAATGTGAAAAAATGCATGGCAACGCTAGGCTGAATGTGCTCTTTTAAATGTTGACATAAGGTGGTGGTTTAAAGATGACCACCAACACTGGAATGCTTAGTGCAATTCCCGAAACTCTTCCAAATCTAGCATGAATCTAAAGTCTTCTTCTAGAGGAAGTGCTCCTAATTCTTTGAAACAGGAGACCTTCAAGCTGGAAAAGGGAATTCTGCAACCTGCATAAAAACAGATAACCTCAACCTGAAAAGGGAGGTCTCAACTTGTGATGGATTAAGGATGACCACCAATTCTGGAGTGCTTAATGCAATTCCTGGAACTCTTCCAAAACTTACAAGAAGCTAAATTCTTTTGCCAGAGGAATTGTCCACAAATCTTTGAAGAGGGAGAAACTCAACATGGAAAGGGAGGCCTCAACCCTGCATAGATGGTTTAAGACTACCCACCAACCAAAGGCATGATCAAGGGCATCTCTATCTCTTGCAACAACTCTGAATCTAGTATGACAAGTTGTGGCTTTGAAGCTTGTAGATGACCATCACTTCCTCACCTATCAGATACAAGGTGAGAAGATGAAGAGATCTCAACTACAAGACTTTTCAATATTCGACAACAAATCATGTTGTATGAGTGAAATATCATCTTGGTTGATGAAGTCCATTGCCAAGAAGTGATCCATCCAAGATGAATCTTTGTTCATGCAAAAGGATTGTTTCTGAAGCATATGTTTGAAGAATGAGTGGTTTTATGATAGTTCTCACATGGATGAAGATCGAAAAAATGATCTTTCATATGACCAGCTTGGTCACAATGTTGGCATATAACATTCTATTGTGGTTGTTGTGGAAGAGAAGCAGAATCTGAAACAGCTGAAGGTGAAATGTCATAAAGAAACCCGACACTATGGAACTGAATGGGTTTTGAATAATTTGGAATATGAAATGACAATTCCTTATCATATCCAGGATCAATTTTGTGCTTGTTATGTACAATATCTTCCCAAGGTCTAATAATTGGCTTAGGAAGTGGAGACTGTACCTCTACATCTTTCTACGCGTCTGCTCCTAAGATGGGTATTGGATTGATTTGCTTCTTGTGGGAGTCTATCTCCATGTTCTGAACATAAACATGTTCAAAATGATAGTTCCATTGTTGTAATTCTTCTCGTTGAAGTTGAGATTCAAGTTGCAAAAATTCTGCCTTTTCCTGTGTATGTTGTAGACATGTTTGAATGTCAACAAGAGTGGTTTTGTTGATTTCCACTATGTCATCAATAGTATACTATATCATAGTTTTTAGGAACTCTAATACTTCATCAATTAAATCCATTTAAAGACCTCAAAGGTTTCTTGTAACTATGACATTTACAAATTGAAAAAATATTGAGGATAAAACAAATATCAACTTGGACTCTCAACAAATCAAGAAAAATGATTTGTTGTTAAAAAATGTAGACCCATATGTTTTTGCAAAAATATCATGCTTCATTTATCATTGCTTCTTCTGAGTAACCAAGCTACAACATGACCATATCCTACACTTTCCTTTCAACTTGAGTAATAAAGAATATCTAGGGGCCAATTTTCATTGCATAATCAAACCTAAACTCAGCCAACACTACTGTTAGTTCAAATTAAATATTTTGAAACAAGCTCCAGGTGCCAACTATCATCGCAGGCTTCTCCTGCAGTCAGAGTCAAATTGGGTAGGCATTCTCTTTAGTTATATTACCAAAAGAAATTTGTGTTTAGCAGTGCCTCTATTCTCTTCTTTTTTGTAATCTCTGTTGAGGAATTTGGCATTATTTGCAAGAATCTTCTTTACACTATTATTATAAATGAAAATCCTAGCCCTGCCACCTTATTATTTATTATGAACCAACATTCTTCCAAGCTTGTGTGCACAGAAAAAATAAGGAAATTCACCTTAAATCCATTGCTAGTCCATCTTGGTCATTATTAGCAGGTACCTTTTCTACTTTCCTGCATTTCCCGATTTGAGTAGTGTATCAGACCCCCTCAAAATGCCTTGTTATTCAACACAAAAGTAAATATAATTTGAAATATATGATTATTCTCTTTCTCGCGTAGCCCTCTTCCGCTCTTGTATATTGATTGTGAGATGTATTGATTTCTTCTAGAGATTTAGAGGGATCTATAGGTCTTCTGTCATTTCATAGTATTGAAATCTTTCCATAATTTGTAAATATACTCCTTATTTGACTTTATATGACTAATGAATACACTGAACCAATGTAATAGATTAGATCAACCTAGTTCTAAACTAGCTTGTAACATGATTGTTTCATACTTCACTCTCGCTCTACTTCTACTCTAGTAAGTGAAATTTGGTCATGTCGTTTAGCTCGCCTTTACTGTTGATAGCTTAACAGATCAAGAAATCAATACATCGATAATCTATGAGATTGCATCTCTAATTTGCAGCACATTCTCACAAATATCGGTGTCGGCATTAACATTCTAATGGGTAGCAGTTGTGATGTGAATATATCATTTCAATGGCAATAATGGAAAAAACCCTTCATTCATTTCTAGTGGGTTTGGTCTGTTTTGTGCTAGTGATGTTACTGCTTGAGCTCTACAAATTAGTGTGGAGGGTGGACAGTCATGACTATAAGTTATCGCCTAGTTCTACAGGGTTTCCAATGATATTTTCATCATATAAATACTAGAGATACTAGAGATACAATAGATACCAGCTCTACCCTAACACACGAAAATCTAATAAGGGTGGCAGTGAAACATTTTTTTAATGAATGCATTGGCATAATTGGTGGATTCTATAGAGAGGTGCAACAGAAATGGATGGACCCTTCACCCACTCTCCCAATGAAATCCTAGCAAGCCTTCAAATCGTTCTAGAATATGTAAATTTACATGCACCAGGGTTTTCTATAGTCATTGTAGTGAGGAATAGCATTCTTGTAGAGGAGACCAATTGGTTGACAACGTATGGTGGTTTCAGTGTTATATGTTACAGTGAAGGCCATAAGGTGGTATAATGTATGCAATATGCGATATGGTGGTACGGTGATTGATACCAGCTGTAATGGTAGGATTCAATGTACGGATATAACAACGGGATTAAATGTGCACTAAGGGATTTTGGTGATACAGTTAAACCTACCATGGTGGTAACTCTAGGGAGTGCAGGTGATATATTTAGCGGCATTCAGTGGTAGGTATGTAGTGGTATATGTTCTTGCAGAAACGTCAATATCACTCAATGTATTATGGACAACGATGCCATTAAATGTGGGCAACATGGAGGTGATATGAACATATAAAACCGATATATTACAACAAAGATATATGTTATAACTGGGAGTATAATACTATTCGTACAAAGGGGAGGGAGGAGGTAATCCACATTCACAAAAGTTCAATGAATTTCCACACTCACCACACTGCAACACCTCCAAGAAGCACACCTTTAGCCATAACATCTCTATTCGACGTAGCACAACATCTGCACGCATCACACCTCTCGCACCCTCATGCATTCAACATCTCCAGGCAGCAACTCGACTCTTCAAGAGTAGGAATAAAATGCATGGAATTTGGTAGGGATATTTCAATCTCCAGAAATGCAAAACTAAGGCGGGAAGAAAACATAAAATCATGGCTACAACCTGTGCTTCGATACCATGTTAAAGACAACCATGGTGAAGACAAGAATTTGAATGGTAAATCTCGAATTACATATATTATTCACAATGATACATTTTTTTTCCTAGGAAAAATCATAATTTTATTCATAATGAGGAGAAATACATGTTTTAGATGTTAAAAATAGTATGCATAATATTAGGTCCTAATTTCTCAGGAACTATAAAAGACTGATCTATTCTTTTCTACCTTTCATTTTTTCCACTTTTACCCAACAACCTGTGTTGGGAGTGGATGTTAAAATAGACATTTGATTCTATTTTGTATTTGTTGTATATTCTTTATTAGAATTAGATCCCTCTCATCCATGAATTCGTTTTCTACCACTAACTTCCTTTCTAGATGTGAGTTTTTCATTCTGTTGCTGTGGGTTGTTGGGCCTCAGAGTTAATACGGAGTTGTGATTGTTCTCATCCTTCTATGAGATGTTTTGAATGATCTGAACATTATTGTATGTAATATTTTATGTTATCTCTTCTTTGTCTCATGTTTCTTCTAGGGGTTCAGTTTCTTGCCAGTCTTTTGGATTTTGAAATTGTTTCTCGTTTCTTTTGGGGCATTTTTTACTTGTGGACATGCATTTTGTAGGTGATCTGTTTGTGGGAATCCATGATAGTGGAATGCCATATTTTCATAGTCTAGTGGTTGAGTCCACTATATATTGTTGTTGACCAACATAATGTGATTAGGTAAACATTGGCTAAGATATAATCTGATGCATATTCTTGCAAAAGTCAATATGCCTCTTGAAACTCTATTTGTATCAATATTAAGAAATTTTCCCATGGAATCCCATATTACTTCTAATACTTTGTGGTGCTAGAAATGTAGTGGAAGATTGTGTATCTTGACTCATACCGATGTTTTGGATACCACCATAGTGGTGGCATCTAAACCTGGAAACCAAGGGATCATGAAGAGACCTGCATTGCCACAGAACCATGGCCCCCCATTGAGGCAATATTCCTTATCTTTTATTTTTTCAAATCTGACAATAAAAAACCCTTTGGAACATAAATGAATATCACAACTCAATGTCCATGTAGAAAATATCCATTGATGTAGAGCGTCTGATTTAGGCCAAAAACCATTAAATCGACATATGACTGCTTTGGTGTGGAAATTTGCATAAAACTCATTTACCTAAGGCAACAAGACTATCAAGGTTGCTATTTGGGATTTTTTCTCCACGATATAAGGCCCTAGTAGATCTGATAGTGGTGTTGATTTGGTTTGGGCATCCTCCTTCCCCTTGCCTACATCTTTAAAAGAGCATGTTCCATTTGAGTTGATCCCAGAGCATCGACCCCGTAATCTCAGATTGAGGATGATGGTTGAATTTGAGGCAATACTATAATCATGTAGTGTGAGTTTGTCCTTCATAAATCAAGCTTTGCACACCTACTGGTATACCGAGTTAATTTTGTATCTCGCTCTTTAAATCATGAATCTTCCTCCCATTCCCGATCCGCTTGCAGATGGTACTTCCTTGCAAAGTTTTGATAAGTATTTGGATTAGATCTGGATCTTCAATAAGTGTATTATGTTTTCGATCGATCCTCTCTTGAGCATACGATGACCTATTTAGTGGAGCCACCGACAAAGTAGAAGAAAATTTATGTACAGGTGGGAGGGGAAGAAGACGCCTTGGATGTAGTGTTTCCTATCTATTTTGTTTTCGATCTTCCTTCATGGGCTCACAACTATCATATCCAGGCTCAAGATCTGCATATTTATGAGAATAAGCATTACTAGTAGGTGATCTACTGCTAAATTCGGGACTTTGGCTTCAGATCTGACTAAGATGGCTGTTGTGACAATGAGCAGTAAGTGATCTAGTTTCTGTGCTAGGGTTCCATTCCGCATGTTATGCTCCATAGGTCCATAGATCCCTTCGACACATTTCCCTTAAGATCTAATTGAGACAAATCTTATGCTTATGAGCTTGCAAGGGTATGATTCCTATGCAATCTCTGCCCTATTGTTGATATGATCTAGGCTCCAGTCATGTTTGCAACACCCATCTCCTACTATAGATCCCTCACAGAGTTCAGTAAAGAGCATAAATCCTATGTTCCCATTCTATCGTTTGATCCTACTCAAGGTCCCGGTTTTAATTCTCCATGCCCACCCTAGAGTTTGGTGGCAATGATGAGGGCTAACAAAAGTTTCTTTTTCTGATCCGCAAACAATGAGATTGGGTCCTCGCGACGACGTGAAGGATGGATCTATAGCCTAAATCGATATGACCGAGAAGGGAGAGCAGATCGACAGAGGAGGTTTCATCATTGCTCCATTCCAGTGTTTTATTCACAATGATACATATTTATAATACATTGGAGTGACCCTTGGTTTCATATTTCCAATGGTCACTTGGACTCCCTTTGACTCTTCAACTTCCACACCAACCCTTAGAGGATTATGTGTCCAACAATTATTATGATAAAATGTTAATTTGAATTAATAATATAAATTAAATCATAAACCAAAAAAATTAAATTAATATATTTTGATCAATTATATTTTAGTTTCATATACACAAAATTATTTTTATATTTTTATAATTATTTTTGAAACCTATAAAATTAAAAAGAATTGCACATAATTTATAATTATTAACTCCTAGTTATAGGGAAATTTCTTTACTTAAGAATATCTATATTAATCCAAAAATCGTTTAACTTTTTAATATTAAATGAAATTAAAATAAATGTTTCCACAAAAGTATCATATCAATAACCACAAAAGTATCATATCAATAATAAAATTCAAAGTTCAAATTTTTGTGGATTACACTCACAAAATATATATATATATATATATATATATATTAAAAATTTTAAATAAATAATTACTCATAAATAAAAAATAATAAATGATGTAAACCTTTTGGTTAAAAATTTAATTAAAAAATTATTTAATATATATTTATTATTTTTATATATAACTATAGGTTTTTTTATTTTTTAGTTATCTAAAATATGATATTTATTTAAAATTGAGTGTTATTATTAATAGCAATTTTAACCACCTAAATTACCCTTAACAAAACATAATCATGAATATATTAATTACCTATCTAATTTTATTTAAATATTATCACCATACTTTTCAAATGTTTGAATTATTTTCATTTTATTTTTATATTTAGGAAGATCAATAATTAAACTACATATATAATTCTGTTAAAATATTGTAATAACGCTTTTTACATGCTATTTTTTTATATCTTTGTTTTGTAAGACAATTCGTAATTATTATCTACAGATGTGCTCATATCTAAATGGCTAAAGCAAAACAACAATATCATAAGAAATACTTATGTGTGCACTCTGGTTTATATACACCAAAGGGGAAATGACAAGAAAATAATATTGGTTTTCAAATTAATTTTGTTATTAGGAGGATCTTTATGAGGGATGATCATAAATGAGAATGGAGTTCTCGTCCATGCTTTTGCGGATATGGTTTCCCTTGCTGCTTGTGACATTCTGCAACCTCTTATTTGACGCTGTAGTGCAGCCAGAAGTTCAGGTGAAAGAGTAATTTCCTGCTTGGTCTATTAGTCGTTTGGCGTATGGGCTTTCTTATTAATGACTATTGTGTGGGTTTAGGGTTGTCTGATTGGCTATGCGCTTTAATGTAGGAACAATGAATATCTCAATTAAAATTGTGAAGAAAGAAAAATCAAATTTTTTTTGGATTTGAATGTGGTATTTTTGAAGGAAAAATGGTTAATTGAAAAGTTAACTTATTTGTGGTTAGGTTATAAGGTTGTTGAAGACTTTGTTTTTGCTAACAAGGAAAATTATGAACCCTACAGCATTTACGCATTTACTATTGTGGAAATGGGTATTATGTATTTCTCTTTTAAATCAAGAAGATAGAAACGAGGTTTATAAATAGGGTTGCTATTTCATGTGAACTTGAGGTTTTTTTCTCACACATTGATCTCTAGGTTTTAATCCCATGATAGAAATTTCATCTACACCAATGTGGATCAAATTTCCATTTATCCTTATTCTTTGCCGAAGTGAAGATATTTTTAAGGCAATATGAGATAAATTAGGTAGATTTATTTCTAGCGATATGGAACAAGGGAATAATTTTTAGTGCCCTTGAGTTTGTGCTCAAATGTGTTACTAAAAATGCCTCCCTAAGGTGATTCATCTTAATATGTATGGTGGGTTCCATTTCTAAGATATGGATTATGAACATGTTCCTTTTAAATGTAATGTGTGCGACGAGTACAATCACTTTGTGAAAATTTGTCCAAAAGCTTCTACCTCTCAAAGCTATTCAAATCCATTGCCTCCGCATAAAGAAGAGAAATGGGAAAATATGAAAGGAGTCATTCCCATTAAAAGGAAACATAAGAAGCATGGAAGTAAAAAGAAAAAGACATGCAAGGCTAAATCTAAGCATCAATCCATTTCCAAAAGTACCTTTGAAGTACTGAGTGTTTCAAAGGAACAAGGTGAGAATCTTGAGGCCCAAGCAGATCAACCAAATAATCATATTCCAAAGCCCCCCCCCCCCTAAATTGATTGACAAAGAAAAATCATATCAATACCCTCTAGGGAAATCTCTTGTGGTGGAAAAGCTTTCCTCACAGGTCTCTCGTGCATTAAAATATGAAGAAGCTAGTAAGGTGGTTGAGAAGAAGTCCCCCTCTTCTCCCCCTTTCAATTCATGTGCTTCAAAAGTAACGGTCCTCCCCACCAGTAACAAGAAGCAAGAAAGTTCATAGTAGAAAAACTCTTGTCTTGTTTCCCGCGGGCCAAGTGGCGAACCATCTACTAAGAATTTATAGAAATGTATTGTTTCTGCATTTTTATGTGCAAGCAATTTGCTATGATTTATTTGTACTCTCATGAAATAGTAGGGGCAAAAATCAAAAGACTTAATTTTCAAACTTTTCCCTTCCTCGCCTTATTAGGAGGACGGTGATTTCTTAGTTTTTGTGAAAGTGTCATTAGTCAAAGATAGTCAAAAATACTTCCAAAAAGGAAAACATATTGTAATTCATATCCCAAATAACAATATATTTTAATATAATTTCGTCTATTTTCGTTAAAAAATATCATTATAATTTGTACATAAAAGTATAATCATTATTTAGTTTTTAAAATATAATTACTATTATGTCTTTTAAAATATAATCATTATTAAATCCAATTAATACTTCAACTACTACATTATTTAAAAAAATAATACATTTTATTTTTAATTAATTTTGTACATTTTTTAATTAATTAATTCACATTTCAAAATTAATTGTAGATAAAAAAAATAACATTGGTTTTAAAAACAATTTTATCAATAAACTTCATATATAAAAATAAATACGATTATTATTAAGTTTTTAAAATTATATTTATTTCCAAATTTATAACTTTAAAATTTATATTTAAAAAAAAACAATTTAAATATTTAAATTTTTTATATAAAAATTTTAAATTTAACATGAAGATTGTTAAACTGTTATTATGAATGAAAGAAGCTTGAATAACCCAAAAAAAATTGTTATTAAAATTTTAAGAATACTTTTATTCAACTAGATAATAACATAATATATGTGTGCATGATTCATCTTAGACATTTACATTTATTTGAATAAGTTTTTCTCCTATTATATCGACATGGATTTATTAAAAGCATTCGAATCTTGGATCCATACAGCTAATATGGTAAAGGACGTTAAGCTATTAGGTATAAACAAGCCAAATGGTAAATTTTGATAAATCTAGATGAGAGCGAACATCGAGGGATGTTGATCGTTCCTTAATATATCGAGAGAAAGATTAGCTTGGGCGTGGCTTGGAAGCGACGAAATTATCTTCGTGATAAGAAAAATGTCACTTTTGATTATTGCTAACGATAATGGACTCATCAATAATGGAATCATGGAGTTTCAACAATAATAGATTTATGGAATGACAGTTTTATTTTTCATCTAAAATAAAATTGGAATAAAAAGTTAGTTATATATATATAGATATATATTAATTATAAAATAATTGTACAAATGTTTTATTATTTGAATTTTTATTATAATATATTTAGATATAAGATAAAAGATAAATTATGTGGAGATATATTTTATTTCATGTAATTTGATTGAATATATTTATTATTAAATTTTTCTAATAAAGTTAGGCAGGTTGTGTTTCCACTTAATTGATATAGTTAATCGATTTATTAGGAAAACTAATAATTATAGTTGTAACAAGTTGATATATATTAATAAACTAAAATAAGATGTATTTCTATGTCTCTAGATATAATTTGGATCAATTTTATGTGGATATGATATTGAATTAAATAATTGGTGTATTATATACTAGGTAATGGTTATATTTATGAATGGTTACGAATGATAAAAAGAAAAGAGTGTAGTTTTTTTATTTAAATTATTATTGTTATATAAGCAAAAGAGAATTATGAAATGACTAATAGATACAATCTCTAATGTTTGGCTTCATGTCATTTGATTGAATATGATTATTATTATGTTCCTTAGGTTAGTTAAGTTGTGCATAGACCTAATCAAACTTGATTCACCCATTTCACTAGGCACACTAACCATCTAGGTTGTAACATGTTGTTGACATGTGTTAATGAATCAAGATAACATATTGGATCACATGCCTATTTCTATTTCGAACCAACAACATGTAGATATGGCATTGAATTGGATTATTGGTGCATTATATATTCGACATTGGTTTATGAATCAATAGTGAAAAATGATGTAGGATATCACTATTTACACAATAATGTAGGACAATGAGTCTCAATACTCTAGCATACTTAATTTTCTTAGTAAACTAAAATATAATGTTTGGTAAAAATACATAATAGCCACAAAAATTTATTTCATCACAACTCCCCCATCGAAATCCACAACTTGTTCCGTTATATTGTGTGAAGATGAATATTTTCCTATGATATCAAAATTGTATGTTAAAGATAAAATACTTGTGGCACTATTCAACAATGGAGAAAATTTATGCTACAACTACTAAAGAATAAAGAACATGGTCAAGACAACGAGTCTATAAGTTGGAACAATATTTAAGAGTTTAATGACCATGTGTTTAGTGTGTTAAGTTGTCGTATCAATCTACCAAAAAAATGTTCACGTGGATCTTCCATATTCTAGGTCATTCTTGATTGAAGACTAAAGGACCATGGTAGCCTTGTCAAGAACTAGATGATTATGATCTCATGGTTGAACTCAAACAATCATCAAATAAATCACACATTCATGCATGAATGAAAATATTACAACATTTTATAGAAACTAAAATGAAGATATTCAAAATAACCTCTTGAACCTTATGATGTCAATTTTCATTGGTTAGCAACATGTGCTAGTGACCACACATAATAGATAGTTTTTCATTCCCATAGAAGTGGACAACCTAATAGTATATCACACATGTTTAATCATCTACAACATAAATCATTTTTCCATAGAATAATTTGATCACATATTGGATCCTACATTATCTTGTGACATGTAATAGTTTTCCTTCACAAATCCAACAAAAAATGCACATTATGGATGGGATGGCTTAGTGAAAATTTTTTCTATGTATGTTGTAATCAAGCTATTATAGCTACCATTGTATAGAAGTAAATAAAAAGGTTGGTCCTTGACGCACATATGTACATATAAAGTGCATATAGTTGTTCCTTCAATAGATTTCTAGGACCCTACAATTACATTATGGCCAATGTTAAAGGGATTTTTTTGGACCAAAATCCACTATACAAGGCTCAAGATTTTGTGCATAAGGTGATTACAATAAGGGAAATCCATGATACCCTTTCTCAAAAAATATTGAGTGTTATCATGAGAGACAATCTTGCATTTATCATGCCACTTACTAGACATCATGTTTTGTGACCTTTTTCTTTAAGGGCATGTTTTTCGTTGGGTTGCATAATTTTTTTGTAATTTTCATTAGCCTATGGCAACTTCAGTTACTTATATTGTTTTGTTTTTCAGCATTATGTTGTTGGTTGTTTAGACATGAGAGAAATCAACAAATGTTTGATTTAGGCTTCTACTTAACTTTTTGGACAAACCCATGCTCTTCTTACGGTGTTTCCACGGTCTATAATTGCATCTTTTGTCGACATACTACTATATTCCACTTTAATATTTATGAAAAAAAAATGTTTTCATCTTGTTGTCCAATTGAGCAATGGCTATATGTGACCTCTCATGTCATTTTACATTTAATCATGGCACTTCCACAATGGTTATTTCCTCATAGAAAAATTGTGCTAATATTCCAATGGATAGAATTGTTATGTATATTTTGCACAAGGCTTCCCGTCATAGAGATGAGCTCACCATGCTCTTGTCATAACTAATTGTGCTCGTGTAACCAAGCCTCAAAGATGATAGACATCTCATTGTTGTAAGATAGATATTTTAAATGCATCAATGCAGTTATTCACATGAAAGTATGCTTTAAGTTTAATAAATGACTCATTAGTGCATCAACATTAGTATTTCCATCTAACAATGAGGCATTATGGTGGATATTTATTCTAAAGGATTTCTTTTCAAGCAACAAAGCTATGCTAATCTCAGTTGTGTGTATGTGGGTGACGGAATCCTTTAAATATTTTAGGAAAACTAGTTGAACATTTCTCATTTTAGCTTTAAAGTGATTAACCAATCATATATTACATAATGATGAGACATTTGAGATACATGAAACTAATAGAATTAATGTTATCTAGAATTTGTGGTTACACTTAAAAAATTAAAAGTGAAAATAAAATTGATTCCATATAACAAATATCCTACATATCCCATATGATTCTCCAATATCGAATCATACTGAAACAAATATTCTATACATCTTCTATATTCTATATGACTATACTCAAACCCTATATATCCTATTTGACCCTACTCAAACCGTACCATAACAAATATCTCAAATATCCCATATGATCCCCCCAACATTAATATTACATATAAATTACAAATAAAGCTAAATAGTAAGATTTTTATTAAGTCCTACATATCCCTTATGAACCTACTCAAACCATACCCAAACAAATATCTTATATAATCCTCCAACATTAAAAGTACTTTAATAAATAACAGGATTAAAAGTACTTTAAATTACAAATACATGTAAGTAGAAAGAGATTTTGTGTTTATGATGCCACTATAAACTCCTTAAATAAAATGGAATACTTTGAAGTGATATTCATTATGTATACCATTAGTGATATTCAATTTATAAAAAGAATGTTAAAGCTAGATAGCTTAGCCACTCTAAACAAATGACATTAGTGGGACGTTATAGGGCCATTGCCAATTGACATAACCCATAGTAAGTGCAAAATGACCAATTCAATACAGAAATATAGAAACGCAGTCAGAAGGGATCTCAAAAAAATGTGGATTCGTAATTTGTTGCTAAAGAGAGAAGCCAGATCTTGTGTGAAGTTGTGTACGAAATTGACAATACTTGGTGTTGGTTCAAAGAGTGCAAGATATGTTATATTGTAATTGAGCACAAAGGTTCAAGTGCGACAAAGGACGGTTGAGCACAAAGGTTCAAGAGCAAAAAACGATGTTATATTGTAAGTGAGCACAAAGGTTCAAGAGCAAAAAATGAATGCCATGGCACTCTTTCATTTTGATGGTCTTAAGCCAACTTCAAGATGTGATCAAAGTTAATCCTCAGTGGAGTTCCAAGAAAAGGAGGACCATGTTATTCTCCTCGTGTATGTTTCACGTTATTGCGGTTGTGTCGATGTCCGAGCCTCAGTGGCCTCTAATCCAAGCAAAGGGGTGACCACAATAATGGCGGGAATTCTCTCCTGACTCCGACAATGTGGGGACTCCACCCACACTCGGATATCGAACGAAAGAAAGCTGTGAAATCTCCTAGGTGTGACGTGTAGTTCCTCATACATAATCAGAATAGCATAGAATCCTATCGCAGTCTATGGTTCAGTGTGGAGTAGGTTGATCAGGGAGGTAAGGTTTGGGAAAATTAGGGTAAGGTTGAAAATGTGTTTAGATGACGTTAAGAAAACCAATAGTGATAGGCAATGTAGGATAGGTATTACGCAAGGATCCTCTATTGGGTTGTTAGGAAACAGGGATGAAAGGGAAAGATTGATCCATAAAGAGGGCTGACGACAACGCGCTTGTATAATAGAATGGGACAGGACATTTTTAACCAGATCAGATATTTAACATTTTAAGTCCTCCTTGATGCTGCTGTTATCCATTTCATCTTCATATTTTTATAACTTTGTTCTATTACTATTCAGTCCCCGAGAAGGCAGACAGGGGGAGGCCAGCCGTCTCAGGCAACAGTTTGTCACTGTAGCATGAGCATATGCGCCCTGTTACAGATACCTATATCTTATTCAAAACCATTCTGACCATTTCAGATAAATATTCCTCAACAATGCTCCACTGTGTATACACCTGTCATCATAGTATACATCCAAAATAATTATCAAACAAAAAATTTGTCATCCCGAGTGCAGCGCGTATTCTTAAGAGAGTTTGAGATTTGAAGCTTGAGATCACTATCTAAATAATTTTCTGGACTGCAATCGAGAGCAGAGCAGACATCCCCGCTGCCTGCCATGGGGTTTCTGGCAGGGGTGCTATTCTAAGCCAAAGCACAAGACTTTATTATGTTTAAACTTCTTGCATTTTTTAATTATTTCTCTGTACACAGTTACAGGTACGAGGGAGGCAAGGGAAGGTACTTAGCCAAGCCATTATTGCCCCACCGCGCTACCCCACCAGATATGTGTGGGTGACCTTTTAGTTTTTACTTTTGCGGGGCATTTTAAATTTTTTTTTTGGTTGAGGTCAATTTTGGTGGAAGGCCTAATAGGACCCAGAATTAGGGCTTCAGTGCTTTGTGGCCGCCTCTTAAAAATGTGCAGGTCAATCAATTAAACAATCATATTGGTTATTATAGATAGATGAATCATTCCTGTGGAAAGGTTGCCTCGCCTTTTACACAAGGACTAAGTAAGATTATAATCATATTCAATTACAATTACTGGGGCTGCTAAAATATTCTCTTTATTTTTGGGAAAGGCAAGAAGATACAGAAGAAAAGACAAAGCAGCGCCTTGTGATTAGATTTTTTTTATTTTTAAATGTTATTATTTATTGTATAGGTGGGTGATGGCAGATGATTCTTCTTTCGCTATCTCGGTCGACCTTCAACGTAGCTTCGTATGCTCTAGATTGATCTTTCTAATTATTTTATTTAGGTTTTCTTCTTTCCCATACTCTACAGTCGTACGAATTTATTCTTCCTAACAGTTTTTTCTTGAGGAAGTGATATCTGCGCGGGATATGTTATGGGTTTTTTTGGGATTTTTCTATTTGATATGATGCAGAGGACATTAGGGTAAAATCTTGGTCTGAGAGAGGAGAGGTCGAAGTTCACAGGGATCTGGCCACAGAAGCTCTGTGTGAATACAGAGATAAGTAATCTTCTGAGTAGGATTATGTATTCCTGAGACTGCTCCAGGCTCAATTTTTTAATTGAAAGAAAGGATATGATGTAAACCAGAAGGGTAATAGGGAAAGTTTGAAGAACCGATGGCAACGAGGAGAAGATTTTCGATCCGTTTGATGCCGCCGAGGAAATAACTGTTAGCGACGATATTCAGATTGAGGTGGCGCCGGTGCGAGGGGCTCTGGTATTCCGCAACCCAAGCCGAAGGTCGTTAAGTGTTTTACATTTATTTTTGGCGTTCATGACTGTTTGCTGGTTCTAAAAATTCTGAGAGACAGATTGTGGACTTTAGCACATTATTACATATACATCACGGAATCAACGCCGACAGTCTGATATTTCCAAGAGTTAATTTACCACTGAATAAGTTGCCTTTCACTTGGGAAAGGAGCCAGCCTTGGCAGCAAATCTAGGGGAGGGACGGGAGCCATCATTATTGAAACGGCAGAGCTACAAAGGGGCGCAGATTTGAGATTTGAAATTTGAAATTTGAGTAGAGCAATGAATTTTGCGTAAGGCAACAAGATCATCATCATCATCGCCAGCCAACAAAGATATAGTCAATCTCTCAAGTTCCGCTGCAGCAACCCCAAGTTGGACTACATAGTTAACACTGAGAGATGTACAGAGAACGGAACCCTTGCAGAGGAGTAGGCAAAATGATCATCCAGTCCTATCCTGATCAGACAGCCATAGGGATCCATGTGGCCCAGAATGTCGTCGGACAGGTTTGATAGCTTGCAAGTCATTACTTGTGGACAGCAAGATTAGGGATGAGATGTACGGGTGAAAAACATGGATTCGGAGCGTTCATCGCTTCTTGGTCCTACTGATTATTTTTTTTGCCACATCCCGGCCAGATAAGCCCCCCTCATTTCTCCTATAAACTACACTCAGGCAAACCCTTCCCTGACTGTGTGTAACAATGTCTAGCTTGGCATCTCCGTCTGTGGATGCCAGCGCTTCCTCTGGTAACAGAGGGGATGGTAACTCGGTACAGCAGCAATTGGCTTCCAATGCCGACCCTAACAGTGGAGTACAGGCCGTTCCTGTGAAGAGAAAGAGAAATTTGCCAGGCAATCCAGGCAAGCATAACCCTATATCTTGCGTCTTCTTGTTATCAACTGCTTGGATCATAAAGTTGCTTGCAAGTTGCAGATGATTAGAAGCAAAGCATACCACGATACAACCTACTCTAGATTTGAATTCAATTTAGCTTTACACCTACATATATGTCTTTATATAATCTCACTGCAGAGCAAGAATTGAAGAAATATGCTCAGATCTAAGACACTTTCAGAGTTTAAGAGCTTGTTTAGTTTCATTGCTAGAAAGGACACCGTTGCTTTAGGGAGGAAAGAAATTACAATATGGCAAATTATAGGGGGACTTTTGGATGCAAATTTTTTTTAATGAAATTTTTGAACTTGCAGACCCGGATGCGGAAGTGATTGCTCTATCGCCGAAGACGCTGATGGCTACGAACAGATTTGTCTGCGAAATTTGCAACAAAGGATTTCAACGAGATCAAAATTTGCAGCTCCATAGGCGCGGCCACAATCTTCCCTGGAAGCTCCGACAACGAACGAGCAAGGAAATCAGGAAGAGAGTCTACATATGTCCGGAAAATACCTGCGTTCATCATGATCCCACCAGAGCTCTGGGTGACTTAACTGGTATCAAGAAACACTTTTGTCGAAAGCACGGAGAAAAGAAATGGAAATGTGAGAAATGCTCAAAAAAATATGCTGTTCAGTCGGATTGGAAAGCGCATTCCAAGACTTGTGGTACGCGGGAGTATAGATGCGACTGTGGGACTCTCTTCTCCAGGTATATCTCTTCTTTTGTGCAAGTATTCTTTAATGGGTGTGTGTAAATAACCAGTCTGATACGTTTAGCTTGTGGTACCATCTCATATATCTATCTTGTGTCCTCACAACAGTCTGATAGACCTATCTTGTAGCATGTTGAATCCAATAAAGATCCTCTCTCCTCTTATCTCTTACATTTTACCCCTTGGCAACCACCTAGAGACAACCTAGCTCTCCCAAACTTTCATCATTTCCCAACCAAGTTAAACTTTCAGTGAGTAATTCTTTCAGGTATTCTCTAAGTAAAAGTTGTCTTCAAAGTTCAGGTGATCAGATGCAGAGGACCAGTCTATAACGCATGCTGCCAATTAACTATTCAACGTCTGCAACTGTTATACTTGAAAATTTGTGCTGGAATCTTCAGTAATACTTGTCGATTGAAATATTGTAGATATAGAGAAATGAATTATTAATAGATTGAAATCAGAAAAGTTGGATTTGATTTAAGGATTATGAACGTTAAAATCCTTTATGTTTAGACACAACAACCTCTGAAGGCTAAATCTAAAATATGACATGTTCTATGCACAGGAGGGACAGCTTCATAACCCACCGAGCATTCTGCGATGCCTTGGCTGAGGAGAGCGCAAGAGTTTCGGGTGGAATAACATTAGGTGGCCATGGCCAGCTGCTAGGCGTTCACAGCAGCGATTCTCTAGGCCAACGAGGTGCTCCTCTGCCTGTGATGGGGACATCTAATTCGTCTCATCATTTGGTCAAAGAATTGCCACAGAGCTTGCACAGCACAATCTCTTCTCGTTTGGGATTTTCAGAGAGTTCTGAACCAGCGAGCAGCAATGCAGCTGGAGCATTAAAACCAAGGCTGCCGTTGTGGTTGGCCCCAGGCCGGGGTCCTCCAGGCGGTCATTCCCAAGTGAATACAATGGAAGCAGCTGCGTCTGAGTTTCTTGATGCGCAGTCGCCGAAAAGCATGCTTCAAGTTATGCCGCCTCCGTCGAAATATGATTACTCTCAAGGACAGAAACCTTTGTCTGGCTTGTTGCCATTGACATCGTCAAATACCGGGAGCGGCAACCTTTATTCCATGCTTTTCGCAACAGGATCTGGTCAGGCCCAAGCTATGAGTTCTTCTGGAAATATAGAGCGAAGTTCTGTGACTGGCTCTACGGATTTTGGACCAAGGGGCACGGACTGGACCGATCGAGGATCCGCTGGGTTGACAAGCAGTTCATCAGGAAACACCAATGGCAATAAAATTGACAGCCTTCCCAGCCTGCCTTACTTGTATGGCCAACATAGCAACAGTAGCACTGGCACTGCTCAAATGTCAGCTACGGCTTTGCTTCAGAAAGCAGCGCAAATGGGTGCAACGGTCAGTAGTTCATCATTGCTAAGAGGGTGTGGTTCAGATTCAACCCCTTTTGGGTTAGGATTATGCTGGCAAGGATCATCACAAGAAAAGCAACGAGAAGATCAAATGTCAGGGATGGCATCAAGTTTTGTTCACTCTCACGCTCTACTGAAAGGTCATCCGGATGTTACCGCACAGAGCAACTCATTCACCGCGGGAAACACCAGATTTTCTGAAAATGCGGCCCTTCAACAGGTGATAAGCTCTTTGTCTGAAGGGTTTATGGGATCCCTATATGAAAGAGACTTCAACACCATTCACCACTCCACATTTGGGGAAAATATCGGAACCATTCGACGCAGCCCACAACAATCAGTTATGCAAGGAACCCATCCATTAATCTCGGCAACCATGAGAAATCTCAACGCGCGAACAGAAGATGGCAGTGATGGACTAACAAGGGATTTTCTAGGCGTGGGCGGGGTAAATCCCATGATCACTGCAGCTACTGAAGGAAGCTGCATGGGAAGGTCTAGTCTTCTCAATATCTGTTCGGGAATGGACAGTTACAGCAATCATGGCGAAAATCTTACATCTATTAGAACAGACGTTAGTCCATCGCCAGCGAAATCATGGGATGCCTCATGAAGCCGCGGAGACGATACAATGTTGCAGTACTCCGTCGAACGGGAAGTGGTTTTGGCCGGCCAGCGCGCCTTCACCTTCCGGGATAAAATATTGTACGCTAAAATTCGTAGGTAAGCTCTTTATACCTATTATTGGATTCATCTTATCGACAGTCAGTTTAAATTCACAAAACAAATGCAATGGTAATGAAATGCCAGGAAGGCCTGAATATCTCAATTATGTCTATGTCTACTTGTAGCTGATGACTGTTCAATGTGCAACATTAAATTGCAGACACTATTTTTTCTTTAATATTTTTATACGCACGTCCCTTCCTTATAAGCAACTCACCCTAGCCTCTACTCCACAAAGCACTGGTCTCTGCAAATATTTATTGGCCATTTGGGCTTGATTTCTTCACAAGAATTGTCAGACGAGAAGGTAATTCTTCAAAGTCAATTGTCATTTTGTATTGAGACTCTTGGGTTTTATTTCTGAAGGTCTCTTCGACTTCTAATTCTTCTTATTTACAATATTTACACTAATTCACCTAATCCCAGAGATTAAGTGTCAACCAGCATAAAATTGGGTAACCCTATCAATTAGATAACTGTATAAATCAAGGGAACGATGACCAGTCTAGGAGTTTGCTTTCCTGTTTTGGATTCTTGATGTTACAAAACTGTAGGAAAATCTGAAAAAACCTACAAGTCTATATTGCATGAATATTCTTTCATTCTCGCTCGTACTTCACCATTTCCGAGTTCGAAATTATTCTGGTTGACATCAAATCAGCTGGTTTAAGGTGTACCGATGCATGAATGCAATGCACTGAACCGTAATGCTGCACTGAATGCAATCTATGATGGCATATATACTGCGTCACACAGTATATAGCAGAGAATATATTTGTCATCAATACAGCAAACGGATCATGATGTATCACCCAATATAATATATAGTAGAGGTTATAATGCCATCCATAAATACCACATGCAAATGCTTAATAGCAGTCATATACTCGAAATTTCATTATTACATTTGCATTTCATGTATCTTGTGCTTAGGGTCACGACATTTAGTACGATGATGGCGAATTCACGTGCATTTACGTACAGATGTAACAGGATGCAAAACCCGAGCGCCCTGCCAGACCTCTGAAACCAGGTGCTACTTGGTCGTACTAATTCTGATCACCGGCCTCACATTTCCTTATGTCAAGATTCCGTTCGTGACTTAGGTTTCCCATTCAAGCTTATCTCTGAGACTCAGGCAAACGAAGACCTGGTATCGAATTCATATCTATGTGTGAAAAGTTTCGAGTTTTGATGTCATAACATACACAGACCGGTTCTGTAAGGATCGATCTTGGTTGGCAACGCGTATTTACAAGTTTATGAAGGCATTAATACGCCGTGCCGCCCATCGTTAGAAATATACCTGCTTTAATCCCATTGTGAGCAAATACTGCTTCACGTATTAATAGCAGACCGGTTCTGTAAGGATCGATCTTGGTTGGCAACGCATATTTACAAGTTTATTGAGCAACTAATACGCCGGGCCACCCATCGTTCTGCTTAAATCCAATTATGAGCATATACTACTTCACGTATTAATGGCCTAATACACTTGTAAATATTGATTGCCCTTAGAAACATATTACGTGCGACTTATTGCAGCTCTTAGGGGCCTTAATCATGTGCTGCAAACGACTCCTGTATCTTAGAATTAGTATAGAGCGTCTAATGGAGTGGTTATATTAAGTTCAGAGTGTAACCAAGCTTCAACTCATCTGAATCTTGTATGAAATAAATGCAAGATCATCACGAATTTTTAACGAGCTTCAAAGAGGGCGTAGACGTTGAATAATATTGACCTTGAATAATATGGAAGAGGCAAGGATTTTTAAATTGTTTTAACTAAAGTCTTTTCAGTAGAGGAGTTTAATTTGAAATAATATTTTTATCATTTAAATTTAATTATAAATAATTAGTAGTCTTTTTAAGAGGAGTTTAATTTAAAATAATATTTTTGTAATTTTAATTTAATTATAAATAATTAATTGTCTTTATTTAATAGTTATAAATATCCGGTTAGGATTTATTGGAAAGTTCGTTATACATTTGCATTTTTAATTTAATTGAAATAAACTTATTATATCCACAAGTATTATATATGTATGGCATTGAATTTTTATTGTTATCTATCTATATATATTATTTTAGAATTTATTATAATTTTTTTTGGTACATGTCTATATATTTTATTTATATTAACTATTTTAGAATTGATATTAATTAATATAAATACATTTGTACATGTTTATTAAACTTTTTTATTTCTTTTTAATTATTTAATTTATATTGTTATAATGGAGATTGGTAAAATTAAAATAATTGTAAAAGTTTATTAAATTAAAATTTTATTTTAACTTATTATAAATGTGGTAAAATATGATTTCCAAAATTTTAATTTAATTATCAATAATTATTGGATAGTAGAGATAGTTTATATAAATGAAAGTTGGAAATTTATCTAGAAAGTAGTTTTTTCTTTCTTGTCTTTTTAATTAAATTGATTAATTAAAAAATTGCATATGAACAACTGTCATATGAAGCCAATTAATGTTTTCTTGACATGTGGTATTTATAAGTCATGGAATTCCCCTATGGTATTGTAAATTTACATATGAATCTCCATAGTAAAGTGAGGGTAAATGTCCATGATTAAGAATATTGTTCCATTTTTTTCTAATGTATATGTGTTTAACTTATATGCTAATTCTTTTTATAAATGAATTAATATATAAGTTAAAGATATATACATTTAAGAGAATATGGAACAAGATCATTAACCATGAAGCTTTATCCCCACTTCATCATGGGGATTCTTAATTTGTTAATAATCTTTGTTACAATACCATGGATCAATAGCACAACTTATCAATACCACATACCCAAAAAACCATAATTCACTTCATATGTTTTGTTTGTACGATTTTTTTTTTAATTAACCATTTTTCTTTAAAAGTGCATAACTACTTCAAAATAATTTCAACCATTAATTTGTGTATACTACTATGAATATTCTATAATATTCTAAGGAGGTTGAATCCTTATCATTCACCTAATAAATATTAATAAATAAAATAAAAATTATAAAACCCTTATTTCAAAATAAATATATATAAAATTACCTAATAACAATCACATTAGAATTGTATTATATAAAAGAAAATATAAGATAAAAATAAAGTTTATATAATTTGTTAAATAATTATGTTCAAAATGTTTTAAATAATGCATTGAAAGTATAAATATTTTTAATAACAAATATTTAAAGATATAAACATTTCTTTTGAAATTAGCTAAAAATCAGTATTATACTTTCAAGATTGATTATATTAAAATTTAAATTTTATTAAAATTTATGAAACTAATTAATATAAAAAAATAAATTTTGCTAATAAATATTTAAATATATATATATCTATATCTATATTATATCTATATATATATATATTTTAGAGGAATATGTAATTGGAGAGGCTTTGTATTTGGTTTCTATCACTATCATTATAATTTTTAGGTCTTTATATATGACCGTTTATGCAAACGCACAAATTAATTGAGGAAATTTGAATCTCACATTTCATAATTTACATAATACTTCATAATGTAGCCATCACCAATTTTTATTTTTTCAATTTACCAAACTATACAAGAATTATTGCCTAATAAAATTATTAAGTAATAAGGTTTAGCCTAATTATTTAATAAAATTATTAACTAATAAGGTGTAGCCTAACTATTTGATTTTGGGTGTTGATATGGTTTTTTTGTTGTTTCAAAGGTGTTTTATAAGGGAAATGCTCTTAAGAACCCAAATTTTGTAGATCAAACAATTCAAATTTATCATAACAAAAAAATTTGGACAAATTCGAAAAACCCCTAACAAAATACATTAAAAATATCAATAAAAAAACCCATAAAAAAATACATCAAAAATACGAAAACATAGAAAATTTAGACAACTATAATATTACATTGCAAGAACATAATGGAATTAATTGATATTTTTAAATCATTGAATATATATTTAATTAGTATTTTTTGTTTATTAATTGTAATATTTTTAGTAAATTTTATCAAAAATTAATAATTAAAAAATTAAATAATAAACCTAAACTATTAAATCAATATAACAGGAATGCCCAAAATATTCAAAATCATAAATTATATATTAAAAATGCATTTCAAATAATAACAACTATATCACAATATTGAAGTAATGAAAAACCCAAAGAGTGATTATAATGATTTTGGGTGGGGTGGGGGTAATTTTAAAGATATGAAACAAATTCAAAATCGGCATTATTCATCCCTATTGGACATATACAATCTGCAACAATGAGTACAAGCTCAATTGGTTGGGTGCATTTAGCGGAAACGAGGTCTTGACTAAAATCTCTTTATGCATGTATATGTCTGACGGTGATTAAAGGAGGTGGGTGCATATGGAAGCCGAGTGGAGCGGAAAGTAGACGCATATAATTAAAAGACCAGTGGATGGACAAAATTATATACATTTGTGAACACAAAACGGGTATCAGATTACACTGAAACAAAGCCAGTTGCAAACAACAGTTGAACTGGTGGGTAAGAAACACAAAACCGAAAAAGTGTAATGCTGCCATGGCCTTCGGCTTGTCAGCACAGACTTGTAGTAATGGGCAGATTGAATTACAGGTAGAGTTGTGTGATAAAGGCGGAGAACTATACATTGAGGCGCATACTTGTTCGATTTATTTGTCTGAAAACTTAGCGGATTGCGCGATATTATCTATTGAATAAATGTCACCCCGTTGTGTAATTGAACACCCACTTACGACTACATTGTGATCTGCTCATAGTGCGTGTTTGATTATTGAGAATGCTGTGGGAGGGAATCAAGAAACAGATTATGAGGATAGCTATCTATTGAAGGATGTTACGAAACCGTGAGATGATTTACTTGGGTACCCGAGGCTCTCCATATTATTGTTGAGTTACCGAGTGCAGACGGTTACTTATGGTTAAAGTTCGTTATTTCAGATGTTGATATAAAGAGAATTTAAAACATATTAAAATTGTAATTTTGAAGATATATCATAATAAAATCAATTTAATTAGCGTATATATATTTGTAAGTTCTATAGAGTTTTTTGATTTTCATGTCCATTACATACTTTATTAGGGGAAGGGTAGTCTAAGATTTGAACCAAAGACTTCGGATTCAGTGAGATTTCATTTCCACTGCTACTTGAGCTATCCCATGCCGACATTACCTTGTATATATATTAAAAGTATATGGAAAATCAATTTAATTAGTCTTTATATATAACAAATGTATATGGAAAATTAAATTGAAAGGAGTTGGATTGAAAGGTAAAATGAGAGGAATTTGTTTGGTAGCAAAATTTTAAACTCATATCTACTTTAAATACAGATTTAATATGAGTCTAGAGGGTTCCAATTTATTTACTTGCATTTTTTTTATGATTCTATATTATTTAAATGTTTTATATAGTTTTTTTTTTACTTTTAGATTTTTTTCGCTGATATGAACAAAATTTCAATTTTGATGAAAAAAACATTCTTACACATCATACTGAACTGTAAAATTAACTTTTAAATTAAATCAAACCAAAAATTATAACTATATTAAAATCAAAAAATTTTAATGCTTATCAACTCTGCCTCCTCAAAATACTTATATTATACCAACATTTTAAAACATTATCATAAAATATCTACATCTCAAATTTAGAAACCACTATTATAATGGAAACTTAAAGCAAAATATTATTTTCGATTTAACAGTAGAGTCAAAAATATAAAAATGTTTATTATTAGTTACACGTGAGGCGTGATTACTTTTCTATATGAATAATTATACATTGTTTGTATTTGTCTTTTTCTTTTAGGTAAAATAAATAAAGGAACCTAAAGTTTACTTAGTAAATGGCATAATTGTATTTGATTAAGAGACTTATTTAAAAATTGATACATAAAATTAATTAAATATTTTTAAGCGATAGTAAGAGAAATTGAACTATTTTTTGTATTATTTTATTTATTTATATTTTATAAATTTTCAAATTAATTAAAAAACTAAAATTACAGATTTAAAAAAAAATATAAAATCTAAGAAAATGAAAGTTGGTAAACATTTAAAATTAATTACTAAAATCTTTTAAAAAGAGAATATCTAAGGAATGGAATGAGTTAAATTTACAAGAGGAAATTCTCTTATTATTTAATATTTTAATATATATATATATATATATATATATATAAATTTTTTTCTTCTATAAGTTATGAGTTGGTTGGAACTCCGAACATGTAGTTTGAATAGCTATGGTTATGAGTTGGTCAGAACTCTTAACTTGTAGTTTGAATAGCTATGTTTCAAAGACATCTAAGCTGTTGAAATTATTTGGGAATGTGTTGAAAATGTCAAAATCATTTGGGGAATACCTTAAGTCTGAGTTAAACTAACACTTAGCATCACTTGAGTTTTTCTCACACAATTTCAAATAAATAACCTTTAAAAGCCTTAATAAAACATATTCTATCTTTTTTTTTGTTTGCTAGGTTATGAGTTATGAGGTGGTTGGAACTCCTAACTTGTAGCTTGAGTAGCCACCTCTCATACGAATTTAAGCTTTCAATAATATTTGAGAATGCCTCTAAAATCTCAAAATCATTTGGGGAATGCCCTCCATGAATCAAATTAACCCTTAGCATCACTAGAATTTTGCCCACAAAATTTCAAATAAATAACCTTTAAAAACTTTAATAAAACATATTGTCAACTCCACTAAAATATTATTCTTAACTTATAATTTTATATCATTATTATAATAAAAAATTAAAAATAAAAACATTTTATTTTATTTTATTAAATAAATAAATTTAATATAAAATGTTTGAAATTGCCCAAATATAAAATAAAAATATTTTAAAATTTATAATACAAAATTTTATATATATATATATATATATATATATTTTAATAAATATATAATTAATTTTATTTTTAGGAATATACTCATACTAATAAGTAGAGCATAATATAGTTAAAATGAAGGATAAGGGATCGTTTACTCTGGATTATAATTCTAGTAAACATCACTTATACTAAAGAGAATGTGGAAATATATTGCCAATCCTTGAATTTAATATATAAACATAATATAGTTAAGATGAAGCATGAGAGGTATTTTAGCCTGGATTATAATTCCAGTAAACATAACTTAGGCTAAAGATAGGGTGGCAATAGGTTTCTAATACTTGAATATAATGTACAAGCATCATATAGTTAAGATGAAGGATAAGAGCTCTTTTGTTTTGGAATATAATTATAGTAAACAACGCTTATGCTAAGGAGAGTGCGGCAATCAGCTCTTAATCTTTGAATAAAATATTAGAGGATAAAGAGATCATTAACTTTAAGTAAGGAGATACAAAATAACTTTCTTTTATAATTTGTATAACAAAGACGAACATTGCTAAAATAAATAATATTAGGCTGAGTTTTGTTCATAATATTCATAAACAATTAAATTAAATTATAATTATATATATATATATATATATATAAGCTACTTACAAATTGATTAGTTTGGTATAATTTTTTTAAATTATATTTACCGTTTAACTTCTAAAGCAAATGAATTATAATCATAAAGCTTATTAATTATCATGGTGTATTCCGTATCATTTTTGTTGAAATTGTATTTACTGTTTAACTTCTAAAACAAATGGATTATTATCATAAAGCTTATTAATTTTCATGGTGTATTTGTAAAATTTAAATACTAAAATTTAAAAGTTAATTTAATTATTTTAAATTATTAAATAAATTTTTTATAGATAAATATTTCAGTTAATAATTATCATTATAAAAATTATGATTTTGGAATATGATTTTATAAAATGGAAATATTAAATATTTATAATAAAATTTTAAAATTTTCATCAATTCCTGTCAACAATGATTAACAATGATTAATTATTTTATGTTATACTATAATCATCATATATACAGATATTTCTTTACAAAATGGAAAATTTTATTTTAAATTAGTTGTTAAACTAGTAGTGAAGACAATTATTATTATTATTATTATTATTGAGTTAACTGTTATTAGTTATTCTTTGGGCTAATTCATCTGTATTAATCAAGGAAAACCATATCACCTAGAATTCATTCCCTAGTAGTCTCTAAAACCGTTGAATTTCACTCCTACAAGATGCTTCTTAGTCTTGGGGACTTAACCTATTTCATCAGTTCCAAAAAAGACTGACTCTACCTAAACAAAATAAATTTAAAATTATAAACAAAATACCATCTTAATTAATTTTATAATTTTTATTATTTATTACATGGACGGATATGGGTCTTAGACTGGACTTATTATTTAGATTAAAAAAAAACAACAGCACATGAAAGTATCAATTTCTCTTTCAATTATCTTTATTACTCCATATAGGTATTCATTTCTCGTTTAAGCATTGGCGTTTGTGCTTTCCGTGGTTTGATTTGTCTTTTTCCATATCATTTCTCTAATAAAATATGTAGTATGGTTCATGCCAAATCATGTATTCAGACTGTTTACATAGAAATATTCATTTTCCGTTTGAATATAGTGCTTGTTTGTGGTGATTTGATGCGATTTTATAACTTTGTTCTAATAAACGATGTAATACGATTTGGCCGGTGTTATAATGTCAAATCATTTATTGAGACTTGTTGAAACTACATCAAGAGAAACTATTTATAAAGGAATAACATATGCAGACTCCAAAGATTAAATTCAATTAAAAGATTACATGCAAACATGTTCTTATCTTGCATGTGATTGAAGCTTTCATAAAATATAGAAAAAACCCGTAGACACTCTCGTATATATATATGTGCAGGTATTTCAGGCTTTCCGAAAATAATAAACATATATATTTACTTGGTTACATCACTCTCCAGTCAAAATTAGAAGATAGCCTATGTGGGTATGATGTGCTGAAATATGCAATTTTTTCCATAATTATATTGTATGGTTATATTAAATGGAATGGAATTCGGAAGATTGCTCTTCATTCTGAATTTTAGATGTTGGTTCGTAACACTGTAATCTATATCTAAATTTGTCCAATCATGTATCCTTTTTCAAAATATATCCCGCAAGCTGATTGGGTTTTCAATTATTCTGAAAAGACGCCAGATCAATACTGGAAAGAAGGATTCAAACCTGTTCGATATTCTGTACTTCATAAAGTTGATTTGCTGCATCTTTTCATATAATCAAGTAAAAGTAACTCACAGGACATGTATCATGACACTGTTTAAAAGATTCCCAATATTTTGTATTTATTAAAAACCTTTTGAGGCTTTGTGCGAGATAAAGCTAGACATGTATTGTCTTAGAAATTACGTTGACAGAGGTGGCGAAAACTTTATTCGCGGATACTATAGAGGCGGTGAAGTATATAATTCTGGATGGTATAAAATACAGAATGAAAAACATAATATTATGTATTTCTCAAATATTCAATCTTTCAAAATGAAGGAAAATATTCAGAAAACATGATATTATTTTATTATTATATCATATTTTTCAGATACTTATTTTGATTCTAATATTTTTATCAACAAAAATGATCAATTTCCAGTAAATGTTTCTAACGATTATTACCTAGTTTTCACCATTATTTGAATCTCCATCTCCCATTGTATATATATGTAAAAACTAATAATGAAAATTTGCCCCATGCTCACGTTGAATAGTGTCACCACAAGCTTTTATCAACAATTAGAATGTGAAAGTCACTTTCTTATAAAAGCCATATAATATGCAGACGTATTAACATCGCCGGACGCCTAACGAATAAACAAAGTTATGTCGTAGGAATTACTACATGGTAATATTGCCATTCAGGTCGAACAATGTGTCTACATGATTACGAGTTTAAATAAGTTGGAATTTTCCTGTCAAAGTCCAACCAGATTAGAAACGCATTCTATCTTTTAATTTTTTTTAATGAAGATTGTGCTTTAGGGTTGGAATTTTCCTTTTATAAAAAAGGGTGATGTAAAACTTAAAATTTATTTTCTATTTCTCTGCAGCTTTATGTTATTGCTGGTTAATGATATGGTTTTAATGTCATATAATTAAATCGTTTGGTCTTAATGTCATATAATTAAATCTTTTTCAGAGAGAAAATGAGTGGATTTCTCTATGGTTTTAATGTCATATGATCAATCTTTTCAGAGAAAATATGGAAGATATTTGTCTATGCTGTTTTGGGATGATGTCTCTAAATGATTTTCACAAGGTTAATTGATTTGGGATGACACTTTCCTGGGATGACACTTTTCTGTGATTACTAGCTCAATGTTACTAGAATGGATTTATGCGCTTTTTAGACATTAGAAAACAATTTTCAAATCTCAGATCTGTCCACTCGTTGAAAGATTATGTCACCGCAAAAAAGTCTCAGAGACGAACAATACAATAACCTGGCTAGGTTTTGCTTATACTAAAGACGATTACTCCTCCCTTTATGAAACAGTATTTGGATTTTCATTACACTACTTTTAATGATGTATTTATATATGTTACACTGCTTCTTTAAATTCCTACTAGGGAAAATTATCATTTGCAATAAGATTAGTTCGTTGGTAAACTATGGGCTTTTTTTTTTCTATCGAAAGTCAAGCTCTGATTCAATTTAAATGGTGTACGTGTTTAATAAATTCGAAAATATTCCATATGAGACCTCTACTAGCTGTATGTTTGAGCTAATTCTCGCTTCGGTTTTGCTTAATTATAAAATATGCTTAGCGAAGACCGTTGGTGTTTGTCTGTCTTCATATTTTTCGAGTGAAATCAAAGTTTACTAGCCTGTTGTTAAAACAATTTATTCAATCTTCTTCAAAATAGTTTTGATGTTTGTTTACTCTTTAGGTTTCATGATAAGAAGCATGTCTAGCATATTTAAAATTGGTTACCTATGGAGATTTGGTCCCCGCAAATTTAACCGTTTAATCCTAGATAAGACTATTTACGCTTGAGAGCTGCTCCCAAGCGAGATTTCTTTGCTATGCGAAATGCCAACTAATCTCCCTATTATTTTTTAAATATCATTATTGACTTAATAAAGTCCAATCAATCTTACATGACCTCCTGAGCTGTATTCTACATCGCGAGCTAAAAGAAACCTAACCTACCCCATGATCACATTCCACACACGGAAGTGGAGAGAAACCTACTATATGTCGTAGTCGGTAGGTCATGTTTGAACTGAACGTAGAGTATCTTGATCCAACTATGTTACTGTCAGCTCACGGAACTCACTATGTTATGTCACCTTAGTGCGTTTACATTTGTGGTGTGCGATGACGTGGATGGTTATGTGTATTTGGTTTGGATAGATCATCGGTTCCATAAATAATTCGGCTTTAACAGTTTTATTAAATCAGTAAATACATTCATTGATTCCTCCTTTCCACCGTATTACGTCAAGACGAACATTTATCCATGAAGCTGAATGGGTTGCCATGATTAATATCTCCAATATACGAAGCCAAATATACTGGCCAGATCGAAATCAAACACCAATCTATAGGGATGCTCCCTTTGCATTCTCCCATGCATATATTTGTTGCATCTTTGGTTGCTGGTTATTTTAACGAACTAAAAAA
The DNA here is from genome assembly GCA_031772625.1 of Pinus tabuliformis. Classification (NCBI taxonomy): domain Eukaryota; kingdom Viridiplantae; phylum Streptophyta; class Pinopsida; order Pinales; family Pinaceae; genus Pinus; species Pinus tabuliformis. The sequence continues at coordinate 1,102,943,231 of CM062820.1, forward strand.
TGTAGTTTACTGGATTTTAAATTGGTTATGAATAGGTGTGTTGTTAAAACACTCCTTACTATAAATTACTAGTTCCAATTCCTGTGAATGCTTACCTATCAAACAAATTAACTAAAAAATGATAAATGGCTTGACTGAGATATGTTGATATTGTTGTTATTCAAGATGGATGGCTTCACTGAGATATGTTTATATTGTTGTTATTCAAGAATTGTGAGTAAATGTTTTAAAAAAAACGAATAAACATTATGCTAGCTTACAATTACATTGTGTGATATTGGTAAATTCAGACGTGACAACCTTTGTATGCATTTTTGAAATATGTGATTATATTTGCTCGACCATTTAGGTTTTCTGTCCATATGTTCTCGAACATCTGGGATTTCCGTCAACATGTCCTCTGCCCGAGGCAACGTAGAAGAGATGATTCAAACTTTCGTCATCCAAACTGTTGTGAAAATGTTTATCTCTATTTGCCTATCCCTTTTTTAATATGCCATACGGTGGCTCGCCTTTTATAACGGTTTAATAGTGTCACATACAAGTTTAAAATGTCGCAGTCTTACTGTCGTACGTTTTTTAAAAAAAAAATCGTTAAATCCCTCCTTTTATATTTTGTTATATAAAATTGCATTGATTTAATGTGAAAAGAAAAAAATGGTGTGAAAATATAAATTTTAAATGTATAATTCCAATTTTTAAACTTTACAAGTTTGACCCAATTTTCAGGGAAGTTTTTTCATAATGGATGGAGTTACGATCTGAAAGGTTAGATGGATTATAAATACTAAATTGTTTTATTCAAGGAATCTCCAATAACAATATAAATAACTATGTAAATTTCCAATCACTTATAATTATAATTCCTTACCCGATAAAAATATTTAAACAAATTTTTGAAAAAAAAAAATACAACAAAACAGAAAGCGCTTAAAATGCAATGTATAATGAAATTTTAACAAATAATAATAAAATAATTCCGATTAGAAGGCCTCATTACAGAAGCAAGGTTTTAATGTGTCGTTTGTTTCATTCCATTGTTGTAACAGGAGTGATAACATTGATAGACAGCATCTCGTTTGTTTGATCTGATCCATGTTACTTCCTTTTCCCGTTTACAACTTAATTGCTCACCTAGTTGTCTTTGTTAAAAATACTGTTATCATGTAAACATTAAAATATCATAGCCTCGCCATCAAAACAATGCTTGACTGTATCATATATTTTAATCAATTGTGAATGATTGCTATGTTAAAGTTACCATTATGTTTGTCTTATCCATATTACTTCCTTGCTTTGTTATAATTATCCAAGTTGCATTGGTTATAAAATGCGATTAGATATTTAAATATTATTAAGATAGATTGAGAGTGATGCAATGCCGCTTTTCTTTATGTATCTTTATTTTTTAAAATATATATTTTATTTATTTATTTATGATATATGAAAATAAATTAAACAAAAATTATTTAATTTACATCAAATTTATAATAATAAAATTATAATGATTTATATTTATAATATGAAATATTAGAATTTTTTTAATAATAAATAATTTTATTTATTTTTTAAAATTATATTTATTGAAATTGAAAATTTTAAATTTAATAAATGCATATGACTTAACTGGAAAAATTCAAAATTCAAATAAAATTATTTTAATATATATATAAACGGTAACATTATTTTTCAATATAATAATCTTTTAAATTATTATCATTAATATATCAATTTTAATATAAGCTATTTGATTATAATTATAAATTATTTCGTATTATTTTAAATTTATTTTATTTAGAATGGTGTTGGAATAGAGACAAAAGGAGGTGTGGTGGAAACTCACAATTACCTTGTGCATTGGATGAGGGTATAAGGTGATGCAATGTAGTATTTTGGGATTTTATCACTTTCATGTAGTTTTATTGTAAATTTATTTTTATGCATTGGTATCTTGGGATTTTATCACCTTCATGTAGTTCTATTATAGATTTATTTTTATGCATTGGTTCAATGACTATTGTGTCATAACTTTGATTGTTGTAGGTTTTTTGAGAGTTAGCTAATGATGTTTCCTATTACAAAAATATTATAAATGATTTATTTTTCTTTGGTTTTGTGGGGATTTTCTATCTCCTTTCTACTCAATTGTGGTTTTCGAATGTTTCCATTTGGTTTCTCTATGTGATCTTCTTTTAGGTAGCTTCTCCACTAGCTTTTTCTGAGGAGAAGGACTAGGCCCTCATGGCCTAGCTCGTACTACCCTTTGAATGAACACATTAGTCTTAAGATTACGTTTTGGTCACAAATGAAAGTTCTCTAGGTTACATTTATAGCTTTTTCTCAAGGGAGGTAAGTGTATAATCCTCTTAGCTCTTATTTTGGTTTTTATGGTTGGGAAGTGTTGTTTTTCTTTATAAATGCAAGGGATCCTTGATGCATGAGGTACCTTTCACTGAATAACGTTTCCAAGATCTTGTTGGCTTAGGTATGTAACAATGTTTTGATCCTTTCAATTATCTATCGCTCAAACCCTCTAATTATTTCTAAGGTAGTTTCTAGTTTTTCATTAGTTTTCTCCCTCTTAAGATCTCAATTGGGTTTATCTCCTCCCTATTAGTTGTCCTTGTTCTCTTTCTCTTTGTGGCTATCTCTACTCTTGGCATCCCTTGATTGTTTCCATGCTTAGTTCTCCTTGAAGGTTGTTCTATTTTGGACTCTTGATCAATGCGTTTATAGGAATTTTCCTTAATTCATCCCATCCTAGGCGGGATGTGCATACATAGTGGTTCTTAAACCATATCCAGTGCTTAGTCTTCAGCTAGGCCCTACCACATTTGAACCACTTCAGATGTCAAATAAGAAAACATAAAAGAATGGGAAGAAATTGTTAATCAATGACAATATCACTTGAATTCTCATCTCTTGACCACTATTGTTGATTGGTTTCCTAACACTCAGCACACAAGAGTGAGAAAAATTAATATGTTGGCATAATTGATCTGTATTGGTATAAAAAATCATTATTGGGAGAATTCCTCCTTGAATGAAATGATACAAAAAATGAGTTCTTCTTAGGATGGAAGAACTTCAACTACAATTCTATGAAATGGATGATTGTTTGGAGGGAATGGAAACTATCATTCTACACAGAAATGGGCTAAGTCCACTAGATAGACTTGGACACCTTTATCCAAATGAGGTCTCCACCTCCTCTTGATATTTTACATGCATACTAGAGTTTTGATCATAGTTGACATTTCCATGAATTTTGTGGTTAGTTTCAATTATCTAGATATAAGTTTTTTGTTTGTCATAACATTCCTTAGTTTTTTTAGTTGAAATGTTGTCCTATAGGATATGTATGCTTATTGTTGTTTCTAGGAACTAAAATTCTACTCTTTTACCATTGGTTTGGTTTCTAGTGTGACAAGACATGGTATGTAGTATAATCATGTAATTTGTAACCTATGTGATTAATGAAATAGCTTTAAAAAAATAAAGCTAGCTTTATTTTGAAAGTTATTAAACATTGAAAACCATAAAAGAAATAAAATGTATATACTTCAAAAGAATAAATTCAAAATTAAAATAAGTCTACAATAGATATGTTGTTCCATATGATTGTTCTACAAAAGAGAACAGTGGGAAGGCACCCTATGGAGTACAATATGCTCCATGATTTAGGCTTGAGGATAGATCTTAGACCATAGATGTATCCCTCAATCTATGTAAATTATTAAGTGCTCAAAATGACACTCTTTAGACATCTTCAAATTTTAGATTTAGACGTACAACAATAAAAAATGTTGAAGAAACTAGTATAGGTTGAAGCAAAGCTAAAATAAACTTTAGATCAAAACATACCCACTCACATGTATATTCAACATTGCAGACACATAAACCTTAATTTTGGATATTATAAAATAAATATTTTAGACATAGATTAATGCTAAAACACTCCTTGGCATTGAGAAACAAAATATTATAAGTTTTTTTGTTGGTGATGGGAATATTCAACACTTTTGATAAGAATTAAAACATGAAAATTATTCAAACGAGGCAAATAATTTGCAAGAAACACATTCACAATTTGTTTACCTTTCTTTCTTCATTGATATTTCTATTAAAACTAACAAGAAGAAATACATACTATACATGTACCAAAGTATTTTAATAAAAATACCACTCAAACTATCAAATAAGCATAATGCATTTGTACTGAATCAATATTTGATTAAATACTCGTATGTACCAATAAATGAAACAACATGAAGTATGAAATGTGAAGCTTTATTACTACAAAAATTCCACTCAATATTTGTATCAATATTTGATTAAATAATTGAAGGTAACAATAAGTGAAACATTAGCAATAACTATGAAATGTAAATATTTATTGCTATAAAAAAGCCACTCAAGGTTAGAACTACTAAGAAAGGCATATTTACCATATATAAAAGAAAGATACATAAAAGTAAGAGGACATAATAGGAATCCACAATGTTACTGATATCTCATTGATTTATAGAATGATAGTGACGAATCCTTTAGTTGGATCATTGATTTATAGAATAATAGCATTACCAAGGATTTTTGACAATCTTCCTTGTTGTTTTGAAATATCAACCCCTTTGAACTACTTTATCATAATTTAGAAGAATTTTGATCTCCATTATTTAAATATTATATAATCCATTTAGTACATCTACTAATTGTCCTTTATCTATAGCTTTGGTTAGAAATAATGAATTTACTTTAAATTTTAAGTAGTGCACTTTTTCTATGAAGAAATTAAATTGAACCTGTTGCAAATGAATACTTATACTAACACCAAACGTCTCTTGTGAAATTGAAAAAAATTCCCTTATTCAATCATTTTCCTTTTTCTCTCTTATATAGATTTCTATCTCACATAAACACATAATTAAGTATAATCTTAGATAAATTTAAAAGTCAGTAAATAATAGATGCAAACATGAGACACAGATATAGATCATTTTTATTATTAGTTGTTTTCAATGTAGGAGTCCAACATTTGGTCTATAGTTTGATTGCAATTATTTTAGAATTGACTTATGCAAAAGGTAATGTTAAACTTTAGAAATAAATAAAGTATTTTATTTATAATTAGAAAAAATAAATTTTAAACACTTGATTGGAGAAAAAAATTCATGGCATATATTCGAGTCTCACCATTAAACTTTCTACTAGAGAATATGTAATTCCATCTATACATGATTATTGATGCATCAACCTTAATCTCAGATGTCTAGTAAGGGATAATTATTGGCAGTAGTTGTAAACATTTTGGACACAAATTGTTAACAAAAGATGAAATCGAGGCTACACACAATGAATATTGTTGAAATACTTACAATGACCAATAGAAACAATGCGTAGTGCATTATAGAGCCATTAGGATACTTGTGGCGTTTTTGGGTGACAATCATGCCATGTGTGATAAGAGCGACGGGAATTATAGTCTGGATACTAGGGTTCATGGTTTCCTAATGATAGTATTTCACTCTTATCACCTAATATTATCTCATAGTCCCTACTTATACACTCTTGAAATATTTAAAGTTATAATTATTTCTTTCCTTTATATTTTTTCCACTTGCTTACTTCTTGGCAATGCATTTTTAATTTCTCTTTGGTGAAGAATTTGCTAATAGGAATCATGAGCTTTTTTGATAGGAGGTTGTTGATGTTGATATGCCTATGCGTAATGAGTCACACAATTCCAGTGGTGATTTCCCTAGATATTCTTAGAGCTCCACTTTACATAATGGAATGCTACACTGACACTAGATGAGTCCCTTCTAATCATAATGGGATTTTTGGGGATCTCATGCCCTTTTGTTCCTAATTTTCTTTATGATGTAGATGAGAACACTTAACATAATTTGCGGAAATTTCTTCATAAAGGAAAGTATTATGCAATGCATATAAAGACTTGGAGTGATCCAATGATATAAAATTCTCATGGTTTTTATTTTTGTTTTTTTTTAAGTGTTCTTCAACTCGTTTGTTATCTCTTTGGTTTATCCATCGACATGGTGGTTCAAGAAGGGAATGAGTTACAATGTTTTTGTTATGAAACCAGCTCAAGAAAAGATAGAAAAGATAGATCAACGCCTTAGAATTCAGCCTCTTCGAGGGGGCAACCTCCTTTACATTACATAAATGAACAATTCTTGGATGATTCAAATGACAAAACCTCCTTTCTATATATAGGAGTCTAAGGAGTCACAATATAATCCAGCCGACCTAACAATAATAATATAAAGCCACAAAAATAACAATAGAGGGATTCTATGGGGCACAGAAATAACAATATGGGGGTAATAGGGGCACAACAATATAAATAAGGGGTATAACTACAATAGTAATGGGGTAATCACTAGTATTATAGGGACCCAACATGCCCCTCTCCTTCAAAAAAGTGTTGTCCTCAACGCTTGAGTAGTTCTGGATACTTCTGCATAAAATTCTCATCCTCCCATGTGGAATCTTCAGCGGATAAGTTCTTCCACTTGATAAGATACTCTGAAATTGATCGATTTCGTAGCTGTCGAGTTCTTGTTTCTGTGACTGCTTCCGGTTCCAATATAATTTTTCCTTCCTCGTCAAGTTCTGGCAATATTGTTTGAACTGGGAGCTTGTCGCCTATAACCTTCTTTAAACATGAAACATGGAAAACTGGGTGCAATCGAGAAGCTGCAGGAAGCTCCAATTTGTATGCCATAGTACCAATCTTTTGCAACACCTTGTACGGACCATAATACTTTGGTGATAATTTATTATCCTTCTTAGCTTGCTTTAGGGACATTTGCTTATATGGTTGTAGCCGTAGGAATACCCAATCACCTACATCAAAACTTCTTTCACTGCGATGTTGATCTGCCTGTTGTTTCATTCTATTTTGTGCCAACACGAGGTTATCCTTTAAGAGTTGGAGGACTTGTTGTTGATGTTCGATGTGATGTTCCACTGCCTGAACCTTAGAATTTTCTCTTAAATATGATGTGATGGATGGTGGTTGATACCCATAAAGTGCCATAAATGGGGTCATTTTTGTTGCTGTATGGAAGGAAGTGTTATACCACCATTCAGCCAGAGGCAACCATTTGACCCATTGTGTCTGTTTATCAGATACAAAGCAACGAAGATATCCTTCCAAACATTTGTTTACTATCTCAGTTTGCCCATCAGATTGAGGATGATAAGATGAGCTATGAGCTAACTGAGTACCAAGACAAGAAAATAATTCTGTCCAAAAATTTCCAGTGAAAATGGGATCTCTGTCACTTACAATAATCTTTGGGTTTCCATGTAGCTTTTGAATTGTTTCCATAAATGCAGTAGAAACTGTACTGGCTTTAAATGGATGTGATAATGCACAAAAGTGTGCATACTTGGTAAGTCTGTCAACTACCACCATGATGACACTCTTTCCCTCAGACTTGGGTAAACCTGTGATAAAATCCATTGAAACCTCCTCCCAACGTTGGCTTGGAATGGATAAAGGTTGTAATAGACCCGGTGTCTTAATTGTTTCAACTTTATTTTGTTGGCAAACCAAACATTCCGCCACAAACTTTTGAATATCTGATTTAAGGCCATCCCAAAAAAATTCCTTCTTAACCCTGTGGTAAGTTTTTAAAAATCCTGAGTGCCCTCCTAAGGGAGAAGTGTGCAATTCCATAAGAATCTTTTGTTTTAGCTGGGAATTCTTACAGAGGTATAAGCGATCTTTGTACCATAACGAATCATTTTTCCAGCTAAATGTATCAAACGTACTGGAATCTTGTTGTAGCTTTCGAATAAGTGCCCACACTTCTTCGTCATTCTTCCATTCCTCCCTTGCTTCGTTTATCCAATCTGGTTGGATAATAGAAATGGCGCACAACAATGCTTCCACATCCTCATCCTTTCTTGAGAGTGCATCTGCCACCACATTTTGCTTCCCTTTTTTGTAGATGATTTCAAAGTCATAACCCAACATCTTTGTGACCCACTTTTGTTGCTCTTCAGAGGATAATCTTTGTTCTAAAAAGTATTTAAGGCTATCATGATCCGTTTTTACCTTGAAGTGTCTTCCCATTAGGTAGGGTCGCCATTTCTTAAGTGCATGGAGTATTGCCAACATTTCCTTCTCATAAATAGCTTTGCTTAAAAACTTTCCCTTGATTGGACGACTTTCAAAAGCAATGGGTCTTTCATCTTGCATTAGAACAGCACCAATTCCATTTCCTGAAGCATCACATTCCACAATAAAGGTTTTTGTGAAGTCCGGTGTAGCTAAGACCGGTGCTTGGCACATTGCCTCTTTAAGATGTTCAAAGGCCTTTGTTGCTTCCGGAGTCCATGAAAATGCATCTTTCTTCAATAATGTTGTTAGAGGTGCTGCTATTCTCCCATAATTCTTAACAAACTTGCGATAATACCCTGTCAACCCAAGAAATCCTCGCAGATGCTTTATGGATGTGGGGATTTTCCATTCCTTAATGGCTTTAATTTTGCTAGGGTCTACCTTAACTCCTTCATGAGATACAATATGACCCAAATATTCCACCTCCTGGACTCCAAAGAAACATTTGGATCTTTTTGCATATAATTGTTTCTCCTCCAATAGTTGTAGCACCTTGTCAACATGTTCAACATGATCCTTCCAAGACTTGTTGTAGATTAGTATATCATCAAAAAATACTAACACAAATTTTCTAAGGAATGGTTTGAAAATTGAATTCATCAAACCTTGAAATGTTGAAGGTGCATTGGTAAGGCCAAAAGGCATGACCAAAAATTCATAATGACCCTCATGAGTTCTAAATGCCGTTTTCGGAATGTCTTCAATCTTCATTCTGATTTGATGATATCCCGAACGAAGATCCAACTTGGTGAAGTAAATTGATCCATGCAATTCATCCAGTAATTCATCAATGACAGGAATGGGGAACTTATCTTTAATAGTGAGCTTGTTGAGCTCCCTATAATCTGGACACATGCGCCATGATCCATCCTTCTTGTGCACCAATACTACTGGAGCAGAGAAAGAACTTTGACTTGGTTGAATTATACCAGCCTCTAGCATTTCTGCAACCATACGTTCAATTTCACTTTTTTGGACATAGGGATATCTGTACGGCCTGATGTTTGGAGGAACACTTCCTGGAATCAGATGAATAGCATGATCATGATCACGCATAGGTGGGAGACCTTTGGGAGTCTCAAATACCTTGGAATGATTGTCCAGGACTTTTTGGAGATCTGGAGAAATAGATGATTCCGATGTGGAAACATCTAGCGAACATAATTGTGCAATTACACCTCTTTGCTCCTTTTTTAGAAGCTTTGTCATACCATTAGAGCTGATTATCTTTCCTGGTTTCCCTGCAATACCCCTTAATTCAACTTCCTTTCCTTCCCTAGAAAATTTGATGAAAAGTTCTTGAAAATTAAAAGCTATTGTACCCAAGGATTGTAGCCATTGGACTCCTAGTACAACATCAGCACCTCCCATTGGAATGGAAAGCATTGGGCTAGTCAATACATATTCTCCCATGGATAGCTTGATATTATGGCACTTTCCAGAGCAATTTATTGTTCCTCCATTTGCAATCATCACTTGACACTCTGGTGCTGGATATAGGAAGCAATTCAATTCTTTTGCTACCCTACAATGAATAAAATTGTGGGTGCTTCCTGAATCAATCAACACTATTACCTTTTTCTTCTTGATTTGTCCTTCTATCTTGATGGTTTGAGGAGTGGTAATTCCCGCCAATGCATTACAAGATATGGTCGGATTTATTTTTTCTTCATCTAGGCTTTGTTCCTGGAGTATATCTTCTTCTTTTGACCTTTCTTGCTCCTTTTTTTCTTCCTCTTCACAATCTATGTAGAATAATTTCTTCTCAGCACACTTATGACCTTTAGTGTATTTGCTATCACAACTGTAACAAAGCCCTTTTGCTCTTTTTTCTTCCAATTGTTGTGGTGTCAACCTTATAGGTTGTGGAAGACTAGGGGCAACAACACTTCCGTCTTTATAGTTGTGAGTGGTATGCTTCCTGGTTGCCATAATTTTGCTTTCCATTTTTCTTGCTAACCTGAATGCCTTCTCTAATGAATCAGGTTCCCAAAGGCGAACATCATGTTGGATATTATCCTTTAAAGACCCTATGAACACATCAATCCTATGCTCCTCTGGAATATCTTTTACCCTTATGTTCAATTTTTGGAACTCCTCAATGTGCTCCATTACTGAACCCTTTTGTTTGAGACTTATCAATTGGCTAAAAAAAGTGTTGCTTTTTGTATCTTCATAATGTGCTATCAATTCTTCCGTAAAAATTGCCCAAGTGATAAATTGTTTACGAGAGCAAAGCCATTGATACCATACAAACTGATTTGGTTCCAAATATACAGTTGCCATACGTACCTTTTGTGTGTTTTGCACATTATTGAGATCGAAGAATTGCTCCATCTGTAATATCCATGTGGCGGGATCCTTGCCATCAAACTTCCTCATATCGATTTTTGGAATATGGTGAGTCTTCGATCCAACATTAGTGTCTATGGAATCATGATTAACATTTCTTTTGTTCTCATCATGAGTTTCCTTTAGTACCCTTTCACCCTTAGTGACCATTTCTTGTAGCAACTTATTCATATTTATCTTCAATTCATCCATGTTTGTCTTCAAATCTATCTTCAAATCATCCATCTTAGCTTCCACGTCAATCATCTTAGCTTCTACGCCTTTCTTTAAACAATCCATCTTAGCTTCTACACCTTTCTTTAAACCATCCATCTTAGCTTCTAAATCTTTCTTTAAACCATCCATCTTAGATTTTGTTCCTTTTTGTGCAAGGGACAATTGTTGCACTTGATCTTGTAATTTTGATATATCATGTTGCATTTCTTCCTCTTCTTCATGAGTCATGCTAGAGCTTTCAGGTTCCTTACTAGGTGTTTGCATTTTCTTTCCTCGGGGCATCAGTTACCGATAATAATGCTCTACTATGCCCTTTGAATTCCTTCAAAATAAATTTTCAAACCAAGCTTAAGCAAAAATTTAAGAAAATCTACACACCTTTTTTCACTTTGTAGGAGCTCGATATTGCCTCTGATGTATCTCTGTACTTTCCAATCATCTAGTTCTGAATTTGTGAGTTGTAGTAGCCCTCTGTGTCCTCTTTCCAATGCCACAAGTCTGACCCAAATTGGATTCTCCAAGGAAGAGTTATGTGAAATCTCCCACAGTGACTTGCTTATAGACTAGTTCAGTAGAGCGAAATTGTATGACGTGCCCCGAGTCACTGTTTCGACCTTTGGATCTGAAACATGAATAAAGAAATACAGTCCGTCCTCTTTCTGTACCTTCTTACGAAATTTCAATCCGATCCCCAGAGAGAAAGTTATGACGATTTTCCCCAGGTCACCTGTTTTGAATGTAATTCAGGAGTCTGCAAAAAGACCAACTTCCTCAGATCATATCTCCGCAAATATCGCGCGAAAAGCTTTGAAATTCGCACCCAAGGTTCAGCGCGATTTCTTCTCAAATGGGTTTTTTTTGCGACTTCTGAAACGTCACAGAAAAAAAGTTATAGCGAAAATTCCACGATGACCTGTTTGGAGCAGCGAAACCCTAGAATCCAAAGCTCTGATACCAAATGTTATGAAACCAGCTCAAGAAAAGATAGAAAAGATAGATCAACACCTTAGAATTCAGCCTCTTCGAGGGGACAACCTCATTTACAATACATAAATGAACAATTCTTGGATGATTCAAATGACAAAACCTCCTTTCTATATATAGGAGTCTAAGGAGTCACAATATAATCTAGCCGACCTAACAATAATAATATAAAGCCACAAAAATAACAATAGAGGGATTCCATGGGGCACAGAAATAACAACATGGGGGTAATAGGGGCACAACAATATAAATAAGGGGTATAACTACAATAGTAATGGGGTAATCACTAGTATTATAGGGACCCAACAGTTTTGTTACGATGTAAATAACATTATTTTGTTCAAGAAGATATATCCAACTCATTAATTGCTTCTCTTTTTATTTCATTTTAACTTAAAAATCATGTGTGGTTCTACTTTTGGAAATTTTGTTTAGATTCACTTCAAATGATCATAGTATTCGTGTTGTGCACATTTTACCACATTGAAAAATTTCACTATTAGAATTGACATATTGATATTTCATGACATTATTATTAGTAATTATTATTTGCATTCTCTGTGATAAATGAAAATCTTCTTGACGTGGTCAAGTTAAAGCCCATAGTGTGACAAGATGGTGGGTAGTATAGAAATTGAGTTCAAGGTATGGCATAATCAAGTTGTGGTGTAGTCGCAATTGAGTGACCTAGCTTATCATATTCACCATGTAGTACTAAGTGCAGATGAATATCTATCACACAAGATATAATGATTGCAATTTAAAATATATATATATATATATATATATATATATATATATATATATATATATATATATATATATATATATATATATTAAAATTTGTTGTTTGTGGAATCCTATGCAACGATAATGAATGTAATGAATTATTTGATTTAATTTAAAATTTAATTTATATTTTTAAAAAGTTTTAAGAATTTTATAGTAAGAGAAATTTCTAGATAATATACATTTATCTCACATAAATTGTAACTAGAAATGTTGAATAAAAATAATATTCTTTCTTAAATTAAAATTAATAATAAAGATTTATAATGTTTGTAAAATAAATATGTTTATTATTATTATTATTATTATTATTATTATTATTATTATTATTACTATTATTATTATTATGCCGATAGACATACTTATTTCAACTCATGGTAGATAGAAGACTGTGTAGGTTTTTTTTCAATTGAATGGAATAGATTTCAAATCAATGGAATATTCTTCCTCTCATAGAGCCTTTGATGGATGTGATTTCAATGTCTTGCTTCGTTTTTGCATTACAAAAGGATTTTTTATTTAATAATATATTTGAAATGAATCGAATATCATTTAGCCTCCTCATACAGAGAGCGACAAACATGGTGGCCTCTAGTCCTAAGGTGTTCAAGTTACGCATTCAATTTAATTGTCGAGCACTTGGTATTGGTTAGTATAGTTTGGCTTTGTGCAACACGTATCATTCAAACATTGTTAAAGTGCTCTGTAACCTGTAGGTACATCACTTTTTTAATACATATACCAAGGTAAGCCATAAACACCATGTAGTAGCTCCTACAACACCCTCCAATATTTTTTCTTGCACTCAAATTTCGAAGCCTTCCTTGGTATTTTCCTTGATTGTTACAAACACTCAACCTCATTCCTTTAGGTTTCTCAAAGTTATTTACCCCATTTTTCTTGTTGGATTAGCTATCATCTTCAGGTATGTTTGACCATTATGTAATGTTTGCGAGACTTTTTTGGTGTGTTCAAAGGTCGGTCTTCGTGTAAGTGAGTTTCCCCAACGATATAAACATTTATCGCACTCATAAACAAAGTATTGAGTGTTGACGCAGAAGTGTCGTCACAGTCATCCCAAAGTCTATATTAAGTGACGCACTTCCCACATCTTGTCATGACGCATTCACACATAGTGGAATGATTTGTTTTTTTGTTCCAGTGATCTACATAGTTGTGTCATCAAAGTATGTTAAGTGTGTGATCACAGTTGAAGTTGATAATGTGACCATCTCCCTTCTCACACTTAGCCATTTTTGGAAAATCTTCTCAACCCGACAACTTAGCTTCAAAGAGCCCTAACTGAGCTACGTACTACGCAATCTCAACCCTCATTGATGTGACTTTTCTTCCTAGAACTACACAGTGTGCAGTCACTGTCCTCTAGGGATGTGGTTTTGTGTAATTCCAAAGTCCAACGACCTCCCTTGACCTCGAAAATTATGCAGTTGCGCCTCCCATCTTGCCTTGAATTGTGCACTTCACACCTTCAACCCTCAATATTTTCCCTTACCTATTGTAACTGTGTAATGCATAGAGATCCCAGCCTCCCTTGTCCTGCAAAACCATGCAAATTCTTCCTCCATTGCCCTTCCCTCAACTAGAAATCACTGCCTCCAAAAACTATGTAGATTTTCCCTTCATGCCTCTCTGCTACCTAGTCCACCCTTGCCTCTTGAAATTGTGAATTCTATCCTCCTATGGCCTCATCGTGCAACAACCAATACTTGTTTGAACTGTAAAATGTTGTCCCTTAGTGGGCACTACACAATTTTTCCCCTTAGTGAGGACTGTGCAGAAAAGTTCCTCAGTCAATCCTGAGTTGCACTCTATGTAGTCTTAGTGATTAAGCTCTATCCCTGGTAGCTTGAACTATGCAATGTGCAGTCACTAGGCCCTTCCTCCTAGTCTGTGACTTGTCCTGGGCTTGTTTCATGGATAATAATGCATCATCTTAGACTAGGGAGTTTTCAGATTGAGGTCGTTCCATCATGAGTGAATTGTAGGAGCAGGTACATTATTGAGTCATGGAAAAGTGATGAATAAGGAGAATAAGGAGGGATGTATGCCTAAAAACTCACTTTTAGTTGAACTTACAAATGGACCTATCAAGATAAAGAAAAAGTACATAAGTTTAAAACCACTTCCAAGAGTGAGGATCATTGAAGACCCCTCATCATCAAGCTATGCGGAGGAGAAGAGAAAACACATCCAAGAACACATCTAACATATGGCAACAATGATGACTTGACATCACCACATCATCAAGCAAGTCCATGTCACTAGTGTCATGTCAAGGCATTTCATGAGTTTCATATGCCATATCTCTAGTGTGGACCATGGATATTGAGATCAAATGTATTGTAAAGTGGAAGTCCAAAGGACACACAAGAATATGAAGAGACATGTAAGTTGAAAAGTCACATGGAGTTGAACATTCATGAGGGTAGTCAAAGAGTCACAAGGGGGAAGCATCATCCCTTGGTTATGTATACTCCCTCATTGTGTGAGCAAAGGAATTTTCACCTTGGCTCCTCCCACGAGGCATTAGAGAGATCAACTAGTTCTTTCAGGAGCAAGGAATGGCTCCAATTTCCCACTACTAGGGCCAATTATGTACAATGTAATATGTGTCTTGTAACTCTTTCTTAATAACAAAAACCTTTTAAGGCTAACACATTCTTCATGCATGAACTATGAATGTTTGTAAGACTATTTTGTGGACATTTGTATTTCATGTTTTATTTAACATGTACCAAGATAATTGAACTATTTCAGTTATTTTAGTGCTTATCTTATTGATAATATCTTGTAATGGCTGTCATCGTTGTCCCATCCTTGTAGACAATTCTGCGTGATACTAGACAGATCATTCCTTGTTTGTTGGTTGTAATGATTATCACATCCATTCTGACTTATTGAGTTGGATGTTAGACATATCCTTCCTTGCTTGTTGGCTATAACAACTGTCACATCCACTATGGACTAATACGTTGCATGTTACACAGGTCCTTCTGGTTCATATGTGTCTCTTCCTCGGTGGTACTATTACATCTCACTTAGAGGCTCACTTTTCTCTCCCCCTTTGTAGTAGACGAACCTCAACATAATTGCACTACACACGCACCAGGCATACTCGCCTTTTTTTTCAAAGATACCATTGCATCACTCTCTTGTGTTGAAAGTTAGAGCCAAGGAAAATATTTAAGGATTTGGAAACCGGGCCTTTATACTAGATGGGAATCCTACACCAAACTGTGTGAGGTATGATTTGGACTTCATATCGGGAGATCCCATGAATGTTGGTGGGTGTAGCACCATCAATATTTCTGGCGCTAGAAGGAGGAAAACCAATATTTTATAGCTAATAGACCCACTAAACCCACTAATCCATCTATTTGTCTGGGTATTAATGTTCACTCCATCTCCCTTACTCTTACTTCTAAAGTTTTTTACTATTTCCAACCCAAGCCTGAATGTGAAATCTTGTAGGATCAGCTTCAGGGCATCCACCCCATCACCTATTAGTTTGCAGAAGCTATTGGATTGATTATGGGAGTAATCAATCTTCCATGCTCTCAAAAACAAGAACAAGACCACCCCCAGAGGGATAGTATTCTCGTACGTTGAAGAAGTGTTCCTCACCACCCTTGAAGAATTAGTAGACACTATGGAAAGGGAAGAAGAGCCTCCAAACTTTCATGGAGGTAACGGAGGCAACCCCTTACTCTCGGGTTTAATTTTTGGTGGGATAGGAGGAGAATAAGAAAAAGAAGAAGAGGAATAAGAATCGTCAAATTCAGAAAAGGAAGAGGAGGACAACGAAGAGGAAGACATGGTAGAGAAAAATCTAGGCTGGATGACTCAGGGCCTACTGCTACTTCTGGGTGTCCTGAACAAGATTCCAAGGCATGCTAAGAAGCTCTTGACAAAGTGTGACCATCACAATACAGTGAAGGTTGAAGATCACTTAGACAAATTTTACCTACGTTTGCAAACACTCAAGGTATGTTATGATGATGTTGCATGCAAAAATTTTCCATCTACCTTAGATGGTAGAGAAGTTGAATGGTATCACAACCTTCCCCGAAACTCCATCCAGAATTGGGGGGGGAATTCAAAAAGATCTTTCTTGAAAAAATTGTTGAAGATAAGACTCTTGCTATGTTATTAAAGGACCTCGGTAATCTTAAGATGGAGAAAAAGAAAAAAGTTAAAGATTTCAATCAAAGGTTCAATCGCATCTTGAACCAATTTTCAGATGACACAAAACCTCATGACTCCATCACCATAGATTACTCACTTTAGCCTTGCTAAAAAATATTGCATAGTTTGTAAAGCAAACTGTGAGACAAACCTTACGAGGAAACTACGAAAATGTTATCACCATTGAGAAGTACTTGCGTGCTATTGGAGTCATATGAGATGATGAATTAAAAAAGGTCTCCAAGGACATGGGTAAGAGGTCTTAGGCCTCTGGGAGCAAGGCTAAGGAGAAAGAACTAAATGATCTTAAAAGCCTGACTCGTCTTATGAAGTTCCCGACCATTGAAATGGTTGAACTCAAACAAAGGACAAGCGAGACTACCATGAGAAGTAAGCCCCCCAAGTTCCTTCTCAGAAGGAATTCAGCTTCAGACAACAGTAACAATCAGCCATCAAAGTTTGCACAGAGTTCCAATGTTTTCCTTAATATTGAAAAAATTGGAATGGATTCGTATTTCACATTTCATAATAGCCATCATTTGGAAAAGATGTGCCCATACTGGAACAAACTCACGAGCAGAATGGTTGCACAGTTTGTTGACTTAGTCATGGTTGAGGAGCAGGCTGAGCCCGATGAAGACAAGGAAAAGGTTGCTACAGCTGATGAAGCTCCAAGCATTGGGCATGTAGTGAACATGTTTCATTGCTTTCTCACAACCCAAAAGAGTACTATTGATAAGAAGTTTCAAAGTGATGGTCCGACCCAGAAGTAGAGTAACCGATACAACTTAAGAAGCCAAGGGACAACAACTATGATTGAGGTGCTAAAACAAAAATTCAAAGAAAAATTGTTAAGGAAATTCAATCCACCAACTAACTCAACGCAGAACACTCAGAGAAAGATTGGGAAAGCAATCTCAATGAAAAGTGTCTCTGATAGTAGTAAGGATAGAACCATCCCTCTGAAAACAAGAAAAAACAATTTCCATCCCTAGACAACTTTTTCAGTCTTCCCGCTGTGTACTATAACATTGTTGATGATATGAAGAAGGTTTGTCCAAACATATCCATGTTCACACTTATAAATATCACGAGCCAGCAGGACATCCTTTGACAAGCACTTGGAAAAACCTCTACTGGTAATTCCACCTCTTTGGAAAAGGGATCTAGTAAGTCTCTTGACACTCTCACATCTTGTTGATTAGGAAAAATGTCCTAATCAACATTTGGGGAAATACACCCAGTTAAGACCAATAACTTAGATCTATATCTGTTGAAGTGGTGGTTCCGACTACTATTATGGGACATGTTACCCTTTCAAACATAAAGTGTATAATACAGGAATAAATGAAAGCTAAACTATAACTCTAAGCTATGTATTGAATACCTATTACTCTAATATAATCTAAGCTATAAGCTTATTAACTAAATATACCTAGGCTTTATTGAGTTGACATGCTTTTAAAATTTTCCAATCTTACTTAGAGATATAGATCAATAAGGAAAACTGGAACTAATCGCCTTAAATGATAAAAGTAATCTTGATTAAGTAGTTAATCTAAATTATCTTTTAATGAAAACAAACATGTAAAACTCAATGAATCATTCGAAATTGAATATCGCTTTCATTAGTATCTTCAATAGTGAAAAATACCAAATTTGATTCAATACATAGGAATGAATAAAATAAACAATTGCTTTTGAAAAACAGAGATAGAAGAAATCTAGAATAATAGTACCCAAGAGGAATTCCACTATGCCTTCTCTAGAAATGCTTGATGGTTCCACATTAAAATAAAATATCGCTTACAGAAAGTAGTGCACATATAAGTGTTTTTTTTTAATCCAAATCAAAAATCCTATCTCATAATCGAGATGGGTATTTATGCATTCGAAAGCATAACAATTTATTCCAATATGTCAACCATAAATTACATCAAAAGATATTCAAACCATACATTAATCTCAGTGGATAATCCTGGCCTAATCTTAACAATTTCAAAATTTGAATCTGGTTCAATAGAGTTTGAATAAGTCAAAGGGTTGCTTCCAACAAATTCTCTGAGTAGCCTTTTTCAACAACCTCTGTCTTTGTTTAGTAGTGTAGAGGTTCAGTAGTTCCATTAAAATTGGAAGAGAAATTTCTTCCATAATCAACCCTGCAGTCCAAGTACAAAAAAGAAATCAACTTTCTATAAATAATTTGAATCTAAACTAATCTTAATGAAAACCAAATGATAAATATCTTGAGACCATTAACAGTGACTTATTCAAAATTAAATAGTAACGACCAAATCTAAGTGTGGCAAGAAGTGGACGCGGATGGATATCAAAGGTTTTGAGTATCAGAGTTTTAACGTGACACACTCTACAAAAGTTACGATACATGGAAATTAGAAGAATGTAATTTATTGGATTTTAAATTGATTATGAAATTGATTATGAATGGGTGTATTGTTAAAACACTCCTTGCTATAAATTACTAGTAACAATTCCTGTGAATGCTTACCTATCAAACAAATTAACTAAAAAAATGATAAATGGCTTGACTGAGATATGAGATATGTTGATATTGTTGTTATTCAAGATGGATGGCTTCACTGAGATATGTTTATATTGTTGTTATTCAAGAATTGTGAGTAAATGTTTAAAAAAGACGAATGAACATTATGCTAGCTTACAATTACATTGTGTGATATTGATAAATTCAGATGTGACAACCTTTGTATGCATTTTGGAAATATGTGATTATATTTGCTCGATCATTTAGGTTTTTCTGCCCATATGTTCTCGAACATCTGGGATTTCCGTCAACATGTTCTCTGCCCGAGGCAACGTAGAAGAGATGATTCAAACTTTCGTCATCCAAACTGTTGTGAAAACGTTTATCTCTATATGCCTATCCCTTTTTTAATATGCCATACGGTGGTTCGCCTTTTATAACGGTTTAATAGTGTCAGATACAAGTTTAAAATGTCGCAGTCTTACTGTTGTACGTTTTTTTAAATTTTTTTCGTTAAATCCCTTCTTTTATATTTTATTATATAAAATTGCATTGATTTAATGTTAAAAGAAAAAAATGGTGTGAAAATATAAATTTTAAATGTATAATTCCAATTTTTAAAATTTACAAGTTTGAACAAATTTTTTTTTATGCAAGTTTTTTGGTTTTTGATATCTGGTGGAGCTATTATCTGAAACGTTAGGTGTATCATAAATACTAAATAATTTTAGAAATCTCCAATAACTATATAAATAACTATGTAAATCTCCAATCACTTATAATTCCCTACCACATAAAAATATTTAAACAAATTTTTGAAAAAAAAAAAATACAACAAAACATAAAGCGCTTAAAATACAATGTATAATGGAATTTTAACAAATAATAATATAATATGCCGATCAGAAGGCCTCATTACAGAAGCATTGACTCCTGAACAAGGAACGTTTTAATGTGTCGTTTGTTTCATTCCATTGTTGTAACAGGAGTGATAACATTGATAGACAGCATCTCGTTTGTTTGATCCATGTAACTTCCTTTTCCCGTTTACAAAATAATTGCTCACCTAGTTGTCTTTGATAAAAATACTGTTATCATGTAAACATTAAAATATCATAGCCTCGCCATCAAAACAATGCTTGACTGTATCATATATTTTAATCAATTGTGAATGATTGCTATGTTAAAGTTCCCATTATGTTTGTCTTATCCATATTACTTCCTTGCTTTGTTATAATTATCCAAGTTGCATTGGTTATAAAATGCGATTAGATATTTAAATATTATTAAGATAGATTGAGATTGATGCATTGCCGCTTTTCTTTATGTATCTTTATTTTTTAAAATATATATTTTATTTATTTATTTATGATATATGAAAATAAATTAAACAAAAATTATTTAATTTACATCAAATTTATAATAATAAAATTATAATGATTTATATTTATAATATGAAATATTAGAATTTTTTTAATAATAAATAATTTTATTTATTTTTTAAAATTATATTTATTGAAATTGAAAATTTTAAATTTAATAAATGCATATGACTTAAGTGGAAAAATTCAAAATTCAAATAAAATTATTTTAATATATATATATGAACGGTAACATTATTTTTCAATATAATAATCTTTTAAATTATTATCATTAATATATCAATTTTAATATAAGTTATTTGATTATAATTATAAATTATTTCGTATTATTTTAAATTTATTTTATTTAGAATGGTGTTGGAATAGAGAGAAAAGGAGGTGTGGTGGAAACCCACAATTACCTTGTGCATTGGATGAGGGTATAAGGTGATGCAATGGAGTATTTTGGGATTTTATCACTTTCATGTAGTTTTATTGTAAATTTATTTTTATGCATTGGTATCTTGGGATTTTATCACCTTCATGTAGTTCTATTATAGATTTATTTTTATGCATTGGTTCAATGACTATTGTGTCATAACTTTGATTGTTGTAGGTTTTTTGAGAGTTAGCTAATGATGTTTCCTATTACAAAAATATTATAAATGATTTATTTTTCTTTGGTTTTGTGGGGATTTTCTATCTCCTTTCTACTCAATTGTGGTTTTCGAATGTTTCCATTTGGTTTCTCTATGTGATCTTCTTTTAGGTAGCTTCTCCACTAGCTTTTTCTGAGGAGAAGGACTAGGCCCTCATGGCCTAGCTTGTACTACCCTTTGAATGAACACATTGGTCTTAAGATTACGTTTTGGTCACAAATGAAAGTTCTCTAGGTTACATTTATAGCTTTTTCTCAAGGGAGGTAAGTGTATAATCCTCTTAGCTCTTATTTTGGTTTTTATGGTTGGGAAGTGCTGTTTTTCTTTATAAATGCAAGGGATCCTTGATGCATGAGGTACATTTCACTGAATAACGTTTCCAAGATCTTGTTGGCTTAGGTATGTAACAATCTTTTGATCCTTTCAATTATCTATCGCTCAAACCCTCTAATTATTTCTAAGGTAGTTTCTAGTTTTTCATTAGTTTTCTCCCTCTTAAGATCTCAATTGGGTTTATCTCCTCCCTATTAGTTGTCCTTGTTCTCTTTCTCTTTGTGGCTATCTCTACTCTTGGCATCCCTTGATTGTTTCCATGCTTAGTTCTCCTTGAAGGTTGTTCTATTTTGGACTCTTGATCAATATGTTTATAGGAATTTTCCTTAATTCATCCCATCCTAGGCGGGATGTGCATACATAGTGGTTCTTAAACCATATCCAGTGCTTAGTCTTCAGCTAGGCCCTACCACATTTGAACCACTTCAGATGTCAAATAAGAAAACATAAAAGAATGGGAAGAAATTGTTAATCAATGACAATATGACTCGAATTCTCATCTCTTGACCACTATTGTTGATTGGTTTCCTAACACTCGGCACACAAGAGTGAGAAAAATTAATATGTTGGCATAATTGATCTGTATTGGTATAAAAAATCATTATTGGGAGAATTCCTCCTTGAATGAAATGATACAAAAAATGAGTTCTTCTTAGGATGGAAGAACTTCAACTACAATTCTATGAAATGGATGATTGTTTGGAGGGAATGGAAACTATCATTCTACACAGAAATGGGCTAAGTCCACTAGATAGACTTGGACACCTTTATCCAAATGAGGTCTCCACCTCCTCTTGATATTTTACATGCATACTAGAGTTTTGATCATAGTTGACATTTCCATGAATTTTGTGGTTAGTTTCAATTATCTAGATATAAGTTTTTTGTTTGTCATAACATTCCTTAGTTTTTTTAGTTCAAATGTTGTCCTATAGGATATGTATGCTTATTGTTGTTTCTAGGAACTAAAATTCTACTCTTTTACCATTGGTTTGGTTTCTAGTGTGACAAGACATGGTATGTAGTATAATCATGTAATTTGTAACCTATGTGATTAATGAAATAGCTTTAAAAAAATAAAGCTAGCTTTATTTTGAAAGTTATTAAACATTGAAAACCATAAAAGAAATAAAATGTATATACTTCAAAAGAAGAAATTCAAAATTAAAATAAGTCTACAATAGATATGTTGTTCCATATGATTGTTCTACAAAAGAGAACAGTGGGAAGGCACCCTATGGAGTACAATATGCTCCATGATTTAGGTTTGAGGATAGATCTTAGACCATAGATGTATCCCTCAATCTATGTAAATTATTAAGTGCTCAAAATGACACTTTTTAGACATCTTCAAATTTTAGATTTAGACATACAACAATAAAAAATGTTGAAGAAACTAGTATAGGTTGAAGCAAAGCTAAAATAAACTTTAGATCAAAACATACCCACTCACATGTATATTCAACATTGCAGACACATAAACCTTAATTTTGGATATTATAAAATAAATATTTTAGACATAGATTAATGCTAAAACACTCCTTGGCATTGAGAAACAAAATATTATAAGTTTTGTTGTTGGTGATGGGAATATTCAACACTTTTGATAAGAATCAAAACATGAAAATTATTCAAACGAGGCAAATAATTTGCAAGAAACACATTCACAATTTGTTTACCTTTCTTTCTTCATTGATATTTCTATTAAAACTAACAAGAAGAAATACATACTATACATGTACCAAAGTATTTTAATAAAAATACCACTCAAACTATCAAATAAGCATAATGCATTTGTACTGAATCAATATTTGATTAAATACTCGTATGTACCAATAAATGAAACAACAAGAAGTATGAAATGTGAAGCTTTATTACTACAAAAATTCCACTCAATATTTGATTAAATAATTGAAGGTAACAATAAGTGGAACATTAGCAATAACTATGAAATGTAAATATTTATTGCTATAAAAAATCCACTCAAGGTTAGAACTACTAAGAAAGGCATATTTACCATATATAAAAGAAAGATACATAAAAGTAAGAGGACATAATAGGAATCCACAATGTTACTGATATCTCATTGATTTATAGAATGATAGTGACGAATCCTTTAGTTGGATCATTGATTTATAGAATAATAGCATTACCAAGGATTTTTGACAATCTTCCTTGTTGTTTTGAAATATCAACCCCTTTGAACTACTTTATCATAATTTAGAAGAATTTTGATCTCCATTATTTAAATATTATATAATCCATTTAGTAAATCTACTAATTGTCCTTTATCTATAGCTTTGGTTAGAAATAATGAATTTACTTTAAATTTTAAGTAGTGCACTTTTTCTATGAAGAAATTAAATTGAACCTGTCGCAAATGAATACTTATACTAACACCAAACTTCTCTTGTGAAATTGAAAAAAAATCCCTTATGCAATAATTGTATTCCTATTTTCTTCTTTTCAATCATTTTCCTTTTGCTCTCTTATATAGATTTCTATCTCACATAAACACATAATTAAGTATAATCTTAGATAAATTTAAAAGTCAGTAAATAATAGATGCAAACATGAGACACAGATATAGACCATTTTTATTATTAGTTGTTTTCAATGTAGGAGTCCAACATTTGGTCTATAGCTTGATTGCAATTATTTTAGAATTGACTTATGCAAAAGGTAATGTTAAACTTTAGAAATAAATAAAGTATTTTATTTATAATTAGAAAAAAAAAATTTAAACACTTGATTGGAGAAAAAAATTCATGGCATATATTCGAGTCTCACCATTAAACTTTCTACTAGAGAATATGTAATTCCATCTATACATTATTATTGATGCATCAACCTTAGTCTCAGATGTCTAGTAAGGGATAATTATTGGCAGTAGTTGTAAACATTTTGGACACAAATTGTTAACAAAAGATGAAATCGAGGCTACACACAATGAATATTGTTGAAATACTTACAATGACCAATAGAAACAATGCGTAGTGCATTATAGATCCATTAGGATACTTGTGGCGTTTTTGGGTGACAATCATGCCATGTGTGATAAGAGCGACGGGAATTGTAGTCTGGATACTAGGGTTCATGGTTTCCTAATGATAGTATTTCACTCTTATCACCTAATATTATCTCATAGTCCCTACTTATACACTCTTGAAATATTTAAAGTTATAATTATTTCTTTCCTTTATATTTTTTCCACTTGCTTACTTCTTGGCAATGCATTTTTAATTTCTCTTTGGTGAAGAATTTGCTAATAGGAATCATGAGTTTTTTTGATAGGAGGTTGTTGATGTTGATATGCCTATGCGTAACGAGTCACACAATTCCAGTGGTGATTTCCTTAGATATTCTTAGAGCTCCTCTTTACATAATGGAATGCTAAACTGACACTAGATGAGTCCCTTCTAATCATAATGGGATTTTTGGGGATCTCATGCCCTTTTGTTCCTAATTTTCTTTATGATGTAGATGAGAACACTTAACATAATTTGGGGAAATTTCTTCATAAAGGAAAGTATTATGCAATGCATATAAAGACTTGGAGTGATCCAATGATATAAAATTCTCATGGTTTTTATTTTTGTTTTTTTTTAAGTGTTCTTCAACTCGTTTGTTATCTTTTTGGTTTATCCATCGACATGGTGGTTCAAGAAGGGAATGAGTTACAATGTTTTTGTTATGAAACCAGCTCAAGAAAATATAGAAAAGATAGATCAACACCTTAGAATTCAGCCTCTTCGAGGGGGCAACCTCCTTTACATTACATAAATGAACAATTCTTGGATGATTCAAATGACAAAACCTCCTTTCTATATATAGGAGTCTAAGGAGTCAAAATATAATCCAGCCGACCTAACAATAATAATATAAAGCCACAAAAATAACAATAGAGGGATTCCATGGGGCACAGAAATAACAACATGGGGGTAATAGGGGCACAACAATATAAATAAGGGGTATAACTACAATAGTAATGGGGTAATCACTAGTATTATAGGGACCCAACATGCCCCTCTCCTTCAAAAAAGTGTTGTCCTCAACGCTTGAGTAGTTCTGGATACTTCTGCATAAAATTCTCATCCTCCCATGTGGAATCTTCAGCGGATAAGTTCTTCCACTTGATAAGATACTCTGAAATTGATCGATTTCGTAGCTGTCGAGTTCTTGTTTCTGTGACTGCTTCCGGTTCCAATATAATTTTTCCTTCCTCGTCAAGTTCTGGCAATATTGTTTGAACTGGGAGCTTGTCGCCTATAACCTTCTTTAAACATGAAACATGGAAAACTGGGTGCAATCGAGAAGCTGCAGGAAGCTCCAATTTGTATGCCATAGTACCAATCTTTTGCAACACCTTGTACGGACCATAATACTTTGGTGATAATTTATTATCCTTCTTAGCTTGCTTTAGGGACATTTGCTTATATGGTTGTAGCCGTAGGAATACCCAATCACCTACATCAAAACTTCTTTCACTGCGATGTTGATCTGCTTGTTGTTTCATTCTATTTTGTGCCAACACGAGGTTATCCTTTAAGAGTTGGAGGACTTGTTGTTGATGTTCGATGTGATGTTCCACTGCTTGAACCTTAGAATTTTCTCTTAAATATGATGTGATGGATGGTGGTTGATACCCATAAAGTGCCATAAATGGGGTCATTTTTGTTGCTGTATGGAAGGAAGTGTTATACCACCATTCAGCCAGAGGCAACCATTTGACCCATTGTGTCTGTTTATCAGATACAAAGCAACGAAGATATCCTTCCAAACATTTGTTTACTATCTCAGTTTGCCCATCAGATTGAGGATGATAAGATGAGCTATGAGCTAACTGAGTACCAAGACAAGAAAATAATTCTGTCCAAAAATTTCCAGTGAAAATGGGATCTCTGTCACTTACAATAATCTTTGGGTTTCCATGTAGCTTTTGAATTGTTTCCATAAATGCAGTAGAAACTGTACTGGCTTTAAATGGATGTGATAATGCACAAAAGTGTGCATACTTGGTAAGTCTGTCAACTACCACCATGATGACACTCTTTCCCTCAGACTTGGGTAAACCTGTGATAAAATCCATTGAAACCTCCTCCCAACGTTGGCTTGGAATGGATAAAGGTTGTAATAGACCCGGTGTCTTAATTGTTTCAACTTTATTTTGTTGGCAAACCAAACATTCTGCCACAAACTTTTGAATATCTGATTTAAGGCCATCCCAAAAAAATTCCTTCTTAACCCTGTGGTAAGTTTTTAAAAATCCTGAGTGCCCTCCTAAGGGAGAAGTGTGCAATTCCATAAGAATCTTTTGTTTTAGCTGGGAATTCTTACAGAGGTATAAGCGATCTTTGTACCATAACGAATCATTTTTCCAGCTAAATGTATCAAATGTACTGGAATCTTGTTGTAGCTTTCGAATAAGTGCCCACACTTCTTCATCATTCTTCCATTCCTCCCTTGCTTCATTTATCCAATCTGGTTGGATAATAGAAATGGCACACAACAATGCTTCCACATCCTCATCCTTTCTTGAGAGTGCATCTGCCACCACATTTTGCTTCCCTTTTTTGTAGATGATTTCAAAGTCATAACCCAACATCTTTGTGACCCACTTTTGTTGCTCTTCAGAGGATAATCTTTGTTCTAAAAAGTATTTAAGGCTATCATGATCCGTTTTTACCTTGAAGTGTCTTCCCATTAGGTAGGGTCGCCATTTCTTAAGTGCATGGAGTATTGCCAACATTTCCTTCTCATAAATAGCTTTGCTTAAAAACTTTCCCTTGATTGGACGACTTTCAAAAGCAATGGGTCTTTCATCTTGCATTAGAACAGCACCAATTCCATTTCCTGAAGCATCACATTCCACAATAAAGGTTTTTGTGAAGTCTGGTGTAGCTAAGACCGGTGCTTGGCACATTGCCTCTTTAAGATGTTCAAAGGCCTTTGTTGCTTCCGGAGTCCATGAAAATGCATCTTTCTTCAATAATGTTGTTAGAGGTGCTGCTATTCTCCCATAATTCTTAACAAACTTGCGATAATACCCTGTCAACCCAAGAAATCCTCGCAGATGCTTTATGGATGTGGGGATTTTCCATTCCTTAATGGCTTTAATTTTGCTAGGGTCTACCTTAACTCCTTCATGAGATACAATATGACCCAAATATTCCACCTCTTGGACTCCAAAGAAACATTTGGATCTTTTTGCATATAATTGTTTCTCCTCCAATAGTTGTAGCACCTTGTCAACATGTTCAACATGATCCTTCCAAGACTTGTTGTAGATTAGTATATCATCAAAAAATACTAACACAAATTTTCTAAGGAATGGTTTGAAAATTGAATTCATCAAACCTTGAAATGTTGAAGGTGCATTGGTAAGGCCAAAAGGCATGACCAAAAATTCATAATGACCCTCATGAGTTCTAAATGCCGTTTTCGGAATGTCTTCAATCTTCATTCTGATTTGATGATATCCCAAACGAAGATCCAACTTGGTGAAGTAAATTGATCCATGCAATTCATCCAGTAATTCATCAATGACAGGAATGGGGAACTTATCTTTAATAGTGAGCTTGTTGAGCTCCCTATAATCTGGACACATGCGCCATGATCCATCCTTCTTGTGCACCAATACTACTGGAGCAGAGAAAGAACTTTGACTTGGTTGAATTATACCAGCCTCTAGCATTTCTGCAACCATACGTTCAATTTCACTTTTTTGGACATAGGGATATCTGTACGGCCTGATGTTTGGAGGAACACTTCCTGGAATCAGATGAATAGCATGATCATGATCACGCATAGGTGGGAGACCTTTGGGAGTCTCAAATACCTTGGAATGATTGTCCAGGACTTTTTGGAGATCTGGAGAAATAGATGATTCCGATGTGGAAACATCTAGCGAACATAATTGTGCAATTACACCTCTTTGCTCCTTTTTTAGAAGCTTTGTCATACCATTAGAGCTGATTATCTTTCTTGGTTTCCCTGCAATACCCCTTAATTCAACTTCCTTTCCTTCCCTAAAAAATTTGATGAAAAGTTCTTGAAAATTAAAAGTTATTGTACCCAAGGATTGTAGCCATTGGACTCCTAGTACAACATCAGCACCTCCCATTGGAATGGAAAGCATTGGGCTAGTCAATACATATTCTCCCATGGATAGCTTGATATTATGGCACTTCCAGAGCAATTTATTGTTCCTCCATTTGCAATCATCACTTGACACTCTGGTGCTGGATATAGGAAGCAATTCAATTCTTTTGCTACCCTACAATGAATAAAATTGTGGGTGCTTCCTGAATCAATCAACACTATTACCTTTTTCTTCTTGATTTGTCCTTCTATCTTGATGGTTTGAGGAGTGGTAATTCTCGCCAATGCATTACAAGATATGGTCGGATTTATTTTTTCTTCATCTAGGCTTTGTTCCTGGAGTATATCTTCTTCTTTTGACCTTTCTTGCTCCTTTTTTTCTTCCTCTTCACAATCTATGTAGAATAATTTCTTCTCAGCACACTTATGACCTTTAGTGTATTTGCTATCACAACTGTAACAAAGCCCTTTTGCTCTTTTTTCTTCCAATTGTTGTGGTGTCAACCTTATAGGTTGTGGAAGACTAGGGGCAACAACACTTCCGTCTTTATAGTTGTGAGTGGTATGCTTCCTGGTTGCCATAATTTTGCTTTCCATTTTTCTTGCTAACCTGAATGCCTTCTCTAATGAATCAGGTTCCCAAAGGCGAACATCATGTTGGATATTATCCTTTAAAGACCCTATGAACACATCAATCCTATGCTCCTCTGGAATATCTTTTACCCTTATGTTCAATTTTTGGAACTCCTCAATGTGCTCCATTACTGAACCCTTTTGTTTGAGACTTATCAATTGGCTAAAAAAAATGTTGCTTTTTGTATCTTCATAATGTGCTATCAATTCTTCCGTAAAAATTGCCCAAGTGATAAATTGTTTACGAGAGCAAAGCCATTGATACCATACAAACTGATTTGGTTCCAAATATACAGTTGCCATACGTACCTTTTGTGTGTTTTGCACATTATTGAGATCGAAGAATTGCTCCATCTGTAATATCCATGTGGCGGGATCCTTGCCATCAAACTTCCTCATATCGATTTTTGGAATATGGTGAGTCTTCAATCCAACATTAGTGTCTATGGAATCATGATTAACATTTCTTTTGTTCTCATCATGAGTTTCCTTTTGTACCCTTTCACCCTTAGGGACCATTTCTTGTAGCAACTTATTCATATTTATCTTCAATTCGTCCATGTTTGTCTTCAAATCTATCTTCAAATCATCCATCTTAGCTTCCACGTCAATAATCTTAGCTTCTACGCCTTTCTTTAAACAATCCATCTTAGCTTCGACACCTTTCTTTAAACCATCCATCTTAGCTTCTAAATCTTTCTTTAAACCATCCATCTTAGATTTTGTTCCTTTTTGTGCAAGGGACAATTGTTGCACTTGATCTTGTAATTTTGATATATCATGTTGCATTTCTTCCTCTTCTTCATGAGTCATGCTAGAGCTTTCAGGTTCCTTACTAGGTGTTTGCATTTTCTTTCCTCAGGGCATTAGTTACCGATAACAATGCTCTACTATGCCCTTTGAATTCCTTCAAAATAAATTTTCAAACCAAGCTTAAGCAAAAATTTAAGAAAATCTACACACCTTTTTTCACTTTGTAGGAGCTCGATATTGCCTCTGATGTATCTCTGTACTTTCCAATCATCTACTTCTGAATTTGTGAGTTGTAGTAGCCCTCTGTGTCCTCTTTCCAATGCCACAAGTCTGACCCAAATTGGATTCTCCAAGGAAGAGTTATGTGAAATCTCCCACAGTGACTTGCTTATAGACTAGTTCAGTAGAGCGAAATTGTATGACGTGCCCCGAGTCACTGTTTCGACCTTTGGATCTGAAACATGAATAAAGGGAAATACAGTCCGTCCTCTTTCTGTACCTTCTTATGAAATTTCAATCCGATCCCCAGAGAGAAAGTTATGACGATTTTCCCCAGGTCACCTGTTTTGAATGTAATTTAGGAGTCTGCAAAAAGACCAACTTCCTCAGATCATATCTCCACAAATATCGTGCGAAAAGCTTTGAAATTCGCACCCAAGGTTCAGCGCGATTTCTTCTCAAATGGTTTTTTTTGCGACTTCTGAAACGTCACAGAAAAAAAGTTATAGCGAAAATTCCACGATGACCTGTTTGGAGTAGCGAAACCCTAGAATCCAAAGCTCTGATACCAAATGTTATGAAACCAGCTCAAGAAAAGATAGAAAAGATAGATCAACACCTTAGAATTCAGCCTCTTCGAGGGGACAACCTCATTTACAATACATAAATGAACAATTCTTGGATGATTCAAATGACAAAACCTCCTTTCTATATACAGGAGTCTAAGGAGTCACAATATAATCCAGCCGACCTAACAATAATAATATAAAGCCACAAAAATAACAATAGAGGGATTCCATGGGGCACAGAAATAACAACATGGGGGTAATAGGGGCACAACAATATAAATAAGGGGTATAACTACAATAGTAATGGGGTAATCACTAGTATTATAGGGACCCAACAGTTTTGTTACGATGTAAATAACATTATTTTGTTCAAGAAGATATATCCAACTCATTAATTGCTTCTCTTTTTATTTCCTTTTAACTTAAAAATCATGTGTGGTTCTACTTTTTGAAATTTTGTTTAGATTCACTTCAAATGATCATAGTATTTGTGTTGTGCACATTTTACCACATTGAAAAATTTCACTATTAGAATTGACATATTGATATTTCATGACATTATTATTAGTAATTATTATTTGCATTCTCTGGGATAAATGAAAATCTTCTTGATGTGGTCAAGTTAAAGCCCATAGTGTGACAAGATGGTGGGTAGTATAGAAATTGAGTTCAAGGTATGGCATAATCAAGTTGTGGTGTAGTCGCAATTGAGTGACCTAGCTTATCATATTGACCATGTAGTACTAAGTGTATATGAATATGTATCATAGAAAATATAATGATTGCAATTTAATATATATATATATATATATATATATATATATATATATATATATATATATATATATATATATATATATATATATATATATATATATATATATTAAAATTTGTTGTTTGTGGAATCCTATGCAACGATAATTAATGTAATGAATTATCAGATTTAATTTAAAATTTTATTTATATTTTTAAAAAATTTTAAGAGTTTTATAGTAAGAGAAATTTCTAGATAATATACATTTATCTGACATAAATTGTGACTAGAAATGTTGAATAAAAATAATATTCTTTCTTAAATTAAAATTAATAATAAAGATTTATAATGTTTGTAAAATAAATATGTTTATTATTATTATTATTATTACTACTACTACTATTATTATTATTATTATGCCGATAGACATACTTATTTCAACTCATGGTAGATAGAAGACTGTGTAGGTTTTTTTTCAATTGAATGTAATAGATTTCAAATCAATGGAATATTCTTCCTCTCATAGAGCCTTTGATGGATGTGATTTCAATGTCTTGCTTCGTTTTTGCATTACAAAAGGATTTTTTATTTAATAATATATTTGAAATGAATTGAATATCATTTAGCCTCCTCATACAGAGAGCGACAAACATGGTGGCCTCTAGTCCTAAGGTGTTCAAGTTACGCATTCAATTTAATTGTCGAGCACTTGGTATTGGTTAGTATAGTTTGGCTTTGTGCAACAAGTATCGTTCAAGCATTGTTAAAGTGCTTTGTAACCTGTAGGTACATCACTTTTTTAATACATATACCAAGGTAAGCCATAAACACCATGTAGTAGCTCCTACAACACCCTCCAACATTTTTTCTTGCACTCAAATTTCGAAGCCTTCCTTGGTATTTTCCTTGATTGTTACAAACACTCAAGCTCATTCCTTTAGGTTTCTCAAAGTTATTTACCCCGTTTTTCTTGTTGGATTAGCTATCATCTTCAGGTATGTTTGACCATTATGTAATGTTTGCGAGACTTTTTTGGTGTGTTCAAAGGTCGGTCTTGGTGTAAGTGAGTTTCCCCAACGATATAAACATTTATCGCACTCATAAACAAAGTATTGAGTGTTGACGCAGAAGTGTCGTCATAGTCATCCCAAAGTCTATATTAAGTGACGCACTTCCCACATCTTGTCATGACGCATTCACACATAGTGGAATGCTTTGGCTTTTTGTTCCAGTGATCTACATAGTTGTGTCATCAAAGTATGTTAAGTGTGTGATCACAGTTGAAGTTGATAATGTGACCATCTCCCTTCTCACACTTAGCCATTTTTGGAAAATCTTCTCAACCCGACAACTTAGCTTCAAAGAGCCCTAATTGAGCTACGTACTACGTAATCTCAACCCTCATTGATGTGACCTTTCTTCCTAGAACTACACAGTGTGCAGTCACTGTCCTCTAGGGATGTGGTTTTGTGTGATTCCAAAGTCCAATGACCTCCCTTGACCTCGAAAATTATGCAGTTGCGCCTCCCATCTTGCCTTGAATTGCGCACTTCACACCTTCAACCCTCAATATTTTCCCTTACCTATTGTAGCTGTGTAATGCATAGAGATCCTAGCCTCCCTTGTCCTGCAAAACCATGCAAATTCTTCCTCCATTGCCCTTCCCTCAACTAGAAATCACTGCCTCCAAAAACTATGCAGATTTTCCCTTCATGCCTCTCTGCTACCTAGTCCACCCTTGCCTCTTGAAATTGTGAATTCTATCCTCCTATGGCCTGATCGTGCAACAACCACTACTTGTTTGAACTGTAAAATGTTGTCCCTTAGTGGGCACTACACAATTTTTCCCCTTAGTGAGGACTGTGCAGAAAAGTTCCTCAGTCAATCCTGAGTTGCGCTCTATGTAGTCTTAGTGATTAAGCTCTATCCCTGGTAGCTTGAACTATGCAATGTGCAGTCACTAGGCCCTTCCTCCTAGTCTGTGACTTGTCCTGGGCTTGTTTCATGGATAATAATGCATCATCTTAGACTAGGGAGTTTTCAGATTGAGGTCATTCCATCATGAGTGAATTGTAGGAGCAGGTACATTATTGAGTCATGGAAAAGTGATGAATAAGGAGAATAAGGAGGGATGTATGCCTAAAAACTCACTTTTAGTTGAACTTACAAATGGACCTATCAAGATAAAGAAAAAGTACATAAGTTTAAAACCACCTTCCAAGAGTGAGGATCATTGAAGACCCCTCATCATCAAGCTATGCGGAGGAGAAGAGAAAACACATCCAAGAACACATGTAACATATGGCAACAATGATGACTTGACATCACCACATCATCAAGCAAGTCCATGTCACTAGTGTCATGTCAAGGCATTTAATGAGTTTCATATGCCATATCTCTAGTGTGGACCATGTATATTGAAATCAAATGTATTGTAAAGTGGAAGTCCAAAGGACACACAAGAATATGAAGAGACATGTAAGTTGAAAAGTCACATGGAGTTGAACATTCATGAGGGTAGTCAAAGAGTCACAAGGGGGAAGCATCATCCCTTGGTTATGTATACTCCCTCATTGTGTGAGCAAAGGAATTTTCACCTTGGCTCCTCCCACGAGGCATTAGAGAGATCAACTAGTTCTTTCAGGAGCAAGGAATGGCTCCAATTTCCCACTACTAGGGCCAATTATGTACAATGTAATATGTGTCTTGTAACTCTTTCTTAATAACAAAAACCTTTTAAGGCTAACACATTCTTCATGCATGAACTATGAATGTTTGTAAGACAATTTTGTGGACATTTGTATTTCATGTTTTATTTAACATGTACTAAGATAATTGAACTATTTCAGTTATTTTAGTGCTTATCTTATTGATAATATCTTGTAATGGCTGTCATCGTTGTCCCATCCTTGTAGACAATTCTGCGTGATACTAGACAGATCATTCCTTGTTTGTTGGTTGTAATGATTATCGCATCCATTCTAACTTATTGAGTTGGATGTTAGACATATCCTTCCTTGCTTGTTGGCTATAACAACTGTCACATCCACTATGGACTAATACGTTGCATGTTACATAGGTCCTTCTGGTTCATACGTGTCTCTTCCTTGGTGGTACTATTACATCTCACTTAGAGGCTCACTTTTCTCTCCCCCTTTGTAGTAGACGAACCTCAACATAATTGCACTACACACGCACCAAGCATACTCCCATTTTTTTTCAAAGATACCATTGCATCACTCTCTTGTGTTGAAAGTTAGAGCCAAGGAAAATATTTAAGGATTTGGAAACCGAGCCTTTATACCAGATGGGAATCCTACACCAAACTGTGTGAGGTATGATTTGGACTTCATATCGAGAAATCCCATGAATGTTGGTGGGTGTAGCACCATCAATATTTCTGGCGCTAGAAGGAGGAAAACCAATATTTTATAGCTAATAGACCCACTAAACCCACTAATCCATCTATTTGTCTGGGTATTAATGTTCACTCCATCTCCCTTACTCTTACTTCTAAAGTTTTTTACTATTTCCAACCCAAGCCTGAATGTGAAATCCTGTAGGATCAACTTCAGGGCATCCACCCCATCACCTATTAGTTTGCAGAAGCTGTTGGATTGATTATGGGAGTAATCAGTCTTCCATGCTCTCAAAAACAAGAACAGGACCACCCCCAGAGGGATAGTATTCTCGTACGTTGAAGAAGTGTTCCTCGCCACCCTTGAAGAATTAGTAGACACTATGGAAAGGGAAGAAGAGCCTCCAAACTTTCATGGAGGTAACGGAGGCAACCCCTTACTCTCG
The DNA here is from genome assembly GCA_031772625.1 of Pinus tabuliformis. Lineage (NCBI taxonomy): Eukaryota > Viridiplantae > Streptophyta > Pinopsida > Pinales > Pinaceae > Pinus > Pinus tabuliformis. The sequence continues at coordinate 1,102,978,622 of CM062820.1, forward strand.
GGTTTAATTTTTGGTGGGATAGGAGGAGAATAAGAAAAAGAAGAAGAGGAATAAGAATCGTCAAATTCAGAAAAGGAAGAGGAGGACAACGAAGAGGAAGACATGGTAGAGAAAAATCTAGGCTGGATGACTTAGGGCCTACTGCTACTTATGGGTGTCCTGCACAAGATTCCAAGGCATGCTAAGAAGCTCTTGACAAAGTGTGACCATCACAATACAGTGAAGGTTGAAGATCACTTAGACAAATTTTACCTACGTTTGCAAACACTCAAGGTATGTTATGATGATGTTGCATGCAAAAATTTTCCATCTACCTTAGATGGTAGAGAAGTTGAATGGTATCACAACCTTCCCCCAAACTCCATCCAGAATTAGGGGGGAATTCAAAAAGATCTTTCTTGAAAAATTTGTTGAAGATAAGACTCTTTCTATGTTATTAAAGGACCAGGGTAATCTTAAGATGGAGAAAAAGCAAAAAGTTAAAGATTTCAATCAAAGGTTCAATCGCATCTTGAACAAATTTTCAGATGACACAAAACCTCATGACTCCATCACCATAGATTACTCACTTTAGCCTTGCTAAAAAATATTGCATAGTTTGTAAAGCGAACTGTGAGACAAACCTTACGAGGAAACCACGAAAATGTTATCACCATTGAGAAGTACTTGCGTGCTATTGGAGTCATATGAGATGATGAATTAAAAAAGGTCTCCAAGGACATGGGTAAGAGGTCTTAGGCCTCTGGGAGCAAGGCTAAGGAGAAAGAAATAAATGATCTTAAAAGCCTGACTCGTCTTATGAAGTTCCCGACAATTGAAATGGTTGAACTCAAACAAAGGACAAGCGAGACTACCATGAGAAGTAAGCCCCCCAAGTTCCTTCTCAGAAGGAATTCAGCTTCAGAAAACAGTAACAATCAGCCATCAAAGTTTGCACAGAGTTCCAATGTTTTCCTTAATATTGAAAAAATTGGAATGGATTCGTATTTCACATTTCATAATAGCCATCATTTGGAAAATATGTGCCCATACTGGAACAAACTCACGAGCAGAATGGTTGCACAGTTTGTTGACTTAATCATGGTTGAGGAGCAAGCTGAGCCCGATGAAGACAAGGAAAAGGTTGCTACAGCTGATGAAGCTCCAAGCATTGGGCATGTAGTGAACATGTGTCATTGCTTTCTCACAACCCAAAAGAGTACTATTGATAAGAAGTTTCATAGTGATGGTCCGACCCAGAAGTAGAGTAATCGATACAACTTAAGAAGCCAAGGGACAACAACTATGATTGAGGTGCTAAAACAAAAATTCAAAGAAAAATTGTTAAGGAAATTCAATCCACCAACTAACTCAACGCAGAACACTCAGAGAAAGATCGGGAAAGCAATCTCGATGAAAAGTGTCTCTGATAGTAGTAAGGATAGAACCATCCCTCTGAAAACAAGAAAAAACAATTTCCATCCCTAGACAACTTTGTCAGTCTTCCCGCTGTGTACTATAACATTGTTGATGATATGAAGAAGGTTTGTCCAAACATATCCATGTTCACACTTATAAATATCACGAGCCAGCAGGACATCCTTTGACGAGCACTTGGAAAAACCTCTACTGGTAATTCCACCTCTTTGGAAAAGGGATCTAGTAAGTCTCTTGACACTCTCACATCTTGTTGATTAGGAAAAATGTCCTAATCAACATTTGGGGAAATACACCCAGTTAAGACCAATAACTTAGATCTATATCTGTTGAAGTGGTGGTTCCGACTACTATTATGGGACATGTTACCCTTTCAAACATAAAGTGTATAATACAGGAATAAATGAAAGCTAAACTATAACTCTAAGCTATGTATTGAATATCTATTACTCTAATATAATCTAAGCTATAAGCTTATTAACTAAATATACCTAGGCTTTATTGAGTTGACATGCTTTTAAAATTTTCCAATCTTACTTAGAGATATAGATCAATAAGGAAAACTGGAACTAATCGCCTTAAATGATAAAAGTAATCTTGATTAAATAGTTAATCTAAATTATCTTTTAATGAAAACAAACATGTAAAACTCAATGAATCATTCAAAATTGAATATCGCTTTCATTAGTATCTTCAATAGTGAAAAATACCAAATTTGATTCAATACATAGGAATGAATAAAATAAACAATTTCTTTTGAAAAACAGATATAGAAGAAATCTAGAATAATAGTACCCAAGAGGAATTCCACTATGCCTTCTCTAGAAATGCTTGATGGTTCCACATTAAAATAAAATATCGCTTACAGAAAGTAGTGCACATATAAGTGTTTTTTTTTAATCCAAATCAGAAATCCTATCTCATAATCGAGATGGGTATTTATGCATTCGAAAGCATAACAATTTATTCCAATATGTCAACCATAAATTACATCAAAAGATATTCAAACCATACATTAATCTCAGTGGATAATCCTGGCCTAATCTTAACAATTTCAAAATTTGAATCTGGTTCAATAGAGTTTGAATAAGTCAAAGGGTTGCTTCCAACAAATTCTCTGAATAGCCTTTTTCAACAACCTCTGTCTTTGTTTAGTAGTGTAGTGGTTCAGTTGTTCCATTAAAATTGGAAGAGAAATTTCTTCCATAATCAACCTTGCAGTCCAAGTACAAAAAAGAAATCAACTTTCTATAAATAATTTGAATCTAAACTAATCTTAATGAAAAACAAATGATAAATATCTTGAGACCATTAACAGTGACTTATTCAAAATTAAATAGTAATGACCAAATCTAAGTGTGGCAAGAAGTGGACGCAGATGGATATCAAAGGTTTTGAGTATCAGAGTTTTAACGTGACACACTCTACAAAAGTTACGATACATGGAAATTTCTGATGACGAGTGGACGTGGTATTATATTAAATCATTGTGATGAAGCCCATCACATCCAAAACCATATCAAAGAGGGGAATATTAGATCTTATCAGATATTTTAGATGTGTTCCATTCCAAAAGTTCTGATATATGAGTGGACTCGATTTCACAATTAAACCAGATTTTAAATCATATCGGGTCTGACATATAGGAGATTGGAGCAGGAGTGTTGTATCACTTATCAGATATCGAAACTTATATGATATCGTAACATAAGATATCTGTCATATTGAAACTTTTAAGAGGTGACAGATAACAAAAAATATGATATGGGTTCTCCGATATAAGGGAGCAAAGGAAATGGTGTGGTAGGTGGGTCCAACAGATATCAGAAATTTGGTTTATTGCAAGTTTCATAATGTGACTCATAACAAAAAATTTGATATGGGTATTTCTCCGATAGCATTTTTTATATGTGTTATGTGTTATTTGCATTAGTTTCCACTTTATATTCATCGAACTTTGGTTATAAAGGTCTTCAAAAGAATACTCCGAAAACCTAAAGTTACAAGATTTGTTTATTAAAGACTCATTGCCACATGTTGTAACATGAGCTTGGCCTCGGGGTATATTTTTTGATTAATCCTAATCATTTAAGATTTAAAGCAAAGTTTTATCAACAACAAAATTAGTAAGATTAAGGCAAATTGAAAATAAAACAAGGAAAACTAGGCGAAGATGAAACAATTCAATGATTCAAAATCTAAATGTAAATTCAAAAGGGTCCCCATAATTATTATGATAATAATAAAATAAAAATCAGGGTATTATGTCTTCTATGACAATAATGGAGACACACGGGAAGAACCAGTAATATCTAAAAATAATGATGAAACTCCAAAGAAAAAGGAATGAAGTTAAATGAATCAAAATGCTAAAATTCATTTTTTTCAATGAAATCTCAATAAAGGACAATGGAATTTAATCATTTTGTACATCTTCGGTATTGATAATAAAATAAAAACCGTGTTTACAATATTCATTAATGATAACAACTTTAACTAAAGAGAAAAAAGCTTTTAATTGGGTTTAGTAAAAATATGAAGTCTTATTATCATAGGTAGAGCCTACTACTTCCAATCGGCATCCATAGCCTTGACATGGTTACCTTTTAACCCAAGGAAAGGTTAGTATCCCATCTATTGCTTGATATTTCATAGGAAATACAATTTTCATTAAATTACTCTAAAAGCCATTGTCCTAGCTTGGTGACCATATTTTGACAATGCCATTCACATGTATTGATAGTAATGAAAAAGTTAGCTCATGATGAGACCTCTTGTCCTACAACAAGCTTTTGTAAGCCATTATCCTGGTGTGGTAACCAGATCCGATAATGTCACTACAATCAATTCCCATGATCATGGTTGGCTAGCTCTGTAAGAAGACCCCCTATCTTCAAGGAATATAATTTATTTGACACTTTGATGATTTTAACATAGATGAGGATACAAATCTTCTCCTTAAGAGATTGGGATGACATACAAGAGTGATAAGATACTAAAACTTTTATTTTACCTTTTCTACTTTAGGATTTGTTTATGATAAAGGTTTTTGTAAAATGATATTATCTCTTATGTTATAAACTAGAGATCATCAATAATGAAAAAGGAAAAAATCATGGAATAAGATCTTCAAATCTAAATATGAGAAATAGCGGTTTTGATAATTAACCAAATATTTTTCCTTTTACCAAAGAATTAATTTAACAAAAAAAAAAATTACCAAGTGTCGAACCAAAGAGGTGGTAATAAACAAAAATAAACACACCGATATGTACAAATGAGTATTTACATATTTACAATTAATTTCATGAATTTCAAGAAAAATATTTCTTTAGAATTAGCCCATTTACATGAAGGGATTCTCTTCTTCCTTCTAAATATTGAAGTATAAAGGTAGATGGGCCTAGTTTTTCCATAATTTGAAATGGTCCAAGCCAAAGTTTTTGAAATTTAGAGTGTTTTCCTTTTTCCTCATGGGATTTGTCCCATTTCAGCACTAAGTCTGGATATCAAAAGCTTTATGCCCGATTGATCTTGAATCAAACAATGGTTTTATAGCTTTTTGACATTTGGCATAAATGTTAGCTGCTTTCTCTCTTTATTCCTCTAACTTAATGATTTACGACAATCAATATTGTAGAGAAGAGCATGGTTGGGCTTCAATTGATTGAACACAGGTTAATGATGGCAAGGCAATATTGGTAGGAAGAAAAACTTCCTTGCCATAAACCAAATTCTAAAGAGATGTCCCTAAACATGTTTTGAAAGTAATCCTATGAATACAAACAACAAAAAGAAGATATTTATGCCAATTCTTTTGTTTATCATCAATGGTTCTTTTAATTATCCTTGAGAGATTTTTATTAGTTGATTCAGCTAACTTGTTACCTTGTGGATAATAATTAGATGAATATTTAAGCTTAAAGCCTCTTTTTAAAGCAAACTCAGTCATAACATTCCCAAAAAAATATGTAGAATTATCAAACATGAGAGAGTTCGGAAGTCCAAACCTAGTTATGATGTATTGTTCAATAAAATCAATAATGACCTCAGAATTAAAAACCTTGACAGGAATGGCTTCAACCCATTTCGTAAAATAATCTGTCACAATAATGATATATTTATGATTCTTAGTAGAGTTTGGAATGATCTCACCTATTACATCAAGGCCCCATTCATCAAATGGTTGATCAACTGTAACAGGTTTTAAAGGCAAAACAACCTTTTTTTCTCTTCCAACAAAAGTTTGATAGACTTTGTAGTTTCGAACATAGGTTTAGGCATCTTTAAACATCATTGGCCAATAGTAGCCAACATGGATAATATTTGGATTTGTTGTTTTTGCTCCATAATGACCACATTCTTTCCCATCATGAATTTCTTGCAAAAATTTTTCAGACTCGGCCTTTTCTAAACATCTAAGAAGCATAGAATTATAATTCTTGTGAAAAAGAATACCATTCAAAAGATGATAATTATTTTCTTTTCAACCTCAAATCTCTCTTATTCTTTGGTGCCAACTCAGCTGGGGCATGACCATAAGTCAAATAATAAATTAAATCTGAATATTGGGAATTTGAATCAATAAGACGTACCTTAGTTGATCGTTCCTCTTTACCTGTGTCTTCTTGAGATGAAATTGAAGGAAAACTTGTTACGAGCTTACAAAATCCTTGGCCTCTTACAATTTTGGCGGGTTTGATTTCCAAATCATATTCTTGTAGTGCAGTCACTGAGTTAGTTCTTTTCTCACTAAGATCCTTCTACACTAGCAATTGCCTAATAGTTGGAAATGGAACGATGACAGTAGTATGTACTTTCAACAAAACTGGATATAAATATTTGATCGCTTCGTGCATAGAAAATTATTGTTTCTCAATTTCTGAATAATTTAATTCGGTTCCCTGTAAATTAGAGCTATAAAAAGTGATCAAATCCTCTTCATTTTCTTCATTTCTTTGGGTTAGGACTACTGCAAATGAATGATTAGAAGTGGAAGTGTATAATACAAACTCTCTGTTAAAATTAGGAGAAGAAAGAGAAGGAGAATTAATAATTCCCTCTTTAATAGAATCAAATGTTGATTTTTCTATTGAACCCCACTTATAAACCATTTTATTTTTAATTAAATTTTGTAATGGTGCAACAATTTGTGAAAAGTTAGGTACAAAACATTTCACAGAATTAATGTTCCCTAAAAATGATTGCATGGATTTTTTATTGTGGGGCAGAGGAATTTCAGAAGTCACTTTTATTCTTTCAAGATCAATAGAAATACCATTCTTGGTAGTAATAGATCCCAGAAATTTACCTTCTTCTAAAACAAAAAATGAATTTTTAGGATTTAATGAAATACCATATCTCCTATATCTTTCAAAAATTAATTTCAAATCACGTACATCATTAATTCTGTTTTTTAATAAATAGTAAGATAATCTAAGTAAATCACTACAAAATTATTAATTAATTGTTTAAAATCAATCTCCATTGCTCACTTAAATGTAGCTCCAACATTGACTAGACCAAATGGAATTTTCTGGTATGCATAAGTGCCCCACTTGGTCCTAAAAGTTGTCATGAGACTATCCTCAGGATGCACCATAATTTGATTGTAACCTAAAAAGCCATCTAAAAAGGACATCAATTGTGAGCCTGCTATGACTTGTAAATCTTGTTCCATAGGAAGCAATAGGAAATTATCCTTCTCTGAAGGTTTATTCAAATTACAAAAATCAATGCAGATCCTAATGTCACCATTCTTTTTCCGGACTGGAACTAAATTTGATACCCATTTTGAATGTCAAACAGGAAATATGATTTTAGCTTTGAGCAATTTATTAAGTTCAACTTTGATTTGAGACTCTAAATTGGGATGGATTTCCTGAGTTTTTGCTAAATAGGGTTAACTTCTGATGACATCAGAATGGTATGCTGAATAATGGATGTATCGAAAGTTTTCAGATCATTATAACTCCAAGAAAAAATGTCCTTGTATTTTCTTAATAATTGAATAAAACTAAGTCTTTCATCAAGGGATAATCTAAGATCTAAATTAGCATTATTTGGTTCTTGATCAATCCCAAGATTAATTATCTCAAATATTAATGTGTTGCTCCAAATTTTACAGTTTGTTGTTGTTTTGAATCGGTCTTTTATATCATAAATATCTTCAAGTTTTACTATTGTTATGGGCAAATAATTTTCACTGAGTTTATCATCAAAAGAAGTGTTAAGATTTCTATCATGTTCTTCTTCATCAATAACTTGATCAGTGTAAGTTCCTTTAGAGGTGAGAAAGTTTATTATATCTTCATCATCGTTGAACACTCTCTAGTTTGTGATATTGTCAGGAATAAAAGGATGGAAAATCAACTCAATAGAAAATCTATCTGGGCTAAAATTTTCATGAGGGATTAATTTAGATGCAACGTTTGCCAAAAGATCAGTGCTAACATTTTGAATCCTAGGAATTGGTAATATATTGAATGTTGTAAAATGAGAAATCAATTCCTGAATTAATGATTGATAATGCTTGATATGACAAGAAAAGAAATGAATATTATTACGTACCTGTATTATTAAAATTTCTTAGTCACCATATACCTTCAAAAATTTTAGTCCAAGGTTGATAGCTTTCTATAATCCATGTACTATTGCTTCATATTCGGCTACATTGTTAGTGCATCCAAATTTGAGTCTTCAAGCAATCATTATATTTTCTTTATTTGGTTTAATCAGAATACAACCAATTCCTGCACCCTGGTTAGATTCTGACCCATCGAAATAAAGTTTCCAAAAACTATCTACATCATTATTTACACTATTTACATCTGTATCTACAAAATTTACACACTTTGAGGAATCTGTTTGGGAGTAGTTTTCAATATGTGAAGAGATAGATTCCTTAGGTAAAGGAGAAGTATGAGCTGAAAAGAAACCAAAGAATGACTCGACTGTGTAGTTTCTCAAAATATTATTGGTAAATGTAACATGTTCATTTTCCTCTTCAAGATAAGTGACTATGATTTTCATGTGTTTTTCATGGTCTATTTTAATTTGATTTGGATTACCATTGTATGGAAGCCACATGTGAGACCAGTTAATGGAGAAGTAGCTGTGTAGTTTTTAAAAACAATCCATGCTAAGGATTAAAACATAGAACTCAAGGATATGAGCCACTATAATGTCAATAGTTTGGAAAAATTTGGAATTAGATGACAACCAGATTAACACCCTATTCAATTCTCTAATAAATTTAATTTTTGTCCTACCTAGTTGCACAATCTGGACAACAGACTTTCGAGGTTGTACATTTAGCTTGAAATAGATTGAATGTGGCATTATGTTGGAAGAAGTTCCTCATTCTACTATGAAGTTGTTAAAGTTTTTATTGAAAATTTCATAAGTTAATAGAAAAGGGGGTGTGTGAGAGTTTGATCAATCACCAATCATAATAAAATGAGAAGGATCAAATTTTTCAGGAGTATAATTAGAAGGCTGATTTTTCTCTTTTCAAGATCTATTAATGACAATAGAAGAGAAGGAGCTGGGACAACGTTTAACGCATTTAGCAGTAACTTATGCTATTGTTTTAACTTGCAAACGTAAGCTACTATTTACATTCATCTTGTAGGTTCACTCAAGTATTTCTGTAGTGATGTATACGTTCTCCCTGAGCTTTAGGGGTCTAGTATGAGTTTAAATTGAGTTGGAAATGAGATCACTCATTTTATTGAGTTAATTTCAGTTAAATTAGTTCCAAATTGTTTGTGGAACTAGTAGAGAGTTAAGAGCGAGTTGGTGCACTAGTACATCCACACGTATCACTCTAGTTAATTGATGATTCCCTCATCAAAAAATCATACATGTCGATTCTGAGAAAGACCCAGTTGAGACTTGAGTGGAGAGACAATGTACTATCAATTGTATTGTTTAATAGAGTGTAAATATCCTGCATGCATCAGAGATTGATCCTATGTTTGGATTGCATAGTTTTGTAAGCATGAATTCCCTTGAAATACGAGCTATTCATCCTAGGAATTATGCAAGAGATTAGGGGATTGGCGAGCTACGGAATTGGCAAAGTGTTGGCCAAGAGCTAGCTTGTGAGCTGAGAGAGTTGACCATACCTGTGCAGCATTGTTTTAGTGAGAACAAGATTTGTATCTACATTCATATTTCTGATATATGTAATAAAAATAGTGGAGTAGTGAGCAGTCGATTTCCCTAAATACATCTTATGTTATGTTCCATTCATTTATCTTATTCTTCTTCATATTGTTTTCATTGATCTATTTGCTTTTGCAGGTTGAAAGGAGAAGTATATTCTTGTCATGTGCTTTAATACATTGCATGAGCTTGTGAATCTAAAGGATTTTCTACAGACATCAATTCCAACACTCCTGCCAATAGTTAGGCAATGCCAACTGCCCAACACATCTCCTTAGAATGACTGTTGACATTAATGGCAACACACTTGCAGATAACTTCACGAGGCCACTAGCCATGCAGACAATGCCAACTGTCCAACAACAATATTCTCCAAACAGAGGTCAGACCACCTGCAACATTTGAATGAATTTTTAGCGATGTCGTCAATATGGGACAGCCTTGAACCCTAATAAGGGTATCTTTGCAGTGTTCGAAGGTAACCTCCTGGGACACATCATTTCTAAAAGTGTAATAAAGGTAGACCCAGATAGGGTCACGACCATCACGCAGATTCCACACCTAGTGAACAAGAAAGCCATGGAGTCCTTCTTGTGGAAGATCAACTTTCTCCTAAAGTTCATCTTCGACTATTCCCAGATCATTAAACCAGTATAGGAGATGATCAAGAAGGACGCAATTTATAAATTGGATAAAAGGGAAAAGGACATGTTTTCCGGTATCAAACAAGCAGTAGAAAAAGCACTCGTGTTATACTTCCCATACTTTAGTAAAAAAAATTTGCTCTATACTTTTTCTTCCAACGCCTCTCTAGCTATTGTGCTTACTCAAAAGGATCATTTGAACAATGAACAACCTATCTTCTTCATTATCGCAAGCCTACCATGACTAGAGCTTAATTACCCCATCTTGGATAAACATTCTTATGCAATGTACAAGGTGGTAAATCACTTCACACTATATATGTTAAAGAACCGTTGTGTTATATTTGCTCCACACCCAATAGTCAGATCATTGTTTGTTCAACAAGAGCTAGGTGAAAGGTGGGTGAATTGAATGACCAGTTTACAAGAATATGATCGAGACATCAGCCAAGTCACACAGTCAAGGGTTATGGTATTTTCCAATTAGTAGCAGAGGAAATAAACGCAAAAGAGGAAGAAGAAGATCTCAAAAGATGGGAGCAAGAGATTGAAATGTATAACGTTGAATGAGCCTCCCCCACTACAGACATAAGATCTTGGTACACATACATGTGCCAATACCTCGAGCATGGCATAGTGCCCTCTGACTTTTCCACATGAAAGAAGAAGACACTTTGAATTAAAGCATTATCATATCAGTTGGTGCATGGGGTGTTGTTCATGAAACACCATAATGGAACTTCTCAAGGTTTGGAGGCACACAATTCACAAAAGGTATTACGTGATCTCCATGACAGACCAAAGGGGGGGAAATTTGCAGGAAATACTACAACACATTAGGTTATGGGGGCTAGATTTTAATGGCCTACATTATTCAAAGATTATCATGCCTATGCCGACAAGTGTCGGGTTTATCAAAGCTGTGTTGACAGAAATCAGAAGTCAATAGCCCCGCTATAGCCTGTTGCAGTGGAAGAACCTTTTCAACATTGGGGCTTGGATATCATTAGGGAAATTTTCCCACACTCATCAACATATCATCACTATAATCATAACTTCCATAGAGTATTTCACATGGTGGATGGAGGTAGTTTTGCTAAAACATGTGAATGATTAGGAAGTCATCATCTTTCTACAACATAACATCATCTCTAGGTTTAACGTTCCTACGCCACTTATTTTTGAAAATGCAACATATTTTCCATAATTAATACTTTATGGTTTTTCATTAGAAAATGATATTATATTAAAAAACTCATATAATTATTATCTATAGGGGAGTGGACTTGTTGAACCCATGAACAAGAACCTCATCCATATCATCAAAAATACCATATACTCTTAACAGTGAAACTAACACTATGATTTGGTGAATCCCTTATGGGCTGATCGAGTCACACCTAAACATTCTCTGAACACCTCCCCTTACTTCCCGGTGTATGGAAAATAAGACGTCCTCCTACTGAACATCTACTTTCTTACTCTCTAGTTATCCCAAGAATCCCCAGGCAAGCTGATGAGCCTCGGTATTGCAACAAGAATGTTGCAACTCCCAAGGCTACTAACTTTAATTATCAACCTGGGGTTCGTAAAAACTTAAGAGGTATCGAAAATATATGTGCAGCATACAATGTGTCCTTCCTTTGCTTTCATGATGTAATGGAGTCAATGTATTGAGATCAAACACCAAGAAATAAAGTACAAGGAAAGAAACATTTTCTAATTGCATAAAGATCATGAAATAAATGTGAAAGAAACATAACTTAATCCTAATTATCACATGTGATGATCTAAACTAACTGAGCATCGAATTTGATCTAGAGAGTGCTAACTGTTGTGTGCATGAATAAATATAAAATAACTTTTTTTCTTTTTATCTTTTTGTTTTATAAATGAAAATGCTAATCCTCACTTATCCTTTGGCAGGGGATACAGGTATGGAGTAAGAGCTTTAAAATGATATTGATGGCATGGGGGTCAAGTAGAGGCATGATCCCATATTCAATGATGATTTTTCTCAATTCACACTCAAAACAGGCTGCTATAGGATTTCCTATAGGATGTGCTAGTTTTGATATAGGATCCCCTGTTTTACTAGAAGATGTTACATATTTACTATAAGAAATTATAATTCATTGAATGACCAAGAAAACCAAATCAAAATTTGATGCTACAAATCTTGTTATTGACTATGATGTATTAGGTCTCCATTTCAACTGGAATCACTCAAAAATAACTTTGTCAACCTATGTTAAAAAATAGCATAAATCACTAGTTTAAAAATAAAAAATTTGAGAACTAGTGATCTAGTAAATCGATCAAATGCCTAACCTAATCAACTGAAAAGTCAATGGGGTAGTTTTTTTTATGAAATAGATTTTTTTTTTAATATAATACAAGTGGAATCAAATTTATTGAATCTTGTTAGCATGATCTAAAAAATGGCAAAAATTTACTGCTAGTTGCCACAAAGGAGTTCTAGAAATCTAGATTTGGGAATAAGAAGACTAATCCAAGTAGCTCAATGATTACTATGACCTTAAAAATATTTTCCAAGGATGAAATTATGCTTTTGATCCTACAAAATAGCTTACATCAACCATTTAACTCAATCCTACAAAAAGAAATCATTAATACTAAATGCAGAAATAAAAAGAAATAAAAACAAGAGATGCATGTGAATAAGAAGCGAAAAGAAAGAGAGAAAATGATACAGAAGGGATTTGAGGCCCCTGGGATGGCCAAGTCCAAGGAAACTTAGAGGACTATGGATGAGGACAAGATTTAGAAGCTGAGCATGACACCAATATTCATTATTTTCATCAATACAATTACATCCCTGCAAGAAAATACAATGCAGCTGCAAAAATACGAGTTCTATCCATAAGAAGACTAATGAAAAATCTCTTCGTAGAGGAAAATTCGACTTGGTACATATAAAAAATGATTAGGAATCATTCCCTATTAATGGAGGAAGCTTTCCCCACCAAAATCCCTTGATTAATGGATCTGGTTCCCAATACTAGGAATCTGCATTAAATGGCGGGGAACACATTCCTAGATTTTCTCAACCATTGGAGTTCCACAATCTGTGCTATAATTCCATAATATATTATTGATTTATTATTTAATATTGATCCTTCTATAGTAGGGATCAAGTCCCTAAATTATTCCTCCTCTGTAGGTTTTAACCCTATACAGAAATTACCTGCATACGAATTCTTAAACAAATAAAATAAACAATGCGAGAGCATAACCCATAAAATACATATGCAGAGAGATTTTTCACTAGATCCCAAAACTAGGACTACGAGCTTGATTTTTCATTATGTTCCTTTCAATGTTACAATACATATTTATACATGCTGAAGCATCCAATACCATGGACCGAAAACCATCGCGTCCAATACCATGGACCGAAAACCATCGCGTCCAATACCATGGACCGAAAACCATCGCGTCCAAAAAACATGTGTGAAAATCATGCACAAAACCATAGGTGGGTCCGCCCAACCTAACATATGGTCCAAAACCAAAATTTTATGGGGCGCTGCCCCGAACCCCATAAAGTGGGGTTACGGGTGCCCTTCAAACCCCCTATTAACTACGTGGAAAGAATATAACACAACCCAACAATCTCCCACTTGTTGTTTTCTTTCCATAGGGGGCCACAGGAGAGCTTAGTCATTTTTCAGCCCTGAGATTCCCATTGCTTCTCTACACCAAGAGAACTTCTCAGAGCTCACAGATTTTGTCAATGCATCTACAGTGTTCTTCAAAGTATCCACCTTTACCAGCAACACCTTTCTGTCTTGTTATAGACATTTTTGTGCCTTACAGCTATAAGCATGAAATGTCCATAATCTAAGGGATCCAAAGTCCCTAAACATGTTGATCCTACCCCTAGAGGAACAAGGATAACAAACCACAACAATTCACAGAAGTTCTCCACGAGAAACTGCTCAAAAACAAGTCAATTCAGGATCAATTCAGTGGCTCCACTAGCTGTCTGCACTGAAATGCAAAGTCAACACTGGCTACCTGCACTGCAACGCAGGTAGAAGCACTACCAGGGTGCGCTGATCCAGTTAGGCCTTGTGCAGATGGGGTTCTCTGCTCTGTTTTTCCTTGTTTTGATCTCTGTTTTTTGCAGCCTGTAACCAGCATAGGTACCTGTCTGATAACTCCTTTTCTCTGCTTAAATTCCGCCTCCTTTTGTACAAAAAGACTGTGATTGTTTTTGTGTTTGTGGCGTCAATTACAGTTTTCCTTTACAAGAGTGGAATAGTCATCCTGTAGCCTAATGACATCAATGACACGGAACGGAGCTAATGATTTTGATGGAGGTGAAAACGATCTGTGACATATGATTCAGGGTGGCGGTCATGAAAGGATGAAGGATAATGTACGGCAGTGGATGGGACACTGTTGACTTTTTTGAACGACTTCTCTTGAACATATGGCGACACTGATGCGATGGATCGGTAGCATTACCCCAAATATGGATGGTATGGCGATACCATGGTGATGTGACCGGTGAATGAAACAACCCAACCCAATTCTGGTATGGAGGAAAAGTGTCATGTTCAAGAGCAACTTGCTACCATCAAAGTTTTCTTGAGCTTCTCCCAATTTTTCCCCAGTCATTGCTAACCAGTACCTCTTTATTTTTGTCAAGCTTGAGGAGGATAACATATGCTTGTTCTATAACCTGACCTTCAGGCAAGCCCATCGCTATGTTTTAACGAGCCTAGCGATAGTGAAACTCGTTCTCGTCTAAAGACAAGTTTGTCGCTATTTAATGATTTTAACGAGTCTAACGACAAAGATAACTCTGTCCTTTTCATTTTTAGAGAGTCTGAAAAGGTACATAAAGTTAACTCCAAAAGTCCTTTTTCGTCATCTAATCCCTTAGGTCCGAAAAAGTATAAAACAATATAGAAGGGATGAGTTTTCGATAGTTTTAATGAGCTGAATAAAACAAGCGCTCGATCTTTTTGTGCAATAATCCCTCAGGTCCAAAAAGATTAAAATCTAGAGGAGGGATAGCACTTCCTGTCCCTTTAACGAGCTGGAAGGCCAAGGACTCAGCAATATTTTCATATTTTACGAGTCAGATGAAAAGAGCTTAAAGAAGACTCGTCTTTTGAGGAACGAGTGATAAAACGGGTTAGCAGCTGATTCCAGGTAAGGGTTGGAATTTTCCAATCACGGCAGTGTCACAAGGATGGCTAGTGAAATCACTCTTCGCAGTTATTCCTCAAAATGGGTAAACAATCAAATGGAGGTGAATGATCGGCCAATGGAAAAGTGGAGGTGACGGTGCAAACACGACCAAGGTTTTAGTGGCTGATAATGTTACATTCACGGTGGTTATTTACCGGAGGGTAGTTTATTTTTTAACGAGCTTAAACGCGGAAAAACACTGCTCGGTCTTATGTTTATTTTTTAACGAGCATGAACTATGTGTTAAAACTGCTCGATGATAAGTTTGCATGCCCCCAGCATAATAACGCAAATCAAGGTGCATGCCCCCCAAGCTTCATTGCATTCAATTCGGTGGTTGGAATGAAGGTTTACCTTTGAGATTTGGAAAGGGGATTGTTTCATTTTTTAAAAGAGTTTGACACAGTAAAAGAACTGTCCTCATGACTCCTTGTTGAGGTAGGGCAAAAGTACCCATTAAGGCAGGGTCTTTTAGGAGACCTACTCCAATGTTTTGGAGCGAATGATTGCTTCCATGGATCCTTGGAATGCTTCCAGTAACTTGAGAACTGTTGGGGAGAAATGTTTGTTGGTCGACAATTGTAATTCCTCCTTGGAAAGGAAATGCAATCTTCCCGAAATAAGTTGAAACAATAGCTACCATGGCATATATCCATGGTCTTCCTAGTAGGATGTTGTAATCAAGATTCCCATCTATGACTTCAACATCTATTTCTACTATTTTCCCTCCTAGTTCAACTTTCAAGTTACTTAAGATACCACATGGTGTATATGTCCTTCCGTCGAATGCTTTTAATGTCATCGAAGATCGCGACAAGGTTGGAGATCCTAAAATTTTCCAGCAACTCATCGACATAATACATGTAGATGCCCCCTCATCAATAATTGTTCGATGAACAGTTTTGTTGAGGGCTTTCACTTGAATAAGGAGAGCTAATTGAGCTGGTAACTGTGGGTCATATCCTTTATGATTAAAGGCCACAAGATTGGAATCCATTGGGTCAATCCCACCTATTGCTGATAATAAATCTTGCTCTTGGGAGAGGCAATTTTGCGGTACCTCAAGTGTCGACATAGTGGACGGCGATTGGGCCAGGTCCTCTATTATATTATAATTCTGTGCTATTTTTGCACGAGGATTAAATGTCGATTTGTGCACTACTCCGTTTGGAGACTTTATCATTTGTTCAGGAATGATGGGTGGCACAACTTTGGTCAAAGTTGTCGTCGAACTACTAGGTTGTTCATTAGCCTTGTTATTCGACACCTGTGGATTCCTGTAATCTTTATTCCTTGCCAAAGCATCATTTTTCTGCTTTGAGATAGACAACATAAGCACTTGGGATCGGGAAGCATTTTGATTAGCAACCAGTTTGGTTCCCGGGTTTCGAAACAGATCAGTCAATACTGCTGAGGTTTTTGAACTCTTAAAGAGTTTCTTAACTTCAGCTATATGTGGACAATCTCTCGTCCAATGATCCTCATCGCATATATGACACCCCGCAGGGGGTTTCCTTTTTCTCCCTTTCTTTTTCTTCTTGCCCCCTGGTTGCTTCAGTTGTTTGCCCTTGTCGGTCGACACGACATTTACTTCCAAGGCAAGAAGTTCCTCATTTGCATTTTGACTGGAAATCTTACGGGCCTTTTTAGATGTAGCCTTTGTCGATTTCGTGTCTGTCGCGCCAATCACGCCATCGATGGCATGAGAGTCATTGTTTGATTTAGGAGGAGGAGGAATTGAGAATTTCGGTCTAGGGGTGTCAGGTATTTTGTCGTAGAGCGTGCCAGACTGAGTATAGACCAAGTCCAGATATTGCACACGAGTGATGACTTGCTCTTCTGTTACGACTCCCCCCTTTTCCACATCTTCCGTGATTGTAGGAAGTAAGGATTTGATAAACCATTCAGCTCATAGCTGATTGGGAACGTACGTTTTTACCATCCTACGACGACGTCGCCACTCATGTATATGATCAGATATGTGAGTGGCCGTTGTCTGTTTGAAGTTGGTTAGGAGTTCCGTTCCCGTTTCATACCTTATCGGTAATTGAAAATGGGTTAAGAAAGTCGTGGCTAAGGCACTGAAGTTGTCGAACGAAGCTCTAGGCAATTCAATATACCATTTTGCCGCTCGACCAGTTAACGTCCTCTGAAAAAGGTGAAGCCTAATCGAATCATCGTTTAGGGTGTTTGATGACCACCACAGATGAAATGTCATCACATGATTCGATGGATCTTCACCTGGATT
Source organism: Pinus tabuliformis (assembly GCA_031772625.1). NCBI lineage: Eukaryota > Viridiplantae > Streptophyta > Pinopsida > Pinales > Pinaceae > Pinus > Pinus tabuliformis. The sequence continues at coordinate 1,102,996,325 of CM062820.1, forward strand.
TCCATTAAATTTAGGAATATCTAACGGAAGTTTATGCGGAATCGCTGGCCACCAAGGGGCATAAGCAATTGGATCATTCGTCAGCCGGTTTAGATCTGGTAATTCTAGAGTTGCTACAAAGGGCAACTGTTGATTCAGGTTAGGCGAAGCATACCCAGGATAAGATGGAATCGCCTGAGCAGTGGGTCTTTGCATACCAGCATAATGTATTTGATGCTGGCAACTTTGACAAGGTTGATGGGCATAACCATTATAATATGGTTGTTGATAACCGCTTTGGAAATGCGATTGCCCATTACTTACAAAGACTTGTTGCTCAGGTCCTTGATATGATTGCTGGAATGGGGGTTGTTGAGTTTGAACCAGCTCTGGGTTTTGAACCATTTGTTGTTGACCAATACTGGATGATTGACTAAGATGAGGAGTCACAGTACTTGTTTGATCTTGAGTCGCTCCAGATAAGGAGGCACTAACCTGAGGTTGTGATTGAGTCGTTGAGACAAGAGGTTGTTGTACCTATGTCGAACATCCCGACCACACCAGCTATTGTGACAGTGTCGCAAGTTCAAACGTTGCCTGTTGTATGTCAACCTCAGATTTCTCAGGTTGTAATCCAACAGCCCCTTGACCCTGTGACTCAACCACAATAGCCTACTGGTAGGGCGACACAGGTCCAAACGGGTACAATTACCCCACATCTTGGTCCGACGGTTAGTATAGCACAACAGAGCATGGCTTCACAACCGTGGTTGGTGCAATACCAACAACCACAATTCCAGCAAGTGTACCAAGGTTCTAAGCAGTAGATCTTTGCAAACAGTGGACAACCGTATATTCAAAACGGTCAAAACCAACTGCTTTACAGTGGTCAAGTCCACCAACCGTATTAGTCATACCAACATCAATTACATTATGCTGGTATGCAAAGGCCAACTGCTCAGGCAATTCCATCATACCCTGGGTATGCTTCACCTAACCTGAATCAACAGTTACCATTCATGGCAACTTTAGAGTTACTCGATTTACACCGGTTAACAAATGATCCAATTGCTTACGCCCCTTGGTGGCCAGCGATTCCTCACAAACTTCCATCGGACATTCCTAAATTTAATGGAAATCCAGGTGAAGATCCATCGAATCACGTGATGACCTTTCATCTATGGTGTTCATCAAACACCTTAAACGATTATTTGATAAGGCTTCGCCTTTTCCAGAGGACGTTAATGGGTCCAGGGGCAAAATGGTATATCGAATTGCCTAGAGCTTCGTTCGACAATTTCAGCTCCCTAGCCACGACTTTCTTAACCCATTTTCAATTACCGATAAGGTATGAAACGGGAACGGAAATCTTAACCAACTTCAAGCAGACAACGGCCACTCATATATCTGATCATATACATGAGTGGCGTCGTCGTCTTAGGATGGTGAAAACGTATGTTCCCGATCAGCTATTAGCTGAATGCTTTATCAAGTCATTACTTCCTGCCATAACAGAAGATGTGGCCAAGGGGGGAGTCATAACGGAGGAGCAAGTTATTGCTCGTGCACAATATCTAGAGTTAGTCTACACTCAGTCTGGCACACTCTACGACAAAATACCTGACGCCCCTAGACCGGAATTCTCAATTCCTCCTCCTCCTAAATCAAATAATGACTCTCATGCCGGCGATGGCATGATTGGCATGACAAACGCGAAGTCGACAAAGGCCAACTCCAAGAAGGCCCGTAAGACTTCAGATCAAAATGCAAAAGACGAAATTCTTACTTCGGAAGTAAATGTCGTATCAGTAGATAAAGGCAAAGAAACCAATCAACCAGGAAGCAAGAAGAAGCAAAACAAAGGGAAGAAGAAGAAACAAGGTGAGTCATCTCCCGGAAAAACTTCTTCAAACCCTCCATGGAAAGGGAAACCAAAAAGTCCATGTCTTATATGTGATGAGGATCATTGGACAGCCGATTGTCCATACAAAGCTGAGCTTAAAAGGTTCTTCAAAAGTTCGCAAACCTCAGCTGTGTTAACTGATCCGTTCCCAAATCCAGGTCAAAATCTGGTTGATAGTGGAAATGCTTCCCCGTCGCAAGTGCTAATGTTGTCGATCTCCAAGCAACAAAATGATGCTTTGATTTCAACAAGGAACAAAGATTACGGGAATCTGCAGCTGTCGAAAGACAAAGGTAAAGATCAACCAAGTAGTTCGACAACAACTTCGATAGAAGTTGTACCGCCCATCATTCTTGAATTAACAATAAAACCACCAAAGGGAGTAGTACACAAGTCGACATTTAATCCTCGCGCCAGAGCGGCGCAGCATTATAACATAGTGGAAGATTTGGCCCAATCGCCATCCGCTATGTCGACTCTTGAAGTACTACAAAATTGTCCATCCCAAAGGCAGGCTTTATTATCAGCTATTGGTGGGGTTGATCCTAAGGATTCCAATCTTGTATCCTCTGATCACAAAGGATACGATCCTCAATTACCAGCTCAACTAGCTTTCCTTATTCAAGTGAAAGCCCTCAACAAAACTGTTCACCGAACAATCATTGATGAGGGGGCATCTACATGTATTATGTCGATGAGTTGCTGGAAAACTTTAGGGTCTCCGACCTTGTCACAATCTTCGACGACATTGAAAGCATTCGACGGAAGGACCTATACCCCGTGCGGTATCATAAATAACTTGAAGGTTGAACTGGGGGGAAAAACACTAGAAATAGATGTTGAAGTCATCGATGGGAATCTTGACTACAACATCCTACTGGGAAGACCGTGGATATATGCCATGGCAGCTGTAGTGTCGACTTATTTTAGGAAGATCGCATTCCATCTTCAAGGAGGGATTACGATCGTCGACCAACAAGACTTCCTCCCTAATGGTTCACAAGTTACAGGAAGCATTCCTATGATCCATGGTAGCAACCATTCGCTTCAAGATATTGGAGTAGGCCTACTTAAAGACCCCACCTTAATGGGAACTTTCGCACTTCCACCTCCCATCTATATAGGAGAAGTAGCGTTGGTAAGAGACTGCAATATGATATCTTCCACGAAGATCTCAGAAGACGATATCAACATGGATCATACAATGGTTTTGCCCCCAAACCCAATAGAAATATTGTAGCAATCAATGTTTCAGGCATGGGAGGCGAACCCAAATCAATGCTCATCAAGCGTTTGGGTAGATAGGTCTAGAGAATATGGTACCCCATTAGATCCTTGGTCGAGAGTGCATGGAACCGACGAAGGAATCCTACAATCAATGTTGATTGAGGGGACACCATGGAATGATTGCCACCATCGTTCCCTTCTTCCAGAATATGAAGAAGATACTCAACATGACCTTTACCACCCTTCAGTTTTTGAATTCCTATCAAACACTGTAATACGGTGGATTCTGAGCGGAACCTATCCAATATTGAAGAGACTATAGCCATAAATATCTCAACCAAAGCAGATGTTGTAGAGAATATTTATGTTGGCAAATGTTGTTCTCCTTCAGAACTGGAAATATATAACGCTCTTTTCCGCGAATTCAGAGATGTCTTTGCTTGGTCATATGATGAAATTCCAGGCATCGACTCGAGTATCGTTGAACATGAAATTAAGATGTATCATGATGTCAATCCAGTAAGACAACGACTTCGGCAGGTGCACCCCAAGAAAGCCGTTGCCATTAAGGCAGAAGTTGAAAAGCTTCTCCATGCTGGTTTCATCTACCCGGTTCCTCTTACCGATTGGGTATCAAATATTGTCCCTGTTATGAAGAAACAAGGGACAATTAGAGTGTGTGTCGATTATAGGGATGTAAACCAAGCTTGTCCGAAAGACAACTACCCTATACCCTTCATCAACCAGATAATTGATGAATGCGCTGGATGTGAAATCTTTTCATTTATGGATGGATTCTCCGGGTATAATCAAATAAATATCTGCCCACAGGACCAGTCAAAGACTGCATTCATTTGTCTGTGGGGCACATTCGCTTATCGAAAATTACCCTTTGGTTTAAAGAACACTGGGGCAACATTTCAGAGGGCAATGAATTATGCCTTCCATGACGTCAAGAACATCGTTCAACCATACCTTGACGACCTTCCGACTCATTCGCGAAAGCGGACTGATCATCCGCAGCATTTAAGAGCGATATTTCTACGTTGCCGACACTACAAGATAAGATTCAATCCACACAAATGTGTATTTTGCGTCGGTTATGGTCGTTTACATGGCTTTGTAGTCTCTAAGGATGCGATTCGTCTCGACCCTTGCAAGGTTCAGGCAATCATTAATTTGCCTCCACCTTCAAATTTGCTTCAGATTCAGAAACTCTAAGGGAAAGCAAACTTTCTGAGGAGGTTCCTTCCAAATTACGTGGAACTTGCTAAAGGTTATACTCGTCTTTTGAAAAAGGATGTACCTTTTGTCTGGGATCAAGTAGCGCAAGCTTCTTTTGACGCTCTGAAAGATTCTCTAGTAAAAGCATCATTAATGTATGCCCCAGACTATCAAAGAGATTTTAACTTGTATCTGGTTGCAGCGGATACGACCATTGCAATGGTTTTAGTTCAAGAAGTCGATGGAATTGAACATCCTATATATTATTTAAGTAAAAACTTGAATGATACGGAAAGAAAATATTCTTATGTTGAAAAGCTAGCACTCGTTGCTGTTCAAGTGATACAAAGGTTTCGACATTATGTACTCTTTCGGAAAACTACCATTCTATCAGATTGCAACCCCATGACTTATATATTGTCGCGACAGTTGCTGGGGGGAAAATATTCAAAATGGATAGCGATCCTTCAAGAGTTTGATCTAGAATTTGTAAAATCCAAATCAAAGAAAGCTTTAGTTTTCGCGGAATTATTGTGCGATCTCCCATCATCGTCCAACAATGAAACATCCGAAGAATCAATCGTGGACGAGAATTTGTTTCTGATATCTACAAGCAATGAGTGGTATGGAGATATAATAATTTATCTTCAAACCCAAAAATTCAGGCCTAACACCTCTCACTCAAAACATAAACGTATACGATACCAAGCAAAAGACTACATGATCGTCGGTGATACGCTTTACCGTCGTGGTATCGATACAGTTCTGAGGAGGTGCCTCACCCATGAGGAGGCCGAAAAAGCCCTGAATGAGTGTCATTCAGGCGTGTGTCGGGGGCATCAATCTGGATATGCTACAGCACAGAAAATCTTACGAGCAGGATACCTCTGGCCAACCATGTTCAAAGATTGCATAACCGCAGTCAGAAGTTGCCATGCTTGTCAAATTTTTGATAGCAAAACCAGAAGACCACCCGCACCTATACAGCCAATAGTTGCTGTTGGGCCTTTCGCCAAATGGCTCATCGATTTCATGACATGTAACCCCACCTCGACCGGGGGGCATGGGTATATTATAGTCACCATTGACTATTTTACTAAATGGGCTGAGGCGATGCCTACATTAGATAACACTGGTGAAACAACTGCCTTTTTCTTTTTCAATCATGTAGTCGCCAGGTTCGGCGTACCACAGGCTATAGTTACAAATCATGGATCGCATTTTCGCAATCACATGATGGTTGAATTAGTTGCCAAGCTAGGGCTATCTCACGACAGCTCTACCCCGTATTATCCACAAGCCAATGGACAAGTTGAAGCGATCAACAAGGTCCTGAAGCGTATGTTGCAAAGGATGATCGGAGTTCACAAAAGAAGGTGGAACCTAATTCTGTACTCAGCTTTGTGGGCTTACTGAACATCGGTAAGAAATGCGAGCGGTTTCACACCTTTCCAACTGGTGTATGGCCTGGAAGCAGTCCTACCAATCCAGTGTGAAATCTCATCTCTTAAACTCGCAATTGATCTCCTCCCCGGAACTTCAGAAGAAGAGGCCCGTTTCTTGGAATTAATCCAATTGGATGAAACCCGTCGTGATGCCGCTTTGGCTAACGAAACCCATAAGAAACGAGTCAAGGCGCAGTTCGACAAAAATGTCAAACCCCGCGTCTTCTCAGAAGGTGACTTGGTCTTGCTTTATGACCAAGAATTCGATAAATTGGGAGCAGGTAAATTTAATTCTTTATGGATGGGCCCCTATATTGTTAAACAAGTGTTAGCAAAAGGAGCCTACGAGTTAATGGATTATGACGGAATTCCACTGGCGCAACCCCGTAATGGGTTGTACCTCAAGCGTTACTATGCTTAAATAGTAACCTGTATGCTTTTGTTTTATTTTGTTTTCGCTAAAGGGTTTGTTTTGGTCGAGTAATCCAGCTTTTTACATTTATTACAGATTTCAAACCTTCTGGAGACATGTGTTGGATATGCCGATGGAGCGAGTGGTAGTTCGCAGAACCTGTCCTCCGCAACCTAGGCCATTTTTGATCCAAGCGGCGAGTTAGTAAGTTTCAGAGGTGTATGTATCGGGCAATAAACGAATAACATCACTGAGTATAGCGCGTTGATAGAACTACGCTCTGATGCCATCACCCATGGTATATGCCGACTAATCATTAGGCTAGACTCACAACTCGTAATACTACAACTCAATGGTATATATTCCGTCCGCAACCCAGCTATTTATCGCATGTTCCTAAGGGTTAAGATTTTGGAAAGACAATTTGATTTAATTCAATACCAACATATTTCCAGAAACTTAAACACATTAACCGACTCATTAGCAAACTATGTGTTAGATAGACATTTACAACATTTATAAAATGAGACACATCATCAATGTTGTACATATGGATCATATAACTCAACCAGAATAAACCCCGAAAATTGAAATATATATATATATATATATATATATATATATATATATATATATATATATATATATATATATATATATAGATCTTCTGCGGCATTGCCGATCTTCTGCGGCATAGTTGTAATAGTTCTTCGGTGATATAGTTATAATGATAGATCTTTTGCTGCGTATGTCTTCAGTTCTTCGGTGATATAGATCTCGGTGATATAGTTCTTCGGTGATATAGATCTCGGTGATATATTTCTTCAGTTCTTTGCTGCGTATGTCTTCAGTTCTTCGGTGGTATAGATCTCGGTGATATAGATCTCCGGTGGTATAGATCTATCTCTTCAGTTCTTCGGTGATATAGATCTCGGTGATATAGTATCTCAGCTTAGTTTCGGTGGTATAGATCTTTTGCTTCGGTGATATAGATCTCCCTGAGCTGCGGCTTTCAGTATCTGCGGTTGAGTATCTCTTCAGATCTGCGGTTTCGATCTGGTGCAGATCTGCGTAAAATATGGCTCCGAGCTTCGCAAAAATAACTGGTGGCTCATCCGCCTCTGGAGGGCAATCTCCTGCCCATATCGTGAGTGAAGCCCCAGCTCCCACTATCCAAGTGGTCCAGGACTCACTCGATGAAGCTTTGAAGTTCTCCGAAAGTGCCCTAATTTGCCGGTTCAATGGTTTTTGGCCTCGGCTGATAGCACTCCACAATTGGATCTCGGAGGTATGGAAGCCTATCATTTCTGATGAAATTAATATCTACCCCTGTGCTAGAGGTTTCTTTATAGTAGATTTTGAAAATCTGGAAAGCAGACAATGTATTCTAGATTCCGGCCCTTGGTTTTGGGAAAAATTAGGCCTATTCATGAAGCCATGGAACCCATCATTCGATCCCTCTACAGCAGTGATAACCTCAGCACCAGTTTGGGTGAGATTGCCAAGCCTACCCTTGCATCTCTGGAATCTCTCATCGCTAAAAGTCATCGGAAATGCAATTGGGAAATTTTACTGCAGGTGCCCAGAAACAGAGGAATATGCCAGAACCACCTATGCACGCATCTGTGTGGAAATGGATTTCAGTGCCGGATTCCCAGCTGAAATAAACCTAACAAGTAAAGACTATGTGTGGAACCAGAAGCTTGATTATGAAAGTGTCCTCTTCAGATGTCGATCGTGCTTTGAGACGGGGCATCTAGCCAAAAATTGCCCAAAAGCCTCTGAGAAAAACTTTGCTAGAAAAAACCACCACAGATCTACATGGTGGGAAGGAGCACAAAAAGAACACTACACTGTCATCAAAGAAGACTACTCTAGAGAAAACTCTGAGTCACAAGAAATCAAGGAAGAAGGAAACAACTCTCAAAGAAAGCAAGGAGAAAGCCCGCCCCAACAAATCAACAGTTATGAAGATTTGAATACCGCAGAAAATAAATCTTCATTTAACAGCAAAGCAGATCTCCTAAACCAAACTTCTCCGACTATAGATCGCGAAGCTAAGACACCAATGTCCCAAGAACCAGAAGAGATGAAGGAGATGCAAGACAAAGGAAGTTGGAAGACCGTAGAGAAAAGAAAGAAAGCTACAACACCAATCTCGCCAAGAAAGACGAGGAGCCAGACAAGTAAAAATTAAGAAAATTGTAGGTCCGATAGACCAATTTGGTCTCAGTGGACGTTAACCATCATCATCATCATCATATATATATATATATATATATATATATAAGCTGTTTATCGTTTACATATAATGTTCTGTAACCAAGACAAAATTGGTTGCATGGCCCAAAAGCTCAAAATGCTAGGGGGCACCCTAGCTTAGTGATGCTCATGATAGTACGTCACGGCCTGTGCAATCATGCGTAAGAGACGAGTCCATCGTCTAGGCACACCAGTAGTTTTCCGCTGCAACTGTAGAGGTAACTCGTCGATCCTCACATCTGGAATGCCAAGAGTAAGGCTCTCAACCTACTCCTGCACAGCTGTGAGGGTCTCGGCCACATCAAGGTCACGAAGAATAACCCTCCCAGCAGTCTCCCCTGCTGGGGCAACAACTGGCACTCTTGGGCGAACTGCTGGACGAACAAGACCAACATCTGCATGCACACATGAGTTTGATTAAATTCTTGATAGAATAAAGCACAAGGACGTTATAAATAAAAACAGTAAACAGTGATATGGTCAGTGATTTTACCAATAGCGCCCCACTGTTCGCCATCTGGCAGTACCAAGTCCGGATCACCTCGGAAATCCATGCCAACGTATGGATACTCGGAATAGACCATCTCCTGACGCTCGAACTACCTGAAGAAGGTATCAGTGAAAGAAATCTGAGATTGACCAGCATGCCTAGACATGTGATCAACCCATCTCTGCATGCGTGGCTCGGTAGGAGAAGGCAAGTCGAGTGCGATATACTGAGGCTGCATCAGTGGTATCTTCTCCAAGGCAAAGGTAGTCAAAATAGAACCAAATCCAAAGTTCTTCAGCTTCCCATCCTTTACCTTGGTCAACTGACTTTTCATCTGAAGAAGTACTGCATCACACCGGTTGAATATTTTCGGTTGGACACACTCCAAGGCGTGCTGCACATAGGATCTGTTGGCAACATGAAGAGATGCACTACCGGCCATCCTACCAATAGTATACAGAATGGACCTGAGAGACCTGTCATTAATCTCACGGATAACGACCTTGCCATCTCTACTCGGCTGAGATCCTTCCCTGCAATACTGGCGGACATAATCTCTCACAGAGTCATTCCCTCGGGCCGAACCTGACAAAGAAATGGGGGCACCCCGCCTCGACAAGCCAGTCAAGAAGTAAATGTCTACCAAGGTCAAGGGGATAGATTTGCCCCTAATCTGAAATACTTGGTTGATAGGATCCCAAGCATCAAGCATATACTGCAGTACGGAGATCTGTGCTCTCCTACTAGAGATACGGAAGAACTTCAGCAGACCACAGTTTCGCAGCGCATTCACTGTGACAGGATCATGGAGGGCAATCATGTCCTCTTCTTCGTGTTCTCGTTCTCGCCATGTAAGGGTATTTTTTCTCCATAATCTATGAAAAACAAACATGATAGGAGTTAGATCCTGGATTTGATGAGAAACTGGCAAAATTTTCATCAAAAACTGTGCAACAAAACTATTTTTCTGTGCCCAGCGCAACTAGCCAGTGTTCCACCTGCGTTGAAGGTCAAACTACCTTCATGCAACTTGACATTCAGCGTAGGTTTCGAGTGAACCAGGTGCGCTGATGGCAGAGCGCCCTAACAAAACCCCAGGGGCTCAGGGAAACTGGAAAACAGGCACAGAATGGAAAAAGGAAACCATGAAAAGAAAGAGCTAGGGTTTAGCTCCTACCTAGTCCAGACGGCACCGAAAATCGTCTGCAGAATCTCCCAAAATCAGCTGATGAAAATCAAGGGGGAAGAGGCACCTCCAAAGCTCCAACAAACCAAGTCCAAATGAAATGGTAAAATGAGAGGTAAAAACACTTTTTAATTGCTTTTTATGTAGTTCAAAGCGAAATATTAGGGTTTTAATCTCGTTTTCAAGCAAATGTTATTCATTTCTAACTAGTTTGATGCAGCAATTGAGGATACAGTACTATCTTTGAAAAGGGAAAAGCTAGTCATGGTAAAAAATAAAAAATTTGACCATATAAATCGAGCAGTTTTAGCACACAGTTCGTGCTCGTTAAAAAATAAATGCAAGATCGAGCAGTTTTAGCGCATAGTTCATGCTCGTTAAAAAATAAACATAAGATCGAGCAAATGTTTCCACCCGCGTTTAAGCTCGTTAAAAAATGAACTATCCCGGTAAATAACCACAGTGAATGTAATATCATCAGCCATTAAAGCCTTGGTCGTGTTTGCACCGTCACCTCCACTTTTCCATTGGCCGATCGTTCACCTCCATATGTTTGTTTACCCATTTTGAGGAACAACTGCGAAGAGTGATTTCACTAGCCATCCTTGTGACACTGCCGTGATTGGAAAATTCCAACCTGTACCTGGAATCAACTGCTAACCTGTTTCATCACTCGTTCCTCAAAAGACGAGTCTTCTTTAAGCTCTTTTCATCTGACTCGTAAAATATGAAAAGATTTCCGAGTACTTGGCCTTCCAGCTCGTTAAAGGGACAGGAAGTGCTATCCCTCCTCTAGATTTTAATCTTTTTGGACCTGAGGGATTATTGCACAAAAAGATCGAGCGCTTGTTTTATTCGGCTTGTTAAAACTATCGAAAACTCATCCCTTCTGTATTGTTTTATACCTTTTCAGACCTAAGGGATTAGATGACGAAAAAGGACTTTTGGAGTTAACTTTATGTACCTTTTCAGACTCTCTAAAAACGAAAAGGACCGAGTTATCTTTGTCGTTAGACTCGTTAAAATCATTAAATAGCGACAAACTTGTCTTTGGACGAGAACGAGTTTCACAATCGCTAGGCTTGTTAAAACATAGCGATGGGCTTGCCCGAATGGCAGGTTATAGAATGAGCATATGTTATCCTCCTCAAGCTTGACAAAAATAAAGAGGTACTGGTGAGCAATGACTGGGGAAAAATTGGGAGAAACTCAAGAAAACTTTGATGGTGGCAAGTCGCTCTTGAACATGACACTTTTCCTCCATACCACAATTGGGTTGGGTTGTTTCATTCACTGGTCACATCACCATGGTCTCGCCATACCATCCATATTTGGGGTAATGCTACCGATCCATCGCATCAGTGTCGCCATATGTTCAAGAGAAGTCGTTCAGAAAAGTCAATCGTGTCCCATCCACTGCCGTACATTATCCTTCATCCTTTCATGACCGCCACCCTGAATCATATGTCACAGATTGTTTTCACCTCCATCAAAATCATTAGCTCCATTCCGTGTCATTGATGTGGGATTCATTAAGGCCCTCCTTTGACGGATCGCTTCTTGTCGACATCAGCTCATTATCCAAGAAGTTGATCTAGGAACAACCGCCTTCAGTACTTTGAAGCTTGCATGCCTCAATGGCAAGTTTCTCACTTTCGGCGACAGGTATACATCAATGACCTTCGACCGAAAGATTTTGCGTGGTGTTCGACGCCAAGTCCTTTATTCACACCACGTCAATTGTACTGCAATACCTTGAGGGTCATTATCATTATCAGTGATTCCTCTCGCGCTTGTTAACGGTTTACCTCATTGACTGGTAATCAAGCGATGTCTTTCCATGTTCGACTTCAGAACATTTCTCACATGGATCGACTTGTACTTAGAGTGAAGATCGAACGAGTTTGAAGACCCCGGATCTAGTTTCATCCATCCAGGCTGCGATATATATTCAGAAAAGATAAAGACATTGACATGTACATCATTGCAGCAGATAATCATCCTACCCAAAGGATGATAATTTCATCAAAATTATCAGTCTACCATCAGACGATTGTCTGTTCTATGTATAGAAAAATGTATTTATAAAGTTGAGCATGGGAATTCCCGCCTCAGCTAGATCATGAAAGCAGTATGAAAAATAATGTATTGTATTGTATTGTATTACAGGTCTCCTCCCAGCAATGAATGAACTTCGGATCCTCCTGATAAAGCATTTCACTCGATAAACGACCTCACACTTTAGGGGGCAACTGTTATAGACATTTTTGTGCCTTACAGCTATAAGCATGAAATGTACATAATCTAAGGGATCGAAAGTCCCTAAACATGTTGTTCCTACCCCTAGAGGAACAAGGCTAACAAACCACAGCAATTCACGGAAGTTCTCCACCAGAAACTGCTCAAAAACAAGTAAATTCAGGATCAATTCAGTGGCTCCACTAGCTGTCTGCGTTGAAATGCAAAGTCAACACTGGCTACCTGCACTGCAACGCAGGTAGAAGCACTACCAGGGTGCGCTGAGCGAGAGTTGACAAATGGCAAGTTCATTCCAAGAGGTGTCAAGACCCAGGAAGCTTCCAGAATCTTCCTCAATGACACTTGCCTCAGTGAATTCGTCTAGTGATGAGTAAGAGGTTCCCAATCTCCAAGTGGAAGCAAGAAACTCCAAGTGGAATCAAGAACTGACAGAGGGAGAGGACACTAGTTAGATCTCAAGTTGACTCATCCTCTCTCCAAACATCTATATATGGATCTCTCCTCCATGAGATCTAGAGGCTGGAATTTTGTGATTGCAAAGAATTGCTGTTGGTTTGAGATTGGAATCATTGGGTGCTTAATGCTTTGAGGGAAGGTGAAGATAGGAATTTCATTTGCTGGGAAGAAGATGCTGGATTGGAGCCCTCTGGGTTGTATCTCTTCCTAAACCTTGTTATTCATTAATAAAGCTATCTTGGTTTCTCCTATATACTGGTGTATCTTTGATGTATGATTGCATTAACATGTTTAGTTTATTTCTAATCCTGAACTAGTTATGAATATGAATCTATGTCTTTGTGTAGTGTTCTCTTCTTGTGATCTTGCAGAAACCTCTTGAAGATGGGCGAGTGAGAAGGCAAGTAGCTGGGAACTCTCAAAGAGAAGGGAAACTGGATCGAGGGACAAACGAAAGACACCGGTTAGTCCATCCATCTCTCTTCATTCTTAATTCATAAAGGAAGAATACTAGAATAGTTGTCTCTGTTTGTTGATAAGGCACTGTCACACCTTAGGTGGATAGGATCGTCCTGCATAGGCATTTTTCCACACAACATGTCTTCTATCATATCCCTCACAAAGTGATACTGAACATCAATGTGCTTTGTCTTTGAATGATAAGCAGGGTTCTTTGCCAAGAAAATTGCACTTTGGCTGTCACAGTCTATTCTTATAGCTCCCTGTACTAACCCCATACTTGAACACAATCTTTGCAACCAAACTGCTTCCTTGCTTGCATGAGTGGCTGCCATGTATTCTGCCTCTATAGTTGATAGTGCCACTACAGATTGTTTCTTACTCATCCAACTGACTGCACCTCCAAATAGGTTAAACACATACCCACTTGTAGATCTTCTCTGATCCAGATCTGCAACCTAGTCTGCATCAACAAAGCCATGAATATCCAACACTCTGTCCAATCCTGGTCTTCCTTGGTAGCACAAACCATAATCACTAGTGCCACGCAAATACCTGAAAACCCGCTTCACTACTGTCCAGTGCTCCTTCCCAGGTTTTGACATAAACCTGCTCAATACTCCCAGTGCAGGTGTAATGTCTGGTCTAGTACAGACCATTGCATACATCAGGCTACCCACTGCACTTGCATATGGAACACGGGACATGTCCTCTTCCTCTTCTTGTTTCTTGGGACACTGTTCAGCAGATAACCTCACACCTACAGGAATAGGAACCTTCACCGGTTTAGTATCCTGCATATTAAACCTCTGGAGTATTTTCTCGACATACTTCCTCTGGTTTAACCCGATCTTCCTCTTTGACCAATCTCTTTTAATTTCCATGCCCAAAATATAGTTTGCAGCACCAAGATCTTTCATGTCGAATTTGGAGGACAATTGGGTCTTCAAATCCTGGATAATTTCTTTGTCATTTCCAACCAGCAACATATCATCCACATACAAGACCAGATAAATAATACGGTCACCAATTAATTTAAAATACACACAATGATCTGCTTTGCTTCTGGTGAAGCCAAGTCCCCGTATAAATGTATCAAATTTCTGATACCACATCCTTGGTGACTGTTTTAACCCATACAGAGACTTCTTTAACTTGCATACCAGTTCTTTCTTACCCTTCACCGCAAAGCCTTCAGGTTGCTTCATGTAGATTTCCTCTTCCAAATCCCTGTGAAGAAATGTTGTCTTCACATCCATCTGTTCTACCTCAAAATCAAAAGTAGCAGCAACAGATAAAAGTAATCTAATAGAAGTTACCTTGGCAACAGGAGAAAAAATATCACCAAAATCAATTCCCGGCACCTGGGAATAACCTTTTGCTACCAACTGAGCTTTGTATTTCTCCACCTTTCCTTCTACATGTGTCTTCTTCTTGAACACCCATTTGCTGCCAATGGGTTTCCTTCCACCCGGCAACTCCACCAGATCCCAAGCCTCATTTTTGTGCAAAGATGCCATTTCATCGACCATGGCCTCTTTCCAGAGTTTTCCATCGTTTGAATCCACTGCTTCCTTCACAGTTCTGGGATCATTATCAGTAACAGACAAAGCAAAATTTAAACTGAAAGTAGATGGAATACACCTTTCTGGCTGCCTTCTTTCTCGAACTGATCTTCTCACAGCCGGAGTTTGTGGCTCTTCATCTTCTAATTCCTCCGCTGCTGCAGAGTCTGATTCTTCCTCCTTTAGCTCAAACTCTATCTTCTCAGGTTCCTTTGGTTGGAATTCATGTTGAATAACATCTTTTACCTCTCTGAACAACACATCTCGGCTGTACACAACCTTTCGTGTGACTGGGTTCCAAAGCTTATAACCCTTTAAACCATCCTTATATCCAATAAAGATGCACTTTTCAGATTTACTATCCAACTTGGTTCGTTTCTCCTTTGGAATATGTACATATGCATCACATCTAAATACCCTTAGATGTGAAAGAGAGAGTTTCTTACCAGTCCACAATTCTTGTGGAGTCTTATCCTCCAACGCTGATGAAGGTGATCTGTTGATCAGGTAACATGCAGTTTGCCCAGAATTCCTGTCCTAACCCGGCACCACTGAGCATGCTTCTTGCCCTTTCCATCAACGTCTTTTTCATTCTTTCTGCGACTCCATTTTGCTGAGGTGTATATGGAGTAGTCTTCTGCCGTGCTATACCACACTTCTTACAAAATTCTTCAAATTCCTTGCCACAAAATTCTCCACCATTATCTGTCCTTAGCACCTTTATCTTCTTCTCTGTCTGATTTTCCACCAGAACCTTAAATTCTTTAAACCTGTCAAAGACTTCAGATTTCTTCTTAAGAAAATATATCCATGCATTCCTTGAGAAGTCATCTATGAATGATACATAGTACACAGACTTACCCAGTGATGGAACCTTCACAGGTCCAAACACATCACTGTGCACAAGCTCTAATATCTGTTTCGTCCTCTTACCACCAGAGGGGAAACTCACCCGATTTTTCTTCCCATATACACAATTTTCACAGAAATCAAAATCCAGAGAGCTATTATTCATACCTTCTACCATAACTTTACCATGAAGTATTCGAAGGCCCTTCTCTCCAATATGTCCAGGCCTTTGATGCCACAACATGGTCTGCTCTCCAGAGACCACTAGATTCTCTACTCCATTTTCAGGAACCATAGAACTATTTCACCCATCAACAATAGTGCTACCTTGCAGCTTGTCCAGAGTTCCAATCCAAACTCCCCGCATTAATATCAGTTCTCCTCGAACCATCTTGCAGGTATCTTTCTCGAACACCGTCTTTACACCTGCATCATCCAACTTGCTTACGAAAATCAGATTTCTGGCCAATGCAGGAATATGTAGAACACCCGGAAGTGTTCTAACCCTTCCACCTTGCAACTTCAACTTTACTTTTCCCCGACCAATGATTCTAGCCTTCCTATCATCTCCTAAGAAGACATCACCACCATTGTATTTCTCATACTCGCAGAACCACTCTCTATGGGGAGTGAAGTGAAAGGATGCACCTGAGTCAATCAACCATGCCTCATGATCTACATGTGTACTTGAAGAAGCCAAGTACACATCCCCACCTTCATCTGAGGTGGTTTTCGCCTCTACAGAAGGAGCATCATCAGATCCCTTTCCTTTATCAAGATCTTTATATTTACAATCCCTTCTGAAGTGCCCTTCCTTTCCGCATTTCCAGCACACTACCTTTGTAGGTTTTCCTGGAGATTTAGATCTCCCTCTAGATTTAGATCTCCCACTTGATGACTTATTTTTGTTTCTGTTCTGGGACCGTCCTCGTACAGACAAGGCATCACCATTCTGGTTGTCCATATTTTTCCGTCTGATCTCCTCCGTCAGCAAGGTTGAGACTATTTCATCAAACTGCAAAGTAGTTGCATTGCTACCTATTGCAATAACCAGACTATCCCACGAATCTGGTAGAGAACACAACAGACTGATGCACTTATCTTCATCTGAAATTTTAATATCAACAGATAATAACTGACTTACCATAGTATTAAACGCATTCAGATGCTCTGTCACCGAGTCTCCATCTTTCATCCTCAGGTTATATAGCTTTTTCCGCACGAACAGTTTATTCACCAGAGACTTAGATTGGTACAAAGTCCCTAACTTGACCCACAAAGCCTTTTCCGTAGCTTCCCCTGATACATTCAGCAATACTGAGTCCGAGACACACAATCGTATTGTGCTCTTTGCCTTCCGATCCAACTTCTTCCATTCTTCATCGGTCACTCCCGATGGTTTAGTACCTGGATCTACCGTGATCCACTGATCTTTATCCACCAACAGATCCTCCATCTTGAGTTTCCACAACTCAACATTTTGACCATTGAACTTCTCAATATCTATCTTTCCACTACTCGCCATCTTCTTTCACCACCAGAATCGATCTCGCAGATCTCCTACTGAACAGGGTCTACCACAGGCCCGAGCGAAACCCCTCAGCAACAAAGGCATCCCCTTGAAGCCAAAACAGCTCCGATACCAAATGTAGGTTTTAACCCTGTACAGAAATTACCTGCATACGAATTCTTAAACAAATAATATAAAACAATGCGAGAGCATAACCCATAAAATACATATGCACAGAGATTTTTCCCTGGATCCCAAAACCGGGACTACCAGCTTGATTTTTCATTATGTTCCTTTCAATGTTACAATACATATTTATACATGTCGAAGCATCCAATACCATGGAACAAAAACCATTGCGTCCAATACCATGGACTGAAAACCATCGTGTCCAAAAAACATGTGCGAAAATCATGCACAAAACCATGGGTGGGTCCGCCCAACCTAACATATGGTCCTTAACCAAAATTTTCTGAGGCGCTGCCCCGGACCCCATAAAGTGGGGTTACGACTGCCCTTCAAACTCCCTATTAACTACACGGAAAGAATATAACACAACCCAACATCCTTGAAATCTTCATAATCTACCCAATATTCTCATAATATTCCACAAAAATAATAATATTTGGCACACATATGCAATTATACATAAGACTTCCTAATGAATATATTAAAGTTAAAAATACATTATCTAGTGAAAAAAGAGAGGTTTAATGTGCTGAACGATGGCCGTATGCCTTAATTTATGTTTAATTTAGAGGCATGGGCCTTAATTTATGTCTAATTTAGAAGCCCACCATACCCCCGTACTGAAAGTGTTGCTCATCCTCTGAGAAACTTAGTGACCTCATTGTGCGTCATTCATGGCCCTGGTGGTCTCTCTCTTGTGCTTTAAGAATCTTGGCTGTAAGTTCTGTAAGGACAATCCCAAAAACATATTTCTGCACAGAAAAATCTTTGTTTCTTGAGACCATTAGTTTGCCTCCTTCCTCTTATTTAAGATGGTTCTTGAATAATTTTCAGTTTGGCAAGGTCTTCCACATCCTTATCAACCTTATGCTACCTTATTCCACCATTTGGAAAACTATGAAACCTTCAAAATGTCTTTAGATGTGAACAAGGACATCCTGTAGTAATTCCTGTCAAAATTACAGGAAACCTATAAGAAACCCTATTAAAAATATAGGAAACCTGTTTTGAGTATAAATGATTTTCTGAGGCTAGCGTAGGCTCTCAACTTGACTTCCATGCCTTTCTCCCATTTCTATAACATCTTTTAGTTCTTGGAAAAAATCTAGAAAGAGACTAAAGACCTCTTGGAAAGCTTCTTTTAATCACTGCAGTTTGAGTTTTATTTTGATGGCAAATACGTTATTTCATTTTGTTGCCTTGTTCTTCTCTTTTGTGGCCTAGATGATTGCCTAATGGCATTGGATTTTTCTATTTTTATTAGGTCTCTCTTAGGCCATGCCATTTTTGGGTTTAGCACATTTTATTCATTTCTTCACTCTTGTAGAAGTCATTCCTTCTCCCTTCAGAGTCTTATAACTGTATGGTAGTGATGATAAATGATGTAGGTTTGTGAAAATGGAGAGGATGCTCTATTTCCATTTTGAAGAAATTTTCAGGGTGAGATAGGGTATGTTCCTGAAATTGTGAAATGGAATGGATGAATGATGGATAGATAGTGAATATGAAGTGTATGGAGGGCATGGAGTACTATGGTGACTTGGCCTTTGCAAAAATTTCTTCTTTTAACTGATGTCCTGATTCCTTGAAATCATCACCCTTCATAATTTGACTTTTCAACATTGAATGAGTGAAGAAGTGAGCTACAATTAACTAGTTGAAGGTGGCTAAGACTACTGACCCATCCTTAGCTTATAAAACCTCATCTCTCATGCATTGACAAAAAATTTCTAACTATAATATGCTCAAGAGAAGAGGTCAAGAATATTGCATAGCTGTACCTACCTGATGGTTGTTGGAGAGACATGTATGCTGATGTTGAGTTGATGTTGTTGTGCTTCTCATGACTCAGGTACATCTTCTTGACTACCTATTTATTTTTTTATTGATCTTATTTGGCTGATGGTTTGTCTTCTTGTTGATGTGCATGTGATGGATTCCTATGTTGTTGTTGAGCTCTAGAGGTGTTTCATTGTGTATATAGTTATGCTTCTCCTATTTCAATCATGGTGGTTTAGGATATGCCTAGAGCCTGTTGTTACTTCCAAATAGGTTATTGTAGCTGCCATTTTTTTTTAATGTTTGTACCCTTTCTCTGTTGGAGGGTAAATAGGTATTTGAATGAGTGGAAGGTGTGGCCATAGAGTGACATGGTCATTATGGGTCTTGGATGAGATTTCATGAACTAAATGTCCTTTTTTCTTATCCCAAAACAGTCTAGCATCATAACTTTTCCATCAGACTGCCTTTCCTATAGATTTTCAGAACTTCTTGTAGTACTACAAGAGACTCCTATAATAATTCAAGACAAACTCTTGTAACAGAGTTGTTTTGTCTATATCTCACAAGCAATAGAATGGATTGACCTAAAACTTTCTTAGCATGTTTCCATCATCATTATGCACCTCCCCATAAAAAACATTTGGTCAATGGATGCATAGATCTCGAGAAAAACTAAAAATGGCTAAAGGTGATGGATGTCAGTTTCTTGGAAATCGATCACTAGAATTTTATGAAAGTTCTTGGTCATGTTACCATTATCCATATGCATCTCCCCATGAAACAAATTTTTAAATGGATGCATGGTTTTCATGTTATGGAAAAAATAAATTTTTACTCTATATATTCTTGTTTCTTGTATTAAAATAGAGCCTTGATGTAGTTTCTTAGGACAACAAGAAAAATGAATGGGAAAATCTTGAGAATGATGGGTGGACGGTGGAAATAGATGAGGGTGATGTACTAGCATGACCTTGGACTTTTTGGAACATTTGAGCAAAGCAGGAGAAAGTCAAAATTTGACTTCTTTTGACTAGCTTTCACCTATTTTTTCTTTTTTTGGTGGAAACTTGTTTTTGTTCCTTGTAGATGTTGGAGAGAACTTACATTCATCAAAGAGATACATGGAGCAAGGACTTTTTTTATTTTTTCTATTATTTTTCTCAAGGCCTACTAGCCGCCTCAATGTTTTCAACTAGTAGGTCTGCCTAGCTACCTCAAATGAGGTTTTCACCTAGGATTGTTTCTTTTTCTCTCTTTTTTCTTTTTCCCGACCTATTGACTGCCTCATGGAGGTTTTCAATGATTGAGCCAATTTGAGGTACCTAAAAGAAGGTTTTCACTTGATATTTTTTCTCTCTTATTTTTCATGATTTTTTTTCTACCCTACCCTACTTGAAAAACAAAATCACTTTCAAGTATAATAATACATTGAATGGAGCCATGTGCACATCAAGATGATAGAAAAACTGATGTGTAGGCTTGAAATGTATGCTTTGACATGTACCCGGATTTGAATGATAAAATTATTTGACTTTGAAAGGATCAAGCATAGTTGAAGAAGAGAGTGATGCTCCATCTTGTTGATTTTATGGAACCAAACCTCAATCTAACTTTGATGTCCTTGGTTTTCTTTCTTATCTGGAACATTATTCATGTCTTCTTCTACCATGACCTTCAAATATTCCTCTTTTAGTTGATTGTTCTCTTGAATACATGGAGGATTCGATGGTAACCATGAGGGATCTCTCTCGATCTCTGATTTGATGTCCGCTCTTCATAAAGTGAAACCCATGATTATGTGGTCCTCTCATTTGAATATTCTTCTTTTGGACATCGTCCTTCAATTATATCAAGATAATCTCTTTTTTTGCAATACTCTTCCTGAGCTATGGTGAATGTCATTGATCTCAAGAGGATATGTTTGAAGGTGTTGTACCTCAGCATTATATGTGGGCTGAGCTACTTCAATGTGTGGGTTTCGAAATGGTGGTACGTGTAGTTGAGTGGGAGTAGGTATTTGAGATGGATGTGGTTGGGGTTGTGGTTGTCGTGGAGGTGAATAGTAAGGACAATATGGAGTTGGGTATGGAGGATATTGAGGAAAATATTGAGGATTTTGTGGATGGCTCCCATAAGTTCCTTGCCAACCTTGTTACCAAAATCGGTTTTGGGGTTGAGATGGCAAATGCTTCCAAGGAAAGGGTGTGTTCCAATTACTTTGAGGTGGATATGCATTACCTTGAAATTATGAATTAGGCTCTTGCATTATATTAGGTTTATTATGTTGCCATCGTCCTTTTGGAGCCACATAACATAGTTGCATTGGAAATTGACTTGCTCCATTGTCCTCTTGGTAAACTTCCTTCAACCTTGTTTATGATGGATAATGTTTAACATCATGTGATTTCGCATGGACAACACAAATATCAACATCTTCTTTTTCTTTCTTAACATTTCTACTTGTTCGGTTGGATTTCCAGGAATTTATGTTTTAGAATCATCAAACAAATTTCCAAGTTTAGCTTGACTTACAGACCTTGATGCTGATTTACTTACTCTTTCCCTTCATCTTGATATGTGTTTGTATGTTTCACAAATTTCTTCAAGTGATAATTGGTATACATCAGTTGTACTCATGAGATTAAGGGGATTAATCTATTCATCCCTAATTGTTCTAAGTAAGATTTTTTTTAGTTTGTCGGATCCTAGATGGTGTAGTTCTTCCCTCTTAACATTATACATGAACCTTGCTATTAGATACTCAAGGCTCTTATCTTCTCTTTGATTCATTGTAAATATTTCTTCTTTAAGATCAAGATCTTTATGTTTTTCTAGAAATATATTTTGCATATCATTCCATGATCTTATTGAATTAGTCCCTAAACTCGCGAACCATTTAAGAGCTCTATATCTAGATCTTTCCAGAAATAGCCTCAGTTTTGAGTTTTTAATAAGTAACCATAAGATCTACAAACAATTTCAAATTCAAAGAGAATGTTTTTTGGATCCTCTGACCTTATACCATGAAATTTTGGAAGAAAAGATGGAGGGATGTTCTTCATGTGCATACTACCATCACTATCTTGAATGGGAAATACGAGAGGATATTCCTCATTGTCATCATATCCATCCATTTATTCTACATTCTTTTCCATCTTCTTCTTCTACCTACAAAAGTTAATGTTGATGTGGCCCTTACTGCAACACGTGATCAAATGGCGGGGTGGGTTGGTGTTAGAGATTTTTTTTTTCTTTTTATGATTGAATGAAAACTATAATGCAATGCAGTTTTCTACATTGAAATTAAATATGCCTAGTGCAATTTTTTCTTTTTCTGCACAAAGTAAAAAGAAATGAATCAACTAGGGAAGAAAATAATGCATTCTTTGACACCTCCCCGACGCCAAAAGGTGATGAGCTACCGACTTTAATTATCAACCCAGGGTTCGCACAAACTTAAGAGGTATTGACACTATATGTGAAGCATACAATATTTCCTTCCTTTGTTGTCGTGATGTAATGGAGTGAATGTATTGAAATCAAAACCTAAACTAATTGCAGAAAATGAATTGAAACAGAAACCCTAACCTATTGCAAAAAATAAAGTATAAGGAAAGAAACATATTCTAATTGCATAAAGATCATGAAATAAATGTAAAACAAACCTAACTTAACCCTATTTATCATATGTGATGATTTAAAGTAACTGAGCATGGAATCTGATCTAGAGAGTGCTAACTATTGTGTGCATGAATAAATATAAAATAACATTTTATCTTTTTATCTTTTTGTTTTATAAATGTAAATTCTAATCCACACTTGTTCATTGGCATGGGAGACAAGTATGGAGGAAGAGGGTTAAAATGTTCTTGATGGCACAGGGATCAAGCAGAGGTCTAATCCCAACTTCAATGATTATTTTTCTCAATTCGGGCTCAAAACAGGCCGCTACAGGATTTCCTACAGGATGTACTAGTTCTCCTACAAGATCCCTTGTTTTAGTACAGGATGTTATAAATTTACTATACGAAATTATAATTCATCGAATGACCAAGAAAATCAAATATAAATTGGATGTGACACATTTCTTTATTAACTAGGATGTCTTAGGTCTCCATTCCAACAAGAATCACTCAAAAGGACCTTTGTTAACCCATGCTAAAAAATAACAAAAAACCACTAGTCTAAAAATAAGAAATTTGAGAACTATTGAGCTAGTAAATCCATCAAATGCCTAACCTAATCAAGTACAAATGAAATGGGGTAATTTTTTCTATGAAATAGAATGTTATTTTGAACTAATACAAGTGGAATCAACTTGATTGAAGCTCGTTAGCATGCTCTAAAAATAACATAAATTTACTGCTAGTTTCCACAAAGGAGTTCTAGAAATCTAGATTTAGGAATAAGAAGACTAATCCAAGTAGCTCAATGATTACTATGAACTTCTAAATATTTTCCAAGGATGAAATTATGCTTGTGATCCTGAAAAATAACTTACATCAACCATTTAACCGTATCCTAAAACAAGAAATCATTAATACTAAATGCAAAAATAGAAACAAATAAAAACAAGAGATGCATGTGAATAAGATGTGAAAAGAATGAAAGTAAATGATACAAAAGGGATATAACGCTCCCAGGATGGCGAAGCCCAAGGAACTTCAGAGACCTATGGAGGAAAAAAATATTTAGAAGGTAAACATGACACCAATCTTCATTATTTTCATCAATACTATTACATTTCTGTAAGAAAATACAATGGAGCTGCAAAAATATGAATTCTCTCCATAAGAAGACTAATAAAAAATATCTCTATAGAGGAAACTTCCACTTGGTACTTATATAAAATGATTAGGAATCATTCCCCATGAATGGAGGAAGCTTTCCCCACCAAAATCTCTTGATTAGTGGATCTAGTTCCCAATACTTGGAGTTTGCATTAAATGGCAGGGAACACATTCCTAGATTTTCTCAATCATTGGAGTTCCACAATTTGTGCCATAATTCCATAATATCTTGTTGATTTTCTATTTAATAGTGATCCTACTATAGTAGGGAGAAACTCCCTAAATTATCTCATCCTCCAAATCTTCATAATTTGCCCAATATTCTCATAATATTCCACAAAAATAAATAATATTAGGCACAAATATGAAATTATCCATAAACCTTCCTAATGAATATATTAAAGTTAAAAATACATTATCTAATGCACGAAGAGAGGTTTAATGTGATGAAGAATGGTCACAGGCCTTAATTTATGTTTAATTTAGAGGCATGGGCCTTAATTTATGTCTAATTTAAAGGCCCATCACAAGCCATGTCTTTTAGTTCAACATAGGATTGACACTTTGCACAAGCTACAGGAAGAAAGGTTGAAAGCTAAAGAATGTTTTCTACTTCACCGGACTCATATCAAGAGGTGGTTTGATAGAAATTTTGCAAGGAAAAATAGCTTTAGTGTGGGTGACTTAGTCTTAAAGTGTGATAAAGCCCACAATGAGAAATGCAAACACACTAAGTTTCAGTCCCTGTGGATTGGACCATACATGGCACTCAAGAAGCTTGGCCAACACACGTATCATCTTCAATAACTTGAAGGAAATATTGGCTCTCTCCCTATTAATGGAAAATATTAAAAAAACAGTTTCAATGAAGTTCAGGGGTTGTGCCCATCACTATGTACATAGTCTTTTGTTGTTTTCTTTTTTGTTTCTTTGCTTCAATTTTGTGTTGTTTTGTGATGTGAATAAGTATTTTTCCTGATTGCATTGCAGCTTAAATGTATGTGTGTGGTTGAATTCTAAAGAGTCTTGTGACACTGGTGCATTTGGCGAGCCTTATGTCCATCTTCGTTGTTTTTGTTACATATTTTGGCCTATTAAGTCTCGACGGAAAATATGATCCATCCGTTACGAGAGTTTTGGTTCAAACATGAACCCATTGCTAGTCTGGAAACCTCATGCCTACTCTTGGATTTTCTATTGGTGTTCCCAAGCTTATCCAATTAGTAGAAAGATAGAAGGGGGAAAATATAAATGAGAAAATCTAAATCAGATGTATTTATATGCTTCTCTGAAGGAACAACCTCTTTTGCTATCAATAAGTCATGGTTCTTCTTCCACCCGAAAATAAATAAGCTTTGATGCACAATTGTCTTTAAATAAATAACTAAAGGCGAAATAATAGAAAGGCTTCCTGCACATAGAGGTGAAGCAAGAAACTTAGTTGCGGTACTGTTCAGGCTCACTAGAAGTAGAGAAATGTTTGTGTTCCTGGGTGAATCCACCACGATATTTTCGAGGCCTGTTGCTAGTGGAGCAACATCAAAGATGAAAAAATATACTCTAAAAATCTTAAGCCCGTGAGCCAAACTACCCTTCCTGACTCAAAACATTGCGATTATGTTGAATGTTATGTTGTGTTCAACTGAGAATGTATAGATGGCACCATTTCTTCCCATGGGGTAAGTGGGAAGGCCAAAATTATTTGCACAATGAATCAATACTCCCTGAGGAACCAAGGCCCTAGACAAAAGAAACTAAGCATGATAGAAAAGATGGATTTCAACTAGTGTCTTTCCAAGTGTTGTAGTTGCTGCAACACCCTCCAAAATTTTGGCTTGCACTCAAATTTTGGAGCCTTCCTTCATCTTTTCCTTGATTGTTGCAAACACTTAAGATCATTCCATGAAATTTCTCAAATTTGTTTGCCCACTTTTTCTTAATCGATTAATTGTTGTCTTCAAGAATGTTTGAATGTTATGTAATGTTTGTGAGCCTTTTCTCATGGTTTAGAAGGTCATTCTTTGTGTAAATGTGTTATCTCAACCATGTAAACAACAATCACACTCATACATAATGTCTTGAGTGTTGTTTCACAAGTGTCATCCCAAAGTCTATCTTAAGTGTTGCACTTGTCACGTCTTGTCATGAGGCACTCACACATAGAGGAATTTTTTTGTTTTTCTTGTTTTGATGATATATGTTGTCATTTCATCAAGCTATGCTAAGTGTATG
Organism: Pinus tabuliformis; assembly: GCA_031772625.1. Taxonomy (NCBI): domain Eukaryota; kingdom Viridiplantae; phylum Streptophyta; class Pinopsida; order Pinales; family Pinaceae; genus Pinus; species Pinus tabuliformis. The sequence continues at coordinate 1,103,022,544 of CM062820.1, forward strand.
ATCATGGTTCAAGTTCATGAAGAGGCCATATCCCTTACCACATTTAGTCATTTATGCAAAACCTTCCTGACTAGGCAACTTAGCTTCAATGCGCCCTAACTGAATTGTGCATTGCGTAGTCTTAACCCTCATTGATGTGACCTTCCTGTCTAGAACCATACAGTGCGCAGTCACTGTCCTCCAAAGATGTCATGTTGCGCAATTCCAGAGTCCAATAGCCTCTCTTGACATCTAGAATTGCACAATTGTTCCTCCCTATCTGGTTCAACAATGCACATCGCACCTTCAACCCTCAATATTTTCCCTTACCTGCTATAACTATGCAATGCATAGATATCCTAGCCTCCCTTCACCTCCAAAACTGCATAAATTCTTCCTCTAGTGCCCTTCCCTCAGCCAGAACTCACTGCATCCAAAAACTGCACAGATTTTCCCTCCAGGCCTCTGTGCTCTGCATCCCCCCTTGCCTCTTGAAAATGTGTAGTTTATCCTCCCAGAGCCTCATCCTATAACAACCACTACTTGTTTGAACTGTGCACTTTTGTCCCTCAATGGGAATTGCGCAAATTTTACCCTGAGTGAGGATTGTGTAGAAAAGTTCTTTAGTCAAGCTTGAGCTGTGCTCTACACAGTCTCAGTGATTAAGCTCTCTCCCTGGTAGTTGGAACTATGTAATGTATAGTCACTTATCCCTTGATCCTAGTTTTTGACTTGTTCGGAGCTCAGTTCATGGATAATAATGCATCATATTAGACTAGGGATTTTTTGGATTGATGTCTTCTCGTCATGAGTGAATTGTAGGAGAAGGTACACTATTGATTCATGATGAGATGATGAAGAAGGATAAGAAGGAGGGAAGCATGCCTAAAGCCTCACTCATGGCTAAACTTATGAATGGACCTATCAAGACCAAGCAAAGGGACACAAGTTTACAACCACCTTTCAAGACCAAAGATCATTTAAGAACCCACATCACCAAGCTATGCAGAGGAGCAGAGAAAGCATATCTAAGAACACATCTAGAACTCAGAAACAAGAATGAATTGACATCACCACATCATCAAGCCCATCCGTGTCAATAATGTCATGTCATGAGTTTTCATATGCCACATAACTAGTGTGGACAATGTATATTGTAATAAAATGTATTGTACAGTGGAAGTCCAAAGGACACACATGAATATGAAGAGTCATATAAGTTGAAAAGTCATAGGAACTTGAACAGTCATGACAGTGGTCAAAGAGTTAGAAGGGGGAAGCACCATCCCTTGGTTATATATACCCCCTCATTGTATGAGAAATGGACTTTTCACCTTGGCTCCTCCTGCAAGGCATTAGAGAGACCAACTATTTCTTTGGGGAGCAAGAAGTGGCTCCAATGTCCCACCACTAGGGCTAGTGATGTACAATGTAAATATGTGTCTTGGAAATGTTGCTTAATAACAGAAGCCTTTGAAGGCTTGCATTTTCTTCATGCATGAACTATGAATGTTTGTAAGACTATTCAGTGGATGTTTGTATTTCATGTTTTCTTTCACATTTACTAAGATAGTTGAACTATTTTAGTTATTTTAGTTCTTACCTTATTGAGAATGTGTTGTAATGGTTGTTATCTTTGTCCCATCCTTATGGACTATTATGGGGGATAGTAGACATATCATTCATGTTTTGTTTGTTGTAACGATAGTAACATCTGTTGTGGACTATTATGTTGGATGTTAGACATATCTTTCCTTGTTTGTTGGTTGTAACAACTGTTGCATCTCTTGTGTACTAATTTTCTAGATGTTAGACTAGTCCTTCAGGATCATGTGTGTCTCTTCCTGGGTGATACAATTAACTCTCACTTAGAGGCTCACTTTTCTCTCCCCCTTTTCCACAGAAGAACCTTGATACAGTTGCACTGCATACTCACCAATAACACTTCCTTTGCTTTTTGAGGATACCATTGCATGAATCTCTTGTGTTGATAGTTAGAGCCAAAGAAAATCTTTAAGGATTTGGCAACCAGGCCTTTATACCAGATGGGAATCCTACACCAAATGTTGTGAATTATGATTGGGACTTCATATCTGGGAAATATCGTGAATGTTAGTGGGTCCACCACCATCAACACACCATAAATCTCATCATTTCTGGAATTTCTAGCATATCTAACCACAAATTTTGTTTTCCGTTTTTTAAAATTACCTATTAAAATTTTGTTTTTTAATATTTCTCTTTAATAGAATATTTTCAATCTTGGATCAAGTAAAGCAAGGAGGTTTATTTAGGCCATCTATGGAGATGGTAAAAATGGTTCCATTTTAGTCCCACTATAATAAAAATTTTGAATGGAACCTCCAGCATATAATTCTATTGAAATCTACAGTCATGAAGCCTATTATTAAAATCTACAATCTAGAAGGCTTCTTTTTTCTGTAATTTTGGCTACTACTACATCGAATAACTCTCAAAAAGCCAAAAACTAGACTTAAAAGTTGATATTGGTACTAAAAGTATAATTATATTACTTCGATAAATTTAAAAGATGTTGTTTTACTTGGAACATACAAATATATTTTAGAGACCACAATTTTGGGAGACCATTACTTTCATAGAAAGAACAAACATACAATTGAAATTGAATTAAATAAATACATTTTAGTTGTATATGTGTGTTTCATCAAAGGCGTTTCTTTGTGTCAAATTATATATTTAGATGTGTGTTATATATCTTAATATAGATAAAACCTATATGATTTTTCCAATTTTATAATATAATTATATTAATTTTTATTTTTTTTCATTTTACATTATATGATGTTAAGTTTAATAAGTTAGTTCCATCAATTAAATATATACATTTTTTTTATGTATTACATTATTACCATATAATATAATAATAATAATAATAATAATAATAAATATTAAATCCATATCATTGATGCCTATTCACATATATCAATCATATTTATTAATGTGGTTGTGCTAGTTTTAATATATTTATTCTCAAGAGCTTTCATAATAGATATAATTAGGTTAGAAATTTTGAGTTTTGAATATTATTTTTCATAAATTAATTAAGTGATGAATTTCCCATTTTCATGTTTTTTATATATAATGATTGTGGTTAATCTACATTGAAACCAAATTAAATTTATATTATGAGTCCCCTCCCAGGCATGACTCTAGTAACGAGTAAAAATGCAAATGTACACACTTACTAGCCATTACTAACTACCAAACATTTATGCAATTAGACTCTACTAAGGAGTAAAAATGTAAATGTGCAGACTTACTAAGGATTACTACCTACCAAAAATTTATGCAATTCGTTACTCATTAGGAAATTATTTTTTCCATTTCATGTATCAATTTACAATGTTTCTAAATTCATAAATTCCACTTAAATGACAAGAACTATGCTACCCTACAACACTTGTTTATTAATGCAATCTTACAATATAGGATTTACAATATGATTTGTATTATAAATATAAAATTAATATATGCCAATAAATAATATTTATTGAGTAAAAATATGATAATATGAATATAATGTTGGTATAATAAATTAGATATAATTACATAGATTTTCAATCAAATATCCATTTCATTTAATGTATGATAATAATGTTCTAATTATATATTGTTGGAAAAGGTGTCATACACATTATAGTGTTGTAGAAATTTTATGTGTTTCAATAGAGAATGTTACATTGTTGTGAATAAAGTTTATAGCATCGGTGAAAATATTACATTTCTTTGAAGAAATTTTGTAGCCTTGTTATTTTTATTTTGTAGTTTTTTAAAGAAATTTCGTAGGATTTTTTGTTTTATTTTTTCTTTGTTAACTTTCTATATTATAATTTTCCTTTGCTTATCTAATTTATGTCTTTGGATTATTTTTTAGATTACCTGTCTACTTATTAAAACTCTCCCTACTCTATTAATTCCTTTTTTGAGTCCATACCTCTCCATTGGTCTCTTTTATATAAAATTTCAACCCTTTATGTAAATTTTCCAACCTATTGTTACTTTATTATTTGAATGGTGAATTCATAAAATTAATATTGTTTATTTATAATAAAACTCGTTCTCATCATAAATCTTATATTATATAAAAATAATTTTTAATTTGTTCAATCTCTTATACCATTTTTATTTCTGAAGATTTATCCTCTTGATAATTGAATTCACATTTTCGTAAAAAAATTCTTAAGGATTCTTCAATCATTAATCTTTTTGATATCCCAATCCCATTAGTTCTGGTGGTTAAATATAAATTTTAATGTATAATTGGACAAATATATTATTATTTTACTTAATTGACCATTATACAAGTTACATTTAATAGTTATACAATTTGACTTATAATCCAATAATTTCTCCTATAAAAAGGCTCTTCAACACTTGTTTACTTACAATTCTCTCTTTGTTGCCTAATGATGGATGAATTCACCATCCAAAACGTTGGAAGGATAGACCACATTACAAAGTGAATCCAGAGACATCAAACAATATGATTAACTGTGGATGTCTCCAATCACTCAACATTATAATGTTGTAGGGAATTTATGAAACACTGAAGAGAGCTTTACATTTATGTAGAGAACTTTTTTAGTGTTCCTTACAACCTTATAGTGTTACAAAGACATTGTTAGTCTTTCCAAGCAATTATGTAGCTGCTATGTAAAACATATTTTAAGAGGTAGGAAGAGAATATTTTAGCAATTGTGAAGAAAATATTTCAACAATGTTATGTTGAGAATATTTTGGTTGTTGTGAAAAGAAAAATATAGTTTGTGAACAAGAATAAATTCAACCATTGGTTGGGAAATATTTCAACATTGTGCAGAATAAACTCACATGTAATACATAATACATTTTTGCATTTGTGCAATGAATATTTTATTAGATGTGTAAAGAAATATTTTAGTTTTTGTATACATAAAATTTAAGCTATTATGTAGGGAATATTTATGCAACCATGAAATAAATATTCCTATAATTCTGTAAAGAATATTTCAACTATTGTGCAATAATATTTGAGTGACTATTCAATGAATGTTTCAACAATTGTGTCAGTGAATAATTCAATATTAGTGAGAAATGATAGAGAATAAGATGATGGTGGTTTCTTCTATCCAGAAAAAGAAAACCAAAAATGGTTTTTAGTTCTATTGTGAATTATATATTAAGTTTTGCAGTGGAGGAAATTGAGAGAGGGTATTTTTTTACCTTATTTTATGTTGCAAAATTTTCTTCGAGGTTAAGACACTACTAAACACATGGAGAGAGCACACGAATTTTGTTATTGTAACCATGTGTTGCTGAATAATATAAATGTTGCTTTAAAGAGTGGGATTTTTTAGCCCATAAGGGTTTTATTAATATTATGTTACTACTAATGGTTTAGTGTTCATTTAATGTGTTTTTCATTGGTTTTAATTTGATTTGTGTGCACATTATCCTCACAGATCATTGCAAGAAGCATACTCCACACCTCAACTTCCTTTCATTTGATAAAAGAAAATGATCACATGGAATCCAAGTTCTAAGGGACAAGGTTTTTTAATGTAATCTTTTCTTGAGTGGGATCTTTTGTAAGAGGAATTCTTTTTGTAGAGAAATGGTGAGAAAATCTAGAATAGAATTGGAGAAGTTTAACGGCACTAACTTTGCGCTTTGGAAGCTAATAATGAAGGATCTTCTTGTATATTAAGGTCTATGGATTTTGGTACTAGGAACCTAACCCATTAATATTTTAAATGAATAATGGGTGGTGTTGGAGGAAAAAGAAAATGATCCTTATTATTTTCTTGGTTGATCAGCTTCATGAAATCTTTCCTAAGAAAAAGGTGTGTCTACTCTATGGAAGAAGATGACATATTGTATCAAGCTAAATCATTGGTTATTAAACCTTTTCAATGGAAAATGTTGTTTTCATTGAGAATAGTTGATGGTGATTTTGTAGTTGAGCACCTAAATGCTTTTAATATTATTGTGACCTATTTCATCTCAACTAAAGTGAATATGGTTGACAAGTATCATTGTATGACTCTTTTTTTTTCTTTACCTGATTCACATGATAAATTGGTAATGTCCAATAGAAGGATTGTGAGAAAAATAATGTTTAATTAGGTTATGGTTTCCTTACTATCAAAGAAGGTGAGGTAAAAAGTTTTTGAATCCATCAATATTGATTTCAAGATTAATGGAAGATCAAAGTAAGAAGTTAGAAAATAGTATATCCAATCTCATGGGAGACAAAATTCTCCTGAAAATTCAAAAGAAAATGATGGAACTGTTGAAACATTGGCCACTTTGGAAGATACTACAAAGGATAAAAGAAGAATAAGAACAAATAAAAGAATTATTTTGATAAATGAGTGAAGTAAATATTCTCAAAAGTATGATGATGATGTTTTTTTTTTTACAAGTTTAGCAATTCACAAATGTCATAGTACATGGTTGACTAACTCTGGAACTTAATTCCATATGAATTCTCATTGGCACTACTTTTTAGTGTAATATGAGAAATATGATGGCGTATTAATATAAATTAGTAATGGATCTCCTCTTAGCATGGTTAGTCATTGTATAATCATGATTAGATCACTTGATTCTAGAGTTAAGGTGATCAATGGATTTCTTCATATTCTAGGTTTAGCATGAAATCTACTATTAGTAAGCATGCTTATTGATGTAGGTGGACATGATTTTTTCTCTAAAAATGGTGTAAGATAATTTATGGAGTTATGGTACTCACTAAGGGTTTTCATGTGGGTATCTTTTTTCATATCAATGTATGTAATATTTAGAGTATAAGCTTCTTGATTTTTGTAGAAGGGAAATATATAGAATCGGCTTATTTATAATCAAAATCACATCAAAAAATTTCGATTCAAAAATCAAGTTACCTATTGAGAAGAAAATGATATGGCACAATAGACTATGCCATATAGTGGGAAGGAAATCGAAGCCTAAAAAAACAAAAATCTTATTGATGGATTGAATGATTTTTCTCTTGAATTTGATTTCAATGAGAATTTCATATGGAAAACAAAAACAATGTTCATTTTTACTCTAGTTCTCGTAAATCTTCCAAATTTTGGACTTAATTTATTCTATTTTATTTGGTATAGTTAAAGTTCTTTCAATTTATAGTGATTTGTATTATGATTTATTCTTTGATTATTACTCATGAAGGAAATTGATATACTTCCTTATAACTATATATGAAGTTTTTAATCGAATTAAGGTTCTTAAATCTCTCTTAGAAAATTAGAATGGTAGGAATACTGAGGTTTTGAGGACTAATAATGGTGTATATATTTTTTCTATATAATTTGATGAAATTTGCAAGGTTAGTGGAATTGAAATACATAATATAACTCAGTTTAGCCCTCAACAAAATGGATTTTTAGACGAATGAATAGAACATTTATCGAGAGATATACGAGTATGATCAGTGGACCTAGGCCAAATAAGAATTTGGGTGAGGTGGTTTCTTCTGCATGTTATTTGATTAATAGGTCTCTCACATCAGCCCTTGTGCATAAGCATAAGTGGTCTATGTTTGATAACAAGGAAGTATAACATATCTTCACTCGATATGTTTTTGGTGTGAAAGGCTCTAAGCCTTAGGATCTTATTGCTATGAGAGTTTTGTACAACAAAATTTTTATTTTTCAAGAATTTAATCATGCTCCCATGATGAAATAACCTAAAGAGGATGAGATGAATTAAGTTTTCAACTACAAAAAAACACTAAGAAATTTGAATAATAAGGTGAAAAATAATTTTATATTTAGGGTTTGATGAGGAGAAGGATTTAGAGAGTCCACACGAAGAGGAAGAAACTCCCCTTCAAACTTTGAGGAGGTCCACTCAACGGAGAAGAAAACCAAATGTGTATAATTACATTCCTTTTTATTTTATATGTATATTTTGTTTATCCTTTAGAACAATGATCCTAAAACTATGAGGGAAGCTATACAGATGGAAGATACATGGAGATCGGACATTGATGAGGAAATAGTTTTGCTAAAAAAGAATCATAGATACAACCTAGTGATATTTCCTAATAAATGGAAACCCATTGGATATAAATGGATGGAAACTTATTGTCTAGCCAAAATTTAATGGCGTTAGTTCCTAGAAAAATCATTCAATAATAGGAAAAGTTTCATATATCCTCATGTTGATGATGTTATTGACCTTGTATATGCATTGAATTGTTCTTGTTGGTTAAGAATTACTATTATATTGATTTACCTCTCCACCTCTCTCAATATAATCATATTTATAAAATCTCATACATTAGGAGGCATTTTTTATAACCCTATTCTCCAATCCACTACATTGAGAGAGACCTTAGTTCAACATATCTCAATTTGTGCCACGAACACATCCTTTATCACTCATTATTTTACCCACATCGATCCTAAAAGGAAGGTATTAGATGTTATAGGTATGAAATTACATAATGAAGTAATTTATCATAATTATTTTATCACAATTTAATAATTTTTAAATAATAATAATTATTATATATATATATATATATATATATATATATATATATATATATATATATATATATATATATATATATATATATATATATATATATATATATATATATCTATATCTATATATATATCTATATATATATATATATATATATATATATATATATATATATATATATATATATATATATATATATATATATATAGATATATCATAATAGAGAAGAAGGTCATTAATGAATTAGGAAAATCTCATAATTGAGCATGAATCTTGTGCATGACTTATAATTGCTTGGTTCACATGCCATCAAGTCTACCTATAACTTGTACTCATCCAATTCACATCCCGTTGAGCCTAACTTCTCTTAGACCTAAGTTTCCATATACATCTTCCCAGATCTTGGAATGGCCTATATAATGGGACCCTTTTAGGGGTGGAAGTGAAGGGAGAGAAAGTATGTAACACTCCCGCCCACAATCTTGGACTTCCCAAAACTAGTGGGAGTTGTTAAATTCATCTTACCCAACTCCTATGGTTTCATCATCGAACTTAGGTTACAAAAAATTGATTACTTCCCAAAATTGGCAGAATCAACTATGGAAAACACCATCACATCTTACTCGTTAATATCTTTTCCCTGATATAAATTTTAACCTACTTTGACTCCTGGATAAAAAAATTATTCCCATTTGAAATCAAAGCCTCTCAATATATATCACATCAGCAAGGACATTGTGCATGGTAACCATGTAGAATTCCCATTGCACACATGGTCCAATGTGGAGACCTCCATGTCATAGTTCCACAAAACCATTGTTCCTTTGTGGCATAACACCAAGGCATGATAAGGTATTATGGAATACTAGGTGTGATGTGCTATGAATTTATATGTCATGATATAATGCACTTATTTCCACCCTATGGCTTTCATCAACCACAAAACCATGCCCTCATTACAGAAAGACACATAAAAACACCAGTAGGAAGTTTGGCTTTGTAGTGACATGGCTTTGGGCTGCATTAACTCCCCATGAACACCATGTAGCACTCCCACACAAGGTAGTACCATGAATCACAACCGTGTATAACTTGGGCTACATTAGCATAAGAATCCATGCTAGTAATTCGCATGACATTTGTTGATGTCATGCTGACCTCATGGTGATGTCAACCTATGACATGGAATCCCCTTATGATGCCACATGTCAACCATACACAGACCACTTGGCCTTCTAAATAGGCCTTTCCTACCTACCATATCAACAACTCTACCACGTCACATGAGCACATCCTTTCTAGTTCGATGTGGCTCCCATAACCTTACCTAACCTACATGACGTCTTCCACCTTAGCCCAATCAAGGGTCCCATAGGGTCCCAACCCTTCATGTAATTCAATGGTTTCATGTTATAAAGAGTCATGGTTTATTAATGACCTTCCAAATTAATCAATTCATCTCTGTAAATTCTCCATGATGAAATTTTTCCAGTCCTTTGGGACATACATCTGCCCATCCCTTGATGTTAAGGAATTTCCATCCTACAGATACATGCCTTTGCTTCATGGGGCCTATATGTTTCATTCATTATCAAGAACAATTTCATGTTGTGCCATCTACATCTCGTCAATAACACCATCCACCCACATTTGGATGAAGTCATTGGCACACCTTGACACCACAATGTAAACATTGATAGTAGGTGACATACATTTTCCCATTTTGTGTTTTCTATCAATTATGCCAAATGTCACAAATAATTTCTAGCATTGTCGATCTAGCTTAGCATGAAAAATCCATGGAAGGTAATGGGAATTTTCCCATCCCGTGCTCCCGTTAACACTACACCTTTGCAAAATTCCCAATTTTAATTTTTTATTTTATGAAGCTCATTTGGTTCGTACACGAGGCTATCAGCCTCTTATGCATGGACCTAGTAACTTAAGGATTTCATTGACTTTCCCAAGCTTCCTTGAAGTGAAATTTTTATCGTTATACTACTCCCTAGAGAAATGAAACACTTATTTTGACAAGATAATTCAAAAATTTCCATGGACATAGTAAATTCCAATAAATATTATAAACATTCCCTTTACTAGGAACTATAGAAGCGAAGTAGTTGCTAACACTATTATGCATATTAATCATAGAAATAACATACCAAACCCTAAAATGGGTACAACAAAATAAGATGAGACACAATGATAGAACATGTAATGCAACATAAAAACAATCATTGGTATTAACTAGTCAATGAACTTGGTCATACAAACAATGAAATCGAGAAATTATAAATTAACATTGTAACAAGAAAAATATCAGCAAAAGTAGGGTTCTCCAAGCCCCTCATACCATGAGATCTATCACATATACATCTCGTTAAATCCAACTTGGAATAACAAAATTTCTAGATAAATAGTTGGATACAACCATTCTTAAGAACCATATGAACACCATCCATTATTCCAACATGCATAAATAGATATAATTATCGGAATAGCTTGAATGACTAGAAACTGAGGGAGGGAATTCAAAATTCCAAGCAATATTTCTTGTAGTTGACCACCCTCAAGTTAGATTCAGAGTGAAGAGTAAGTGCACAAGAGGATTTAGACTGACACCAATAAATCTAATGACACAGGAATATAGTGACCACCCCATCTCCACGTTCTTACTACATGATTTTATTAGTGTCTCCATATGTTCAACCAGGTATCCAAAGATTACTAAATCTCCATCTGTTATCTACAGAGATATTAGAAACACAAATATATTTCCCTCTACTTACAAGTATTCCAGATCGCATTGTGTTTTTGTCTCCTCAACCCCATAGGTATCCAAAATAACAAATTATCCACCTACTTTTTTCTCTTCAACCATGCTTCTAATTTTTCTCATTGACCAACATTTTTCCAAACATTTTTCTTCCTGCAATTTTTCTTGTATTTTTTGTATTCTTAGCCTAGCATACCTACAAGCATAACACACTATCTCATGTTTATATATATATTTTCAATTGAAACCGTGCCCTCCTAGCATGTATCAACTTTGAATGCTCCTCCCTTTTCTATATGAATCTTCATTTATCATTATTTCCCATTGGATCCTTTTTCTTTTGATTGACCCCCTCCCTACCTCTTGCTTTTTTACCAAATAAAACAACCCATGAGGAACATAGGTGGTACAGAATTTTCCTTCACTCAGGAATACCATACTCCACCTCCCTTCTTTCCATGCAAGCCATTAAACTTGGTGAGAAAAATTGGTGGAAATTAAATGAACAACATTTGTCAACAAATTCCCAAGCAACGGCTCGCCAAACTTTGAATATGTTTCCACTTGTATTAGCCTATTCATTGTGTTTCATTTTTATTATAATTACATGATTTATAATTCATGTGATAATTAATAGAGGTGTAGTCAAAAAGGGTTGTTACAAACCCCACCCCCTTAGAAGAACACCACCCTTGATGTCCTATACCCAAACTCAATATGACTATGCTCTATACCAAACAAAAAATGAATAGTGAGCTTCATATACACATCTCTTTACATTTAATTCCATAGTAAACAAAAATGAGTAAGATTCCCTCATTTGGTCAACTTTCTCCCAAGTGGTCTAATATGGTTTAAAGCGCTTCCACTACACCTTGACATGCTTGATTGCTCAATTCCATAACATGATTCACCTCCAATACAAAATGAATTATGGTTCTAGTTGGAATTCTCTCCTACATTCTGCATGTATCATAGAACAATCAACAACATTATTAGAAACATGTACATACATTTTGAGAAAAGAGATATGGAAAAAATCATATTTCTTCATTATGGGTGGCAAAGCCAATCTATAGGCCACTAGCCCCACTCTTTCTAAGATATGAAACGACCCACAAAAGGTTCGTGCCAACATGGCACAAGACCCAATATTTAGTAAAATTTTCCTTGACCTAATATAAAGTCAAAGATGTTCCCCCACTTGGAACATCCTATACATTCTTTGTTCACATGCATACCTATTTTTCTTGTCTTGAGCTACTTTCACTTTCTGCTTGATAGAAATTACTTCCTATTCCATCTCCTTCAATATATCAGGCTTGATATCCACCTTGTTCACTAGATCATTCCACCTCATAGGTGTATTCATTTATATACCATAAATACCCTCAAATGGATTCACCTTTAATTATTTCCAGTGCCTATTTTATAGGAAAAGTCTACCAAAGGTATGAACTCTTCCCACGTCTTTTCTTAATGCATGAAATACACTCTTAGCATGATTTCTAACACCCTAGTTGTCATTTTTGTCAGTTAATATGTTTGAGGATGATACACTATGATAAATCCCTTTTTTGTTCCAATTCCAATAAACAATTATTTCTAAAACCTTGAGGTGAAATTAGCATATTGATTTGAAATTATCTTCTTAAGTTCTACATGTAATCACAAAAATTCCTTCATGAAGATCTAAGTAATGTCACATGATTTCAAAGTGGATTTCAAAACTATAAAATGACCTCCCTTACTTGACATGTCCACCACTACCATTATGGCATCATGTAGTTTATTTCTCCTTGGCATCCCGGTGATGAATTCCATGGAAATGACTTCCCACTTCCATTTGGGAATGGCATTTGGTTGCAAAAATCTCGCTATATGTATCAACTACACATTCAATTTCTCACACTCCAAGCATTTTCCAATTTCCTCAGCCACATCCTTTTTCATTCTTGGCCAATATTACATCTCTTTCATGGATATTATCATTTTTTGATAACCAAGATGACTTGAATAAGGTATTTTTGAAAATTGTTGTAGATGAGCTTCTTCAAGTTTCCCATGAAAGGTATATAACACCTACCCTTGAAGTTTAATAGTCCATCTTTTGTGAGGGATTAATTCTTACTCAATATTCCCTCTATCTCTTGTTGCAAAAATCCTTTCATTTTATAGCAATGTTCATCCTACTATATTCCCTCTTTAATATTTTCTGCAATTTCAATTTCACAGGCACTAATGGTTGCTACGTGAGTGACTTGAAACTTCCTACATTTGCATCTACCACTTTATTTTCTTTTCCTTTGATATATTTGATTTCAAAATCAAATCCACTTATCAAGGATAGATGCCTTTCCTGTCTTGCATTTATCCCTCCATGAACTAACATCAATACATATTGTCTCATGTTATAGGAAAATTTTTCCAGAGCTAGTTGATTAGTTTTAACCCAGTAGATCAAAGAATGATATACCCAAATTTTTGTGTGATCATGAAAAATATCAAATATTCAAAGCCCAATCATTTGTTATACAAACAAATATATTCAACACTTGCACATGATAATATGAATATCAAAAGATGAAACCTGGTATCCTCGTAGATCAGTGAAGTATCCTGAGTCAGACGTAGAGGAAGCACAATTAAACTTGAAGACGTTGTTCCACCTACAATAAAACAAGACCCTACACACAACACTGCCAAAGAAGAAAACAATGGCATTTTGGTAGAGGGTCGGTCATCTTAAAACCAACATATGAAAGCATAAAATATATTCAAAACATGGGCATTGAAAAAATACATGCATCTATTAAGCCAAAATGAATGTACATCAAATGTATACCTTCCAACAAAGGAGATCCTCCCTTTCCTCTTGGTGATATTATATAGGCTCATTCTATCCTTTGGGAGAATGTATCTAGACACCTAGGGGCTTGAGAAGTTGGGAAACTTCTCGAAAAATGGACCCCCAGCCAACTCATCCACAAGTAGATGAAATTGATATCCATGGGAATGGAAAACTCTAGATACTATAATTGTGAGCTTTTCGTCAATTATATCAACTATGGAATAATTATTATCTGATAATTAAAATATTTTGTCAAATTAATTACAAGAAATAACTTAATCATCTAATTCCACCCTTTTATCATGGGATAAACCTCACACAACTAAAATAAAAGGTGAAAAGAGGATTCATTTTAGAAAAATAACTGAGGTACTTGATATTGGGTGTCTCTCACTATGATGGAGTGGAAAATAGGGTTATAATAGATGCCCCCTAATGCATGAGGTCAAAATAAAAATTGATGGAGGAAATGTAATACAATAATACACAAAGCTCACAACCCAACTATGAGACAATGAAATATATAAGTAGTGTCTTCAAGGGTAACACAAATCATGCTACCATTTGATTACTAAGAAAAATAAATGTTCTCTCCCTTCTCTTTTTATAAGTTCATTTTTCGTAAAGTTCCCCCCAATCCTAAAAAGGAGATAAAATTAGACAAGGGAGAACATCATAGCCCTAGAGAACTAGGCTATTCCTTTTTTATAACTAGTTTATCCTAGTCTATAAAAGGGTTAAACTTATACTAGGTAGATGACCGTTTAATTAATTTAATGAGCTTGAAGGAGACAAGTTCACTTGACAATATTTTCCAAATTAAGGAGTTTGAAAAGAGCTTGAGTTTTATAATTTGTTTTTTGGATTTTTGGTATAAATAAGTCACGAAAAATACTTTCGTCACACACCAAATAAACAATTGGTAAAAACATCACACTACTATGTACAATATGCACAAGCATAATACTTTCTATTAGGTCATGCTAATTTTTGCCCACAAATTAGAACCAACCAAGGGTTTCTATATGTGAACTCATCGAGGATAAGAGGATCATATGACTCACTAATGTGGGGCTGTGCTAAAGGAAATCAAATTGTCCAACTCAAAAAGGTTAACCATGCCAATGATAGTCTAACATAGTCTCATTTTCAAAATTAACCTAAGTACATAAGGGAGGATCAATATATAAACTGGGTACAAGGCACTCGTCGACAAGTGGTAAGTTGTTGGACAATTCATTAGCATGTTTGGTAGTAGAATCCCAAGACTTGACATGGTCCATGGGTGGAATTTCCAAGGAACAACTAGGAGGTGCCCCCTAAGTTGATTCAAGGTTTATGTTTCCTAGCTCTACATGTTCCAAATCGGGGAGACCAAAGGATGAAAGAGGCATAATCTCCCTAAGGTTATCAATTGGTAGATCCATGACCTCCAAGTTGACTTACTGGGAAGCTTTTTCAACGTGGGAGTTATGTGGAAAAGGAGTGACTACCCGTATGAGCAAAGGATATTGGTCATAGTACATATTGGGATGGAGTTTTTGACTAGAATTAGGAGCTACTGATGGGACTCTCAAGGAGGAAATCTATTGCACTAAAGGTGGCAGAGGGTTCTCACTAGCTTCACAAACTTCCATAGGATCAGACAGCACGAAGCAAGGATCATGAGGTCTATGGGATCGACAGATGTAGGAAGAGATCATATGCATAGAAGATTTAGAAGATGATGAATGAATGTTAGGTGGTAGTAACTAAGGGAATACCCCAATAACAAATGAGATTTTAAACAAGCCAACAACAACATTGATTTTGACTAGGGTTATCTCCTACAAGTGGTACTGAATTCCTCATAGTGGAAGCTTGGGCCAATGGCACACAATAGTCAATTTGTTTAATGGTAACAACATTTCCTTCATGAGAAAAGAAAATAACACGGAATACAGATGAGACAACATCTGTCATGGCATAGAACCAACTACAAACAATGAGTAGGTTGTAACCAAAGTGACGTTGACAACTTCAACATCAACATAAACAACTTTCCCCTAAATCAATGGTGAACTTGGGAATAAACCCCTTAGGAAAAAAATTGTGTCCATGAAAGGCTTGAAGAGTAGTATTGGACATGGCAAGCACTAGATATCTAAGAGGCTTCCATCATAATGATGAAATGACACAAGTGGAAGAGATTTCATCCACCAAAGTGACATTGGTATTATTATGGAAAATATGCACCATAATCTAAAAAGCAATATGGTGGGAATTTCAAAATGTAGCCTTTTCAACATTGAACTTGATGAGGTTCGAGTAAGAATGATATACTCCACCAATCGCAGACAAAAAGGCCCTACGATGCTAGGGACATCTTTGCAAAACCTCCAAGGAAGAGATGGAACAAGGAGTCTAGGTAAGATTTTCAGCAATATTGTAGTGCTAAGAAGCCCACACAGAGGAATTGTATGTTGTCTTATGAGAAACACCCTTAGGTGGGTGGTAAATAGGTTCTACAATCTTATCTAACATAAGAGGTCTAGTGGAAGTAGGTGGAGAGGGTTAGCCCGTAGGAGAAGAACTCGACTCAGGAACATCATATGATTTGGCTCGCGTGGTAATATTCTTGTCTTATTTTAACATAAAAATTGATGAACTATTGGTGGGGTTGAAAAAGAGCCTCTCGTTTTCCCCTTGTGGACATGGAGGAGGCTACACAACCATTTGTTGGTGCAGTTGTGTAAGAAATGGATGAGTTAAAACAATAGGTTGTTGGGTAGATTTATGTGGTGTAAGAAGCATATGAACTTCACAAATCCAAGGGAATTCATGAGTAATATGATCACCTTGATAAATTGTACAAGGGAATTTAATCATTCGACAATGCTCAATGGTGCCCCCTCCCTAATTCTGAGGATTTGGTTGAGTGTTATAGACATTTTTGTGCCTTACAGCTATAAGCATGAAATGTCCATAATCTAAGGGATCCAAAGTCTCTAAACATGTTGTTCCTACCCCTAGAGGAACAAGGCTAACAAACCACAGCAATTCACAGAAGTTCTCCACCAAAAACTGCTCAAAATCAAGTCAATTCAGGATCAATTCAGAGGCTCCACTAGTTGTCTGCGCTGAAATGCAGAGATTACACTGGCTAGGTGCACTGCAACGCAGGTAGAAGCACTACCAGGGTGCGCTGAGCGGGTAGTGACAAATGGCAAGTTCATTCAATGAGGTGGAAAGACCTTGGAAACTTCCAGAATCTTCTCCAGTGACACTTTCCTCAATGAATTCGAATAGTGATGAGTAAGAGGCTCTTAGTCTCCAAGTAGAAGAAAGAACTAACAGAGGGAGAGGAAACTAGTCAGATCTCAAGCTGACTCATCCTCTCTCCAAACATCTATATATGGATCTCTCCTCCATGAGATCAAAGAGGATGGAATTTTGTTATTGCAAAGAATTGGTGTTGGTTTGAGATTGGAATCATTGGGTGCTTAATGCTTTGAAGGGAGGTGAAGATAGGAATTTCATTTGCTGGGAAGGAGATGCTGGATTGGAACTCTCTTGGTTGTATCTCCTCCTGAACCTTGTTATTCATCAATAAAGCTATCTTGGTTTCTCCTATATGCTGATGTGTCTTTGATGTATGATTGCGTTAGTGTATTTGGTTTATTTCTAATCCTGAACTAGTTATGAATATGAATCTATGTCTTTGTGTAGTGTTCCCTTCTTGTGATCTTGCAGGAACCTGTTGAAGTTGGGCGAGCGAGAAGGCAAGTAGCTGGGAACTCTCAAAGAGAAGAGAAACCTGATCGAGGGACAAACGGAAGACACCAGTTAGTCCATCCATCTCTCTTCATTCTTAATTCATAAAGGAATAATACTAGAATAGCTGTGTCTGTTTGTTGCTAAGGCACTGTCACACCTTAGGTGGATAGGATCATCCTGCATAGGCATTTTTCCCCACAACAAATTGGTGACTCCACTGGGGAGATCTGTTTAGTCATTTTATCTTTGTCTCTATCATTGTTTGTTTCATAGACTCAAGAGCAGCAATCGAACTGCATCTGCTATTTTCAGATGCAAAGTAGACAGCTGTTGCTTTGATCCAATCACTGGATTTGTTTATGACCTGAACAATGGACTCACAAGTGATTTGATGATCCTTTGTGATAGATCTTAGTCCTCCTTCAAATCATCCCTTTGATCGTACCTTGCTTGTTGCTTTTATTTGGCCTGAAACCGTAGATTAATCAGCAAACTGTGACCCAAAACCCAGAGAAGAACTCTCGTTTCTGCTTCAGCGCAGACTCTGTGAAGAGGTTCTGCATTTCAACGCAGGTCCCGTGAAGGCTACCTGCGTTGAATGTCAAAACCTCTGTGTTAGGAGTGCGCTGATCCAATTTAGGCCTTGTGCAGCTGGTGTTCTCTGCTCTGTTTTGCCTTTTTTTGATCTCTAATTTCTACAGCCTGTAACCAACATAGGTACCTGTCTGATAACTCCTTTTCATTGCTTAAATTTTGCCTCCTTTTGTACAAAAATACTGTGAGTGTTTTTATGTGTTTGTGGCGTCATTTACAATTTTCCTTTGCAAGAGTGGAATAGTCATCTTGTAGCCCTTGATTCAGATCTTTTGATTGTGATCTTAGGAGAGAGTTCATTGGCTGTTTACAGTTGATTATACATTTACTTTTGCTTTTGGTTTGAGTTTGTCTCTTTTAAGTGTCGAAACAAGTGTTCATTTCGAAAGTCATAAAGTGTTGTATTCTCTTCTACCCTTTCTGATTTCGAAAAAGTAAACTTGTTTGTATTTGTCATTTAAAAGAAAATTCAAAGTTGTACAAAAAGCTTTCTTTTTAGGCATCAATATTAAGAGAGCGGAAAACAAACACCTACATTGTGCATTTGCATCTTGATAGTTTGCATGTTTGATTTAGGAAAAGTGCATTTAGAGTGTGCTGATTGCTCTTTGAGAAAAGATGGTGTCTTTCTTTTCCCTTTGTAGCTAGGATTTTCATTGTTGAAAAGATATAAAAACTTGCTTATCATCTTTAGACTGCATTTAGGAATTGTATCATACATCTCGTGGTGAACCTCAAAAGGAAAACTTCTAAAAAGATCAACCTAAAATAAATTGAATGAACTTAACAACGCTTTGTAACTTAACGCACAACATAGAGGTCTAGGCTAGAGACGTGTTCCGGCGTCGTAAAGCCTGGTGACTGTCGATCTCGCTGATGGTGGGTGATTCCTCCTGAGGGACGATAGCGCTAGTACGGATTGTGCTCCCACGTACCGTCGAGTATATATCGGGAGACCCCTATAGGAATAAAACCTTTATCCTTAGGAAGCCGTGTCGGCCGCCCTACTGATCGCAATGCACTGAACACAACATTCAAGAAGATTGACCACCCGTACCTTAAAAAGTATTCTGCGGTTTTGCGAAAAGTTTGGCACACCCTCTACCTAGAACTCCAGAGCAGTTCCTTTTGGCCTTTTTCAGACTCTATAACGGAAAATGTCCATCCGAGTATTTGTCACTTCGGGTTGGTTAAAACATCGAAGGAGACTAGAGTCATCTTTAGCTTTTTCTCGACTCTTTAAAATTGAAAAAACAAGTTGTGTCTAAGCGTCGTTAAAATTTATTTTAAATGGAACAATCACCCCTTTTTCCTGCATTGATCTTTAGGTTGAGAAAATGTAACCCACCAACCAAGGAATTCCCCTTGGTGGAAATCCTAGTCCCTTCTCCTCTTGGGGAGATGTTGGTGCGCCCCATATGGCCACATTGTCGCTTCCAGGACTGACAATTGGCTTGCCAGTCTCGCTCTTCTCATCCAATGTCGTTCAGAACACCACTATTCCTGAACAATCGAATCAACAATTAGACCAGACCAGAGTTACCCACCAGCCTTCTACTTCATCTAATTCTTCCTCTCCTCCTTCCTCTTCGCTTGACGGAACTGGTAAGACAAAAAACCAAGTTCCTAAGGAGAAGAAGGAAAATAAGAAGAAAGAGAAGAAGAAGAAGAAGCCAAAAGCGTCTGGGGGCAAACAAGTGTCGTCTGACAAAAATCCACACACAGCACTGATTAGGCCTAAATCGCCATGTGTCATATGCAAGGGAGACCACTTCCACAGAGATTGTCCCTGCATCCCTCGGATACTAAGGGGCTGGTCTCCCCGTTTGCACAATCCGGTGGCATCAACCTCTGATAGCCATGTTGAATGCATACCGTCAACTAGCGAGAGTGAAGTCCTTGGACAAAAAGGGAGAGCTAGATCTCCCTGTAGACTGTGCGAAGGCAACCACGCCATCCACTGTTGTCCCTTCTTAGAAGAAGCAAAAAGATTTTTGGATGATCGTCCGGTGTCACCGTTACGACTTCCTCCTGGATATAAAAAACTCTTGTCGAGTCCCTCGTTAGTTGAAAATCCAGCTGGCCCGCTCAAGTGGTCAGCTGAAGCGCCGGTCATTGAAGATGAACCAGCTGAATCCATACCTGACGAAAGTCATAAGGTCGAGGCGGCAGTTGACCTGGTCTTTCCTTCAGAGGATTTATGTTCGATTGATACAATCACTGAAGAGAATAAAGATGACACCATCCAAATTCTCTTCATCAACACAGACTCCGACGAGCATGGGGGCACTCCCCCCATTCCTTTATCGCAGGAAGGAACTTTGTCAGAGTCATACCCGGCCGTATATTCGGTCCCACCACCAAGCAACCTAGTTGTCTCCTTCGACTGGAACCAACTAGGCAGACCCCGTTTGCCAGCAAGCGTACCATTCAGAATTATCGTCCAAATATACAGAATGGTCATGGCTAGCACCATCATTGATGAAGGGGCATCTGTGAGTATCCTTTCCTCTATTGCTTGGAAAGCACTTGGTTCGCCAGCGCTTTTGCCTAAAATGAGAAATCTGACAGGCTTTGATAAAGGAACCAGTCAACCTTTAGGGATCCTCCCCAATGTGCCTATCACATTGAAAGGGAAGACCGTTCAAAATGAACGTTATGGTCGTTCAAGGACCCTTGGATTATAACCTACTCCTTGGACGAGACTATATATATTGCATGGGAGCCATCATCTCCTCACTCTTTAGAGTAATGTGTTTTCCGCACGAAGGAAGAGTGGTCAAGCTCGTGGACCAGCTTTCATTTCCCAGATCACGCATCACAAATAGTCATATACCTTCCCTAAATGGTCTCTTCATGCAAGAAATGTCTCAACCCACGGTCCGTCCTCCCGATGAGCGCGAGTAATTCGGAGGGATATGACTGGAACCCAGGGAGCATGCGTCTTGGTCTGCTTCGGCAAGAAAACTTCAGGTATAGAGTAGGTTTCCGTGAGAGGATATGACTAGTCTGTACCCCGTCCGTGATTGAGATAGGGGTTATTCTAGAATAAGATTCTTTTGTCAAAGTTATGTGTTTGACAGAACATAGTCACTCACCTTTGTTCATCTCGGTGGACATCGCCGAAGAAGTGTTTTGTTGGAAAGATTAACAGAACAATCTTTGGGTAACCTGAAAGAGGTAGGCCTCTCTCGGTAAAACAAATGTTTTGGCGGAAGTGAACTAGAGGTAACCTTGAAACTCTGTTTTATACCTGGGGGCATGCAAACCTTTTGGAGTGCAAGCAAGGGGTGGCTATTTATTTTTTAAATTTTTAGGTCCTCCCTTTAAACCTGTAGGTCTAACCCTTTAAACTCATAGGATTATTCGTTTCCGAACTTGCATAACGAAAGGATCCGGAGAAAAGCTTTGTAATATCTAAGCTCCATAAAAAATAGCATCTTCAATGAGACATTCTTATCATATGACTGGATTATTCGAGCAGTTTTAGCACACAGTTCATGCTCGTTAAAAAATAAACGCAAGATCCGAGCAGTTTTAGCGCATAGTTCATGCTCGTTAAAAAATAAACATAAGACTGAGCAAATGTTTCCACCCGCATTTAAGCTCGTTAAAAAATGAACTATTCAGGTAAATAACCACCGTGAATGTAATATCATCAGCCATTTAAAGCCTTGGTCGTGTTTTCCCATCACCTCCACTTTCCCATTGGCCGATCGTTCACCTCCATATGATTGTTTACCCATTTTGAGGAACAGCTGCGAAGAGTGATTTCACTAGCCATCCTTGTGACACTGCTGTGATTGGAAAATTCCAACCCGTACCTGGAATCAACTGCTAACCCGTTTTATCACTTGTTCCTCAAAAGACGAGTCTTCTTTAAGCTCTTTTCATCTGACTCGTAAAATATGAAAAGATTGCCGAGTTTTGGCCTTCCAGCTCATTAAGGCGACCGGAAGTGCTATCCCTCCTCTGGATTTTAATCTTTTTGGACCTGAGGGATTATTGCACAAAAAGATCGAGCGCTTGTTTTGTTCGGCTCGATAAAACTATCGAAAACTCATCCCTTCTGTATTGTTTTATACTTTTTCGGACTTAAGGGATTAGATGACGAAAAAGGACTTTCGCAGTTAACTTTACGTACCTTTTCAGACTCTCTAAAAATGAAAAGGACCGAGTTATCTTTGTCGTTAGACTCGTTAAAAACATTAAATAGCGACAAACTTGTCTTTAGATGAGAATGAGTTTCACTATTGCTAGGCTCGTTAAAACATAGCGATGGGCTTGCCCGAAGGGCAAGTTATAGAACAAGCATATGTTATCCTCCTCAAGCTTGACAAAAATAAAGAGGTACTGGTCAGAAATGATTGGGGAAAAATTGGGAGAAACTCAAGAAAACTTTGATGGTAGCAAGTCGCTCTTGAACATGACACTTTTCCTCCGTACCATAGTCGGGTTGGGTTGTTTCATTCACCAGTCACATCACCATGGTCTCGCCATACCATCCATATTTGGGGTAATGCTACCGATCCATCGCATAAGTGTCGCCATATGTTCAAGAGAAGTCGTTCAGAGAAGCCAACCGTGTCCCATCCACTGCCATACATTATCCTTCATCCTTTTCATGACCGCCACCCTGAATCATATGTCATCAGATCGTTTTCACCTCCATCAAAATCATTTGCTCCATTCCTTGTCACTGATGTGGGATACATTAAGGCCCTCCTTTGACGGATCACTTCTTGTCGACATCAGCTCATTATCCAAGAAGTTGATCTAGGAACAACCCCTTCAGTACTTTGAAGTTTTCATGCCTCAATGGAAAGTTTCTCACTTCCGGAAACAGGTATACATCAATGACCTTCGACCGAAATATTTTGCGTGGTGTTCGACAGTACCTTGAGGGTCATTATCATTATCGGTGATTCCTCTCGCGCTTGTTAATGGTTTACCTCATTGACCGGTAATCAAGGGATGTCTTTCCATGTTCGACTTCAGAACATTTCTCACATGGATCGACTTGTACTTAGAGTGAAGATCGAACGAGTTTGAAGACCCCGGATCTAGTTTCATCCATCCGGGCTGTGATATATATTCAGGAAAGATAAAGAAATTGACATGTACATCATTGCAGCAGATAATCATCCTACCCAAAGGATGATAATTTCATCAAAATTATCAGTCTACCATCAGACGATTGTCTATCCTATGTACAGAAAAATGAATTTATAAAGCTGAGCATGGGAATGCCCGCCTCAGCTAGATCATGAAAGTAGTATGAAAAATAATGTATTGTATTGTATCTTATTACAGGTCTCCTCCCAGCATTGGATGAACTTCGGATCCTCCTAATAAAGCATTTCACCCGATAAACGGCCTCATACTTTAGGGGGCAATTGTTATAGACATTTTTGTGCCTTACAGCTATAAGCATGAAATGTCCATAATCTAAGGGATCCAAAGTCTCTAAACATGTTGTTCCTACCCCTAGAGGAACAAGGCTAACAAACCACAGCAATTCACAGAAGTTCTCCACCAGAAACTGCTCAAAAAAAAGTCAATTCGGGATCAATTCAGAGGCTCCACTAGCTTTCTGCGCTGAAATGCAGAGATTACACTGGCTAGGTGCACTGCAACGCAGGTAGAAGCACTACTAGGGTACGCTGAGCAGGAAGTGACAAATGGCAAGTTCATTCAACGAGGTGGAAAGACCTTGGAAACTTCCAGAATCTTCTCCAGTGACACTTGCCTCAATGAATTCGACTAGTGATGAGTAAGAGGCTCTTAGTCTCCAAGTGGAAGAAAGAACTGACAGAGGGAGAGGACACTAGTAAGATCTCAAGCTGACTCATCCTCTCTCCAAACATCTATATATGGATCTCTCCTCCATGAGATCAAAGAGGCTGGAATTTTGTTATTGCAAAGAATTGCTGTTGGTTTGAGATTGGAATCGTTGGGTGCTTAATGCTTTGAAGGGAGGTGAAGATAGGAATTTCATTTGCTGGGAAGGAGATGCTGGATTGGAACTCTCTTGGTTGTATCTCCTCCTGAACCTTGTTATTCATCAATAAAGCTATCTTGGTTTCTCCTATATGCTGATGTGTCTTTGATGTATGATTGCGTTAGTGTATTTGGTTTATTTCTAATCCTGAACTAGTTGTGAATATGAATCTATGTCTTTGTGTAGTGTTCCCTTCTTGTGATCTTGCAGGAACCTGTTGAAGATGGGCGAGCGATAAGGCAAGTAGCTGGGAACTCTCAAAGAGAAGAGAAACCTGATCGAGGGACAAACGAAAGACATCGGTTAGTCCATCCATCTCTCTTCATTCTTAATTCATAAAGGAAGAATACTAGAATAGATGTGTTTGTTTGTTGCTAAGGCACTGTCACACCTTAGGTGGATAGGATCGTTCTGCATAGGCATTTTTCCCCACAACATTGAGATTCCTTAGAAGTTTGATTTTTCTATATATTATTCTTTGTCCTTTTACCACCAACATGTTGGTGTTCTTAGGTGTTGTGGAAATTACCATAATAACATCGATGGACTTCACAAAAGAAGGTTCTTTTATAGATCCGAGCACACTTTTTGGGTTATGAGATGTAACAATCAATTGCCCAAGTTGAGTAGAAAGTTGGCTCAGGGACTTGAAAATAAACCCAATAACACCATTAACATGTGGGACAGGAGCATGTTTGGGTGGGTCAATGGAAGGCCTAGGAGCATTAGGCACTACTTTATAAAGCATACCCGATTGTGTGTAAATCACGTTCAGTTGCTGGGAAGCTAAGATGGCTTGATCCTTAGTGACTACTCTAAACATAGACACATATCTAGAAATTTAAGGTCGTAAGTATTCAATGAACCATTTATACAGTATCTCATCAGTAATATTGGTTTTCATGAACCTCTTGTGACAACGCCACTCATGAATATGATCAAAAGTCAATGTGGCATAATCTTGTTTAATGTTAGACAAGATATAAAAATTGATATCGTACCTCATGGGAAACTGAAAGTGTGTCAAAATGGTTTGATATAATCATGGAAATTCATTATAGGATGTTATATCAAATTCGATGTACCATTTAGACGCATCCCCAGTGAATTTCTAATGGAAGAAGCATGGCTTAATAGAATCGTCCATGAGAGAGTTGGATAAACACCATAGGTGATACGTAGTAATATGAGTGGAAATTTTTTCTCCAGGATTTCCTTCGAATTTGGGTATGTCAGAAGGAAATTTTGCAGGCATAGGTGGCCATCAGGGGTCATGTCTGATGGGGTGTTAGTTAACTTAGCCAAATATAGTAAATCAAGAGAAGATAAAAAAAGATTATGAAGCTAGTTAAATGGATTATAGGTAGGAGAATCCCCTGACCAACCTTGCGGCCCCCGCATATAATGATTATGATGCACAGTTTGTTGGTTGAGGTATGGTTTCACCCCGACATATGACTTTTGTGAGGCAAGATGACTAGTGAAATATTTTTCCCTGCCCCTAGAGAGGAAAGGACCACCAAGAGCATGACTTCTCATGGGGTTGTACCCACTAGGATAGATGGATCGGCGTATGCAGTGGCATCAACATAAGGATAATATCTTGTATTAGCGATGACACTAGAAAGAGGGTTCCCCCAAGTAAAATAACCCCTTCACGAAAAGAACTAGTAGGATATTTGCCTCCAAACAATGAACTATACCAGGCTTGTGACATGCTAAAAGTAATGTTGCCCTTAGGTTGACTAGGAGCAACTAATGATCCCCACCGACACGTTTCCAAAAGTAACCACACATAACTGAGCAATAATAATTGTTGGTTGACGAAATCTAGGTAAAAATATTCCTGAGCCTATTGGATTACTTAGATTAATAACAATGGTCAACGTAGATAACATAGTGGTCATGGAAATAGACAGGAAAATTATAGGAGTGATAGAGGAAAATGGTAGAATTCCATAAGAAGATGTGAGAGGCATAGATGGATGAGTAAGAAGAGCCACACTTGGTGGTGGAAATTATGACATGGCAGCGGACACTACCAATGCAGAGGGTAAAGGTGTCTCAGACTCCGCCATACGATATACAACTGAAAGTGATAAAAAGGCATATGAAAGTGGGAACTGTTTGGGTTTAGTCCCAACTACTCAAGCCTTAGTAGATCAGTCAAATGTGGATTGGTAGGAGCAGAAAATAATCTTCCAAAGTTTCAATAGAAATCAGATCACTACTTGAAGGACGAGTTATAGATTCCAAAACTATGCATTGATCTAGGTCTCGAGCATCAACGTACACTCTTTTTGTAGGAGTGATAAGTACACCTTGTTTAGGAGGAAAACCATGAAGACAATGCGACTGATTGTGACTATATTCAACCAGGGTCAAACACCCTAAGACCAAGAAAAATAACTTAGACCAAACAACAAACACTAGAAACGTCTTCAGAGGTAGTCACAAAAGTAAAAAAAATGCAAATAAGCTAGCGGTAGGATGGTTATACCAGGGACCTACTTCCCAACTCTTTTAGCTGCAAGCTTGGTGCAAGTTCCTTTATTAGCTGCGGGGAACCTTCCTAGAGGACTTAGAGAGTATGACTAATATCCATCCCAAGTACAAAGAAGATGAACCATACCCGACACCTCTGTATGAGTCCTAAAAATATAGGCGACTAAGGTTACCACTGACAATAATACGCCCTGTGATCCGAATTTAAACAAGAACACAAAAAATTACATATATAACCATAAATATAGAGATGTATCAGAAATAATACATCTTTCGTTAATATCAAAGAATGAAATATGCTTGCAAACAGAATGGAAATGAGACTAGCTTAGGCGATGGTAGCTTATCTCTGAGAAGAGATGTGGCAGCTACATGCCTCTGAACTGAGTTACAATGAGGCTCAAGGGCCCTTTTATTATTGAACAATAATATAAAACCCTAAACAATCAAAACCATAACTCGACGAGATGTAACACCAAGAGTTTATGGGCCCCGTTGGGGTTAGTTGGGTAGCCAACTTCTTGGGGTCGTAACTTAGGCATATTATCTCCATTTGATGCACATGATACCTTGTTGGAAATATCTCTCCCAGGAATACAACTGAAAATGTTATTTCAAAGAAATCACTTGCAGGAATATTGCCAAGTGTTACAGGGAAAAGTGTCTATTTAGAATTGCTCTATCCCACTAAGGTGTGACAACTGCCTTAGAAACAAACAGAGAAAAACTACTTTTGTATTTCCTTTATGAACTATAGATAGAGAGGACTAGAAAGAACCAACCTGTGTCTTGCGCTAATCCTTTGATCCAATCTCTCTCTTCTTTGACAGTCTCTAGCTATCTGCTCCCTTACTTTCCCAGCTTCACAAAATACCTGTAAGATCATAGAAGAAGAACACTATACAAAGACATGGATCTATATTCATAAAAAACTTAGGATCAGATTTAATTTAACCATACAAATGTAACAAGCATCAATGATACAAAAGCATGGAGGAAAAACTCAACTAGTTTTTATTGATAAACAAGAAAAGATCCAGGAGGAGTTACAACCGGTGGTTCCTGACCCAGCATCAACCTCCCAGTAAAGAAGCCCCTCTTCACCTCCAACAAAGCATAGATCACCCAATACTCTGATGTTTGTCTCAAAAACCAACAACAATTCCTTATAATATGCAAAATTCCAGCCTCTAACCTCTGGATCTTTGGGATGAGAGATCTATATATAGATATTTGCATAGGTGTGAGTCAGCTATGGGTTTTTTATTAGTGTCTTATCTCTGATAGTTCTTTATGCCACTTGGAGATCTAATTGATCTCTTACTCATCCTTGGGCGATTTTGAGAGGCAAGTGTCCCAGGAGAAGTTTCTGGAAGATTCCATGATCATCCACCTCGCAAACTGTCTCCGCCACTTGTCTTTTCCCATCCATCGCACCCCACAAAAGGGATTTTTGAAATGCAACGCACTTCCCGTGTGTACAAGGTGCGATGCATCGCACCCTGGCCATGGAGGAAGTGCATTGATCTAGTTTTGACCAGTTCTGAGTAGTTTTTCATGGAGAACTTCTGGGAGAAGCTGTAATCAGTTGACCTTGTTCCTTTAGGAGTTAGAACAACACTTTTAGGGACTTAGGAGCCCTTGGTTTATGGACATTTCATGCTTGGGGTTGTAGGGCCCAAAAATGTCTATAATAGTTGCCCCCTAAAGCATGAGGTCGTTAATATTTTGATGTCGGGTGAAATGCTTTATTATAAGGATACGAAGTTCTTTCAATGCTGGGAGGAGACCTGTAATAAGATACAATACAATACATTATTTTCATACTATTTTCATGATCTAGCTGAGGCAGGCATTCCCATGCTCAGCTTTATAAATTCATTTTCATATACATAGGATAGACAACCGTCTGAGTGTAGACTGGTGATTCGGATAGAGCCATCATCCTTTTTGTAGGATGATTATCTGTGCTGCAATGCTGTACATTTAATGTCTTTATTTCCCTGAATATATATCGCAGTCTGGATGGATGAAACTAGATCCAGGGTCTTCAATCTCGTCCGATCTTCACTCGAAGTACAAGTCGATCCATGTGAGAAATGTTCTGAAGTCAAACATGGAAAGACATCGCTTGATTACCAGCCATTGATGTAAACTGTTAACAAGCATGAGAGGAATCACCGATAATGATAATGACCCTCAAGGTACTGCAGTACAATTCACATGGTGTGAATAAAGGACTTGGCGTCGAACACCACGCAAAATCTTTCGGTCGAAGGCCATTGATGTAAACCTGTCGCCGGAAGTGAGAAACTTGCCATTGAGGCATGCAAGCTTTAAAGTACTGAATGGGGTGTTCCTAGATCAACTTCTTGGATAATGAGCTGATGTCGACAAGAAGTGATCCGTCATAGGAGGGCCTTAATGAATCCCACCTCAATGACACGGAACGGAGCAAATGATTTTGATGGAGGTGAAAACGATCTGGGGATATAGGGTTCAAGGTGGCGGTAATGAAAGAATGGAATATAATGTATGGTAGTGGGTGAGACATAGGTGACTTCTCTGGATGACTTCTCTTGAACATATCAGCAACACTGATGTGATGGATTGGTATCATTAACCCGAAATGTGGATGGTACGACATGACCATGGTGATGTGACTGGTGAATGAAACAACCCAACCCGACTCGGACACGGAGTGGAAGTGTCATGTTCAAGAGCGACTTGCTACCAACAAAGTTTCTTTGTGTTTTCTTCCCAATTTTTCCCCAGTCATTGTTGACCAGTACCTCTTTATTTTTTTCAAGCTTGAGGAGGATAACATATGCTTGTTCTATAATTTGCTCTTCGGGCAAACCCATCGCTATGTTTTAACAAGCCTAGCGATAGTGAAACTCGTTCTCGTCTAAAGACAAGTTTGTCGCTATTAATATTTTTAACGAGTTTAACAACAAAGATAACTCAGTCCTTTTCAATTTTAGAGAGTCTAAAAAGGAACGTAAAGGTAACTCCAAAATTCCTTTTTTGTCATCTAATCCCTTAAGTCCGAAAAATTATAAAACAATACAGAAGGGATGAATTTTTGATAGCTTTAACGAGCCGAACAAAACAAGTGCTCGATCTTTTTGTGTAATAATCCCTCAGGTCCAAAAAGATTAAAATCTAGAGGGATAGCATTTCCTGTCCCTTTAACGAGCTGGAGAGGCCAATGGCTCGGCAATCTTTTCATATTTTACGAGTCAGTTGAAAAGAGCTTAAAGGAGACTCGTCTTTTGAGGAACGAGTGATAAAACGGGTAGCAGATGATTCCAGGTAAGGTTTGGAATTTTCCAATCACGGCAGTGTCACAAGGATGGCTAGTGAGATCACTCTTTGCAGCTGTTCCTCAAAATGGGTAAACAATCAAATGGAGGTGAATGATCAGCCAATGAAAAGTGGAGGTGATGGTGCAAACACGACCAAGGCTTTAACGGCTGAAGTACTACATTCACGATGATTATTTACTGGGGAATAGTTAATTTTTTAATGAACTTAAACGCGGGTGGAAACATTTGCTCATGTCTTATGTTTATTTTTTAACGAGCTTGAACTATGTGCTAAAACTGCTCGATGCGGGTTTATTTTTTAATGATCTTGAACCCTACAGTAACACTGCTCGTGGTGGGTTTATTTTTTAACGAGCTTGAACCCTGCAGTAACACTGATCGTGATAAGTTTGCATGCCCCCAACATAATAACGCAAATCGAGGTGCATGGCCCCCAAGCTTCATTGCATTCAACTCAGTGGTTGGAATGAAGATTTACCTTTGAGATTTGGAAAGGGGATTTGTTTCATTTTTTAATGAGGTTGATACAGTAAAAGAACTATCCTCATGACTCCTTGTTTCATTTTTTAACGAGGTCGACACGAGATAAGAACTGTCCTCGGCATCCACCATATTTACAGTATTTGATAGAAAATCAAAAACTAAAGGATGATTAAGGTCATTGGAATAATCTTCGTTGTTATCCGGAAGATGGGAGTGATGGTGGTAATCTTCCCATGGTGCCTCTCCTATCATCATTGATTGAATGATTCCTTCATCTGTAGAATGTACATTTGACCAAGGATCTGAGGAGGTGCCATATTCCTTAGACCTATCTATCCAAACACTCGATGAGCATTGATTTGGGTTTGCCCCCCAGGCCAGGAAAATTGATTGCTACAATATTTCTAAAATGGCGATGATCCATGCTGACAAAATGTTCACGAACCTTCTAAATCCATTAGATATAGAAGATTCCATATTGCAGGTTTCCACTATGGCCACTTCCGTCAGATTACTTGGAGGCGGTAGGGAAAAAGTACCCATTAAGGAAGGGTCTTTTAGGAGACCTACTCCAATATTTTGAAGTGAATGATTGCTTCCATGGATCATTGGAATGCTTCCTGTAACTTGTGAGCTGTTGGGGAGAAATGTTTGTTGGTCGACGATTGTAATTCCTCCTTGGAATGGAAATGAAATCTTCCTGAAGTAGGTCGACACAACTGCGGCCATGGCATATATCCAGGGCCTTCCCAGTAGGATGTTGTAATCAAGGTTTCCATCAATTACTTCAACATCAATTTCTATTGTTTTCCCCCCTAGTTCAACTTGCAAGTTACCTAAAATCCCATATGGAGTGTATGATCGTCCATCAAATGCTTTTAACTTCGTTGACGATCTCGACAAGGGTGGTGAGCCTAAATTTTTCCAGCAACTCATCGACATAATACATGTAGATGCCCCCTCATCAATAATTGTTCGATGAACAATTTTGTTGAGGGCTTTCACTTGAATAAGGAAAGCTAGTTGAGTTGGTAACTGAGGGTCATATCCTTTATGATCAAAGGCCACAAGATTGGAATCGATTGGGCCAATCCCACCTATTGCTGATAATAAAGCTTGCTTTTGGGAGGGGAAATTTTGTGGTACCTCAAGTGTCGACATAGCGGACGGCGATTGGGCCAGGTCCTCTACTATATTATAATTCCATGCTACTTTTGCACGAGGATTAAATGTCGATTTGTGTACTACTCCCTTTGGTGACTTTATCATTGGTTCAGGAATGATGGGTGGCACAACTTCGGTCAAAGTTGTTGTCGAACTACTAGGTTGTTCATTAGCCTTGTTATTCGACAGCTGTGGATTCCCATAATCTTTATTCCTTGTCAAAGCATCATTTTGCTGCTTTGATATAGACAACATAAGCGCTTGGGATCGGGAAGCATTTTGATTAGCAACCAGTTTGGTTCCCGGGTTTGGAAATGGATTAGTCAATACTGCTGAGGTTTTTGAACTCTTAAAGAGTTTCTTAACTTCAACTTTATGTGGACAATCTCTCGTCCGATGATCCTCATCGCATATATGACACCCCGCAGGGGGTTTCCTTTGCCTAGAAGGGTTTGTAGAAGGTTTTTCACGAGATGACTCATCCTGCTTCTTTTTTCTCCCTTTCTTTTTCTTCTTTCCCCCTGGTTGCTTCAGTTGTTTGCCCTTGTCGGTCGACACGGCGTTTACTTCCGAGGCAAGAAGTTTCTCATTTGCATTTTGACTAGAAATCTTACAGGCCTTTTTAGATGTAGCCTTTGTCGATTTCGTGTCTATTGCGCCAATCACGCCATTGGCAGCATGAGACTCATTGTTTGATTTAGGAGGAGCAGGGACTGAGAATTCCGGTCTAGGAGCGTCAGGTATTTTATTGTAGAGCGTGCCAGACTGAGTGTAAATCAAGTCCAAATATTGTGCACGAGCGATAACCTGCTCTTCGGTGATGACTCCCCCTTTTTCCACATCTTCCGTGATGGAAGGCAATAATGACTTAATAAACCATTCAGCTAAAAGCTGATTGGGAACATACGTTTTCACCATTTTACGACGACGTCGCCACTCATGTATATGATCAAATATGTGAGTGGCCGTCATTTGTTTGAAATTGGTAAGAAGTTCTGTTCTCATTTCGTACCTTATCGATAACTGAAAATGGGTTAAAAAGGTTGTGGCTAGGGTACTGAAGTTTTCGAATGAAGCTCTAGGCAATTCGATATACCATTTTGCTGCCAGACCAGTTAACGTCCTCTGAAAAAGGCGAAGCCTAATCGAATCATCGTTTAGGGTGTTTGATGAACACCACAGATGAAAGGTCGTCACATGATTCGACGGATCTTCACCCGAATTTCCATTAAATTTAGGAATACCTGATGGACGTTTATGCAGAATCGCTGGCCACCAAGGGGCATAATCAATTGGATCATTCGTCAACTGGTTTAGATCTAGTAATTCTAGAGTTACTACAAAGGGAAACTATTGATTCAGGTTAGGCGAAGCATACCCAGGATAAGATGGAATCGCCTGAGCAGTGGGTCTTTGCATACCAGCATAATGTATTTGATGCTGGCAACTTTGACAAGGTTGATGGGCATAACCATTATAATATGGTTGTTGATAACCACTTTGGAAATGTGATTGCCCATTATTTACAAAGACTCGTTGCTCAGGTCCTTGATATGATTGCTGGAATGGGGGTTGTTGAGATTGAATCAGCCATGGTTGTTGGACCATTTGTTGTTGCCCAATACTGGATGATTGACCAAGATGAGAAGTCATAGTACTTGTTTGAGCCTGAGTCGCTCCAGATAAGGAGGCACTAACCTGAGGTTGTGATTGAGTCGTTCAAACAAGAGGCTATTGTATTGAAACCTGAGAAACTTGGGGTTGACATACAACAGGTAATGCTTGTACTTGCGATGCAGTCACCATAACAGGTATAGTGGGAATATTCGACACAGGGTTGACTGGTTGCATT
Organism: Pinus tabuliformis; assembly: GCA_031772625.1. NCBI lineage: Eukaryota > Viridiplantae > Streptophyta > Pinopsida > Pinales > Pinaceae > Pinus > Pinus tabuliformis. Next base: position 1,103,056,372 of record CM062820.1, read on the forward strand.
GAATATACAACCCTTGGTTGTTGAGGCAGTATTGTTACCCAACCACTGGATGTAATTCCAGTTTGACCTGAACTTTGTTGTAAACTCCCATATGGTTGTTCTCTGGGAGGGAACAATGAAAAGGTATACTGCCTTCCATATGGTGGAAATCCAGTACTGAAAGGGTAGATTGGCCTTTGAAGACACATTGGATCAATTTGTTGAGTTTCAACATAAGAAATACCAGATGATAATCCAGATGAAGAAATAGGAACTGACCATGTCATCGCAACAGTCCCTGATTGGACTCTGGCTTGTTGTTGATAACTTGCCGGGACAGATGGTATACCGGCGAACATTGTTGGAGTAGCAGCAGGAGGTTCTGCTGCTGCTGTGTCGGATGACACAGTGCTAGATGTCGACGGTTGTTCAGACATATCTAGTCTATCCAAAAGATTTCCTAGCGATTCTACAAGAACTTGCGATGAAGAGAGACTAATTTCGAAGACCAATGAGGGAAAGGTGATGATTATTCCGTTTAAAATAAATTTTAAACGCTTTGACACAACTTGTTTTTTCAATTTTTAAGAGTCAAGAAAAAACAAAAGATGACTCTAGTCTCCTTCGATTTTTAATGAGCCTGAAGTGACAAGTGCTCAGATGGACCTTTTCCGCTAAGGAGTCTGAAAAGGAACGAAAGGGACTGATCTGGAGATCTAGGTAGAGGGAGTACCAAACCAATCACAAAAATATAGAATACTTTTTACGGTACGACAGTCAATCTTCCCGAATGTTGTGTTTAGTGCATTGCGATCGATAGGGCGGCAGACACGGCTTCCTATGGATAAAGGATTTAATCCTATTGGGGTCTCCAAAAATATACTCGACGGTACATGGGAGCACAAGTCCGTACTGGCACTTATCGTCTCAAAGTGGAGGAATCACCCAACCATCAGTGAGGACAACAGTTACTAGGCTTTACGATGCCGGAATACGTCTCTAGCCTAGACCTTTAAATGTTGTGCGTTAAGTTCCAAAGCGTTGTTAGATTCATTGAATTTATTTTAAATTGATCTTGTTTATGAAGTTTGCCTTTCGGGTTCACCACGAGATGTAGATGTAATTCCTAAAATGAAATCTAAATATGATAAAAAAACTTTTATCTCTTTTGTGCAATGAAAATCCTAGCTACAAGGGGAAAAGAGAGACACAATCTTTTCACAAAGAGCAAAGAGCACACTGTAAATGCACTTTCCTAAATCAAGCCAAACAAACTATCTATATGCAAATGCACATGCATGTATTTTTTTTCGACTTTCTTAGTATTGATGCTAAAAAGAAAGTTGATGTAAAAATATGAATTTGCTTTCAAGCGACAAACACAAACAAGCTTCTTTTCGAAATCAAAAGATAGAGACGATTACGACACCTTACGATTTTGAAATGAATACTCATTTTTGACACTAGAAAATCACAAATTCAGACCAAAGGCAACAGTAACAGTATAATCGACCATCAATAGCAATCAAAATTTCTCCTATGATTGAAATCGACACTTGCGACAGATCCAAATCAAAGGACGACAGTACGATTATTCTACTTTTGCAATGGAAAACTGTAAACGACTCAACAAACACACAAAAATATCTACAGTTCTTTTGTACAAAGGAGGTGGAATAAAAGCAAGGAAAAGGGGTTTCAAACAAACATATACTAATCACAGGCAGCAAAATTCAGAGATAGAACTGGAAAGAATGAAGCACAAGAACCATAGCTGCACAGGGCTAGTCTGATTAGCGCACCTGTAATACAGAGAATCTGAAATGCAGCGCAGGTTGCCCTTTTGAGAAGTGTGCTGAAATTCAGGATCTCTTAACAGTACTTGCGCTAGGCCAGAAACGAGAATCTGTCCGGGTTCTGGGTCACAGTTTGCAGTTCAGTTTTTGGTTTTTGGCCGAGTAAAAGCAATCAGTAATGCACAATCAAGGGTATATCTAAGGATGGTCTAAGAGCTATCACAAGGGAAATCAGATAGTTTGTGAATCAGTTGTTCAAATCATAAACAGATCCAGTGAATGGATTGAAGCAGCAAATGTCTACTTTGCATTTGTTATGGAAAATGCAGTTCAAAAGCTACTTATAAGTTTATGAAACAAACAACAAAGAATGATACAAAAACAAACTAATTAGACAGTCCCCAGTGGAGTCGCCATTTTGTTACAAGGAAAAGTGTCTATTTAGAACTTCTCTATCGCACTAAGGTGTGACAGCTGCCTTAGAAACAAACATAGAAAAACTACTTTTGTATTTCCTTTATGAACTATAGATAGAGAGGACTAGAAAGAACCAACTTGTGTCTTGCGCTAATCCTTTGATCCAATCCCTCTCTTCTTTGACAGTCTCCAGCTACCTCCTCCCTTACTTGCCGAGCTTCACAAAATACCTGTAATATCACAGAAGAAGAACACTATACAAAGACATGGATCTATATTCATAAGCAAATTAGGATCAGATTTAAGTTAACCATACAAATGTAACAAGCATCAATGATACAAAAGCACGGAGGAAAAAATCAACTAGTTTTTATTGATAAACAAGAAAAGATCCAGGAGGAGGTACAACCGGTGGTTCCTGACCCAGCATCAACCTCCCAGCAAAGAAGCCCCTCTTCACCTCCAACAAAGCATAGATCACCCAATACTCTGATGTTTGTCTCAAAAACCAACAAAAATTCCTTATAATATGCAAAATTCCAGCCTCTAACCTCTGGATCTCTGGGATGAGAGATCTATATATAGATATTTGCATAGGTGTGAGTCAGCTTTGGGTTTTTTATTATTGTCTTCTCTCTGATAGTTCTTGATGACACTTGGAGATCTCATTGATCTCTTACTCATCGTTGGCCGATTTTGAGAGGCAAGTGTCCCAGGAGAAGTTTCTGGAAGATTCCATGATCATCCACCTCACAAACTGTCTCCGCCACTTGTCTTTTCCCGTCCATCGCACCCCACAGAAGGGATTTTTGAAATGCAACGCACTTCCCGTGTGTACAAGGTGCGATGCATCGCACCTTGGCCATGGAGCAAGTGCATTGATCCAGTTTTGACCAGTTCTGAGTAGTTTTTCATGAAGAACTTCTGGGAGAAGCTGTAATCAGTTGACCTTGTTCCTTTAGGAGTTAGAACAACACTTTTAGGGACTTAGGAGCCCTTGGTTTATGGACATTTCATGATTGGGGTTGTAGGGCCCAAAAATGTCTATAACACCAAGAAAATGTCCTTTAGGGCCTCAAAATAGCTCGAGAAGTTCAGGACTCAAAAAACTTCCAAAAGTATTAAATTGTGCTACAATTTAGGAAACTAAAAAATGGAAAGAAGCAGTGGTGGGGCTCCACATGGAATAGGTTGGTGGCCACCAATATCCACCTGGATCATTCTTCACCCCTTAAGAAGCAATGGTATTCATTGCATTGAGTTCCTCTATGAGATGAGAAAAATTCTGTTGAACTTGGTCACTAGTGAGCCATTTTTCTTGGTGCAAGAGTTGGCTAGCTTTGACAAATCTATACATTTGGATCTTCTACTAACAAGTGTTCTTGATGTACATGTCCATGATCCAATCAGTTGTAGCTTGTTTGACATAGTATGTATTTAACTCTATTGGTGTGAGCTATTCTGGAATGTTGATTCTGTCAAGTAATGGTGGAAAGTATGGACAAAGGTGATCCACATTACACACTGGGTGCATGCCAAGGAATGGGGGAATGTTGAGGTCAAAAGAATTATCTCCCACAACCTTGGTCATGGTGTAAGGACCATATCGAAGCAGAAAAATCTTGCAGTGGGGCCCAATGAGACACTTCTTCTACAAATGTAGCCAAACTTTATCACCCAACTAGAACTTATGTGGCACCTGATGCTAATCATGTCATTGCTTTTACTTACCATTGGCTTTATCCAATATGTCATTGACCTATTGGAGGACATGTTGAATGTGTTTAATGAATCTATTTTCCTTATCACCCTTGGACTGGACATGAGCCAAATCTGCCTAAGTCGCTCCAAATGGTATGGCCACATCAATGGGAAATAGTGGATGGAATCCCAAGCCCACCTAAAAAGGGCTATGGCCAGTCGAGATGTGGATAACCTAGTTATAGTTGTGTTGTACATAGGGGAGGCTCTCATCCCATGTTCATGGATGCTTTGAGTTTTGGGATCGAAAGTTGTGGACTTAGTGAGCTTGGTTTCCATCACTGACAAGAGACTAAACCAAAATGTAATGAGGAACCTGATGTCCCGATCTAAGATGATAGACTGTGGGATCCCAAGGTGTACCCACACTCGTTCAAAGAAAAATTTAGCAATGGCTTCCGCTGTGATACTCTTCTTGCAGGGCACCATAATGGCCATCTTCGAGAATCTATGGATGAATACAAAAACACTGTCATTGCCATGTTTAGTAGAAGGGAGGCCTGACATGTAATCCATGGACATGGATTCCCAAGGTCTACTAGGGGTAGGTAGCAGAGTATAGAGACCTTGCTTCTTGATGGTTGGTTTGGAAATGGGGTAGGCAGTGCAATATCTGATGTACTTCCCGACATCCTTTCGAAGATTCAGCCAATAGAAATACTTCTGCAATATTGCCACTATTTTCTCGACCCTGAAAGGCCCATCGGCCACTTCCCAAATCATCTTCTCACGCTCACTTGAAGGAACAAAAGGTGTCCTAGGTGGCATAACAAATCATCTTTGAGATGAATATATGGAACTTCTTAACCCTCCAAGAGCGTATGGTATGTGTTTCTTTTGTAGAGAAGTGGAAAATCAAAAGTCTCATGCCCACAAGAGTTGAGCATAGTGGTTAACGCCATGATCGATGGTCGGCTGAGGCAGTCTGCAAGATTATTTATGCTTCCCTTCTTATACTTGATATTCAATGGAACTATTGTAGGTATGTGCACCACTTCTGATGGTGATCATTTTGCAACTTCCCTTGCATCTATATGAACTGCAGGGGTCGATGGTCTGTGTGGATGATCATTTCCTTCCCCAAAATGTAATGCTTTTGTTGTTGATAGACCTGCATAATGGAATACATCTCTTTGTCATAAGTGAGATACTTCTGGGCTGTGTCTGTCTCACTATGATATGCCACTTGATGCCCTTGTTGAGTAAGCACTACCCCAATAGCATAGTCAGAGGCATCTATCTCAATCTTAAATGGTTGTTGCAAGTCTAGTAATGTGAGCACTTGTGTAGAGTAGAGGAAATGTTTCAGAACAAAAGAAATTCTCTTTCGTTGATCCTTTGGTGACTTGACTCAAGGGCCAAGTGATATGAGAGAACCCCAACATGAACCTATGATAGAAATTGGCAACACCTAGAAAGCTGCAGAGCTCCGTCAGAATGGTTGGGGATGGCCAATTCCGAATGCCTCAGATCTTGGCTAGATCCACATGTACCACCCATTCATCAATAATGTATCCCAGATGCTGAACGTAGGCCATACCAAAAGTGCATTTCTTCAAATTGGCACACATCTTGTGTTGTCGTATTGTTTGGAGAACTTTTCGGATGTGGTGGAGGCACTCTTCCCAACTCTTGCTGGAGACCAGGATGTAATCCAAGTATACTACTACAAGTGAGTTGGTGAATGGCCACAAGATGTCATCCATAAGCCTCATGAAGGTTGCAAGAGCATTCGTCCACCCGAAAGGCATAACCAACCATTCGAAAAGGCCCTCCTTGGCTTTGAAGCCAGTATTCCACACATCGAAGGGTTTTATTGGTACTTGGTGATATCCATACTTTAAGTCAGTCTTGTTGAAATATTTTTCCCCTTTGAGTTGGTCCAAGAGGTCATCAATCTACGGGATTGGGTACCTATTCTGGACAATGATTTTGTTCAGTGCCCAATATTTAATATGGAGTCTCCAACTCCCATCCTTCTTCTATACCAACATGATCGGGCTCCCACATGGCAATGAACCTGGCCTAATTTGACCTTTTTACAACAGATCCTGAATTTGCCTCTTGATTTCACTATTCTCCAGAATGGAGCACCAATAGATTGGTACATTAGGTAATGACACACCTGGGGTCAGATCGATGGTGTGCTTGACCTGACAGTGCAGAGACATCCCTGCAGAGGAGGTGAAGATGTCATTGTACTCCTCCACGACCTTGTCCATTTGTTGTTGTCATGCAAATGGGATCTGTTTGGAGGTCGTGGCCACCGTCTTATTCCTGTCTTGAGGGTGTATCATCAGGAAAACAAATTTCCCAATTTTTGAAATGAGCTTACTGCATTGTTTCATAGTAACCAGAGAGATGAGGGTAGGTGGTGCTACCTCTAGTATCCTATACAACTTATTTCCCAATGTAACAATAATAGTGCAAGGCCTTGACTCATACATATCATGTTGATTCCACAAGTATGGTTGGCCTAATAATGCACCACAAACATCAAGGGGAGAAACATCACATAATACCTCATCCGTGAAGGGCTTGATGCTATATGGAAGGAGAAATTGTTGGCTCACGGGCTAATCTCATCCTTGGTGAAGCTGCCTAATGGTGTATTTTTGTGGGTGTGTTGTTGTCAGTAATCCCAGCTAGTTCACGACCTCTGTTGCAATGAGGTTCTTTTAGATCCTGCTATTGATGATCAACTAAGGTGGGGATGCCTTTGCCCACATCTAATAGTGGAAGAGACACTCCTCCTCTTGATCTTCGGGTTCCTCATTCTAGACCTTTGTGGTGGTGACAGTGGCTTTGGACACCGCATCAATAATCTACTTCCCTTTGTCATTCCCATTTTCAGGTTCTGACTCAAAGTCGAAACATGCATCTGATTCTAAAGCCTTCAGTTTGGCCAGCAGTGATTGCTTGGTCCGACCCTCACTTGTGTTTTGGCTGGAGCTCTTATGGAACTTACACCACGTTTCCATGTCCTTCTTCAGCTTCGTAATGTTTTCCTCTTCTTGTGGCCTTAGTGGGTTGTCCTAGACTATCCAACCTTGGCTTTTTCCTTTGTTCTGTAGTTTGGGGGCACCTTTCCCTTCCTTTGGATTTGGAGATCTAAAGTCTCACTTCTTCTGTTTAAACTACTACTCAATCTTGATGGTGTATTGGTACACCATGCCGAACGAGGAGATGTCCAGGAACTCTATCTCATCCTAGATGTATCTATGTAGGTAGTTGTAGTACTTGAGTACCAAATTCTTCTCAGAATCCTTGATACCCAACTTCGCGTGAAGGGTATGAAAAACATTGGTAAACTTCGACACATCTTGGTCCCTTCCCTGCCATAGCATGTTCCACTTTATGTATTTATCATCGTATCTCCCAACAAGGTAGTACTTCTCCCTGATGGCATCCTGGAACGAATCCCAGGTGGGAGCAGATGAAACTAGTGAATACGTACTTTCATCTTTCTACTCACAATAGGTTTCCCACTAGTCCTTGACATGGAGGGTGGCTTTGAGAAGAGGAAAGGTAATCTTTTCTTAGCTGGAAAAATCATGAACATAAAAATATCCTTCTAGTAGATTCAACCATATATCTACTACGTCTACATCCATTTGGCCCTCAAATATGGGAATTTCAAAGTTTACCTATACCTTAAAAGGTGTGGAGCCATCAGAGTGGCTTCTCGATGTGGATGCTCCGCTGGTGGGAAACCATTGAAGGATCTAGGAAAATTTATCCATCATCATGTCCCTTTGCTTCTTGAGGGCCTCCTAAAGAAATATTTTTATAAGATCTGCTACTCCCTCGTCCTTCTTTTCTTCCCCCATGGGACGCCGTCAGGATTTCTGAGGCTAGTCTTACAAAGGTTTGACCAGTTCGAGCCCTAACTCCTTATATCTTGACCTCATTGGGGACATGAAAATAAAACCAAAGAAAGAGAAGACCACTCTGATACCACTAATCTGAATTTAAATAGGAAAGCAAAAAATTAAAGATATGTTGGGATGGGTGCCCTCGGTCAGTTTTGGGGTTAAGATAACCCATGTTTTGGTACAGTTGTTGTAAATAATGTAAAGTCTCCATGATTTGTGGATGCAGAGCGTGTAGATGAATAGGAGCTAAAGGGGTTTAGCCCCTTGTTTTATGTAAAGTTTGACTCGGTTTTTAGATTCACCCGTGGTCCGCAGAGCATGGCATTGTATGAAAAAGGGTATAAATAGTGTTTCTTAGCGAAGTGACAAGTAGATTTAGACAAAGACTTAGAGAAATTGATAGTGAGAAGAAGTGGGTAATATAGGAGAAGAAAGGCTCTACAACTGAGTGCACAGAGGCCTAGGTAGAGTCTGTAGTAGAGTGCGCAGACCCCTATAGCTATGTGAGCAAGGCTCTTTTGTGTCTGTAACCTTAAATTGAAGATCAATAAAGATAGTTTCTGAAGAATTCTTGCATATTTCTATTTATCTATATTTCTGTTAATGCTATACGTTATTGATAAATGATGTGTTTTATGGAATATTGATTGAATGTTATGTAATTATCTTGAATAAGTGTGAATGATGTACGCAATGCATGTATAAGTACGTTTTTGAAGACTCTGATGAGTTCTTTGATGTTTATTAATAACATAAGTAAATCTGCACGAACTGTAATTTAGGATTTCTCTCTGATGCGCATAAGTAGACAAATTGACTATTAGAGGTTCGCAAGGATGGATTGTAGACCTTCGCAAATGTCTAAAGGCTATTTTAATAGAGTTGCAGTGAAAAGCCCTAAGAGTGTATCGATCTGCATGAAGGAAGATCAGAAGAGCTGCAAGTCATCACGCTAGTCTCTTGATGGATAAACTTGGTTATTTCATCTCGCCATATTGCTTCAGGTGAGACTGTAGCCTGTGCTACATAGGTTGTTACCAAAAGGGCCAGTAGTGTAGGGTTTTTTTGGTTGCTGTAGCTAACTCTGAACCTGAGTTAGGAACCACTAAGCCACCAAATGGTTAACTTCCCGAGACATAGATCTAGTTGAAACAGATGGGTGATGTTGCATCATTTGAATCCGAACAAGAATGAAATTGAAAAGTGGTTGGATCAGAAGATTCACGACTTCGTGGCACAAGAAAATAGGAATCTACACCTGTCAAAGGAAGAGTGGTTGAACATGTCTGTATATACAGAGATACATGAGACCTTCTTTTGCAATTTTCCAATTAAACTGTATGAATGGTTGGCTCAATTGACAGATAGCCAAGAAAGGTGGAAGCTTGATTATCCTATAGTGTGCACTCCAGAATTAGTGTGACAGCTAGAAGCTTCAGAAAACAAGATCACGGGTTTTCGATCATTGGCTCAATCAGATTTTAGGAGGATTTGTTGCAAAATTTGCAGTTGATACCTTGGTCAGTTATAGTGAAGCGGAGTGGTGATTTTTGAAAGACCCACGAGGTAATTATTTAATATCATTGGGTACTTGGATTAAAATTCTATTATGTGAAAAACAGGTGATACCTTTACCTTGATGTTTGGAGCTATACAAAGTGAATGGTTCTTTAGAAATTGTGAAGGATCAGGACCAGAGTATATTTCATTTATTGGACGTCCTCAAAGTGATGACGAAGGAGTGGAATGGACTCCACCATGAAGCATTGTTCAACTAATAACTCAAGGGATTCCATGACTAAATCAATTGCCCACTCCACCTCTGCCTCCATCTCCACCGTATACACCTTCACCGACACCTCCACCCCCACCACCACCATTCAATATTTCGAACACAATGAAGCAACTAATTTTCAAGGGCATAGGGAGTGAAGATACATAGAAGTTTTGGTTTGTTGCAAATGTTGTTTGGACAGTGTAAAAATTTACTGATCAAAATATAAATAAGGAAAAGTTGGCTACCACTCTGTAGGATCAAAAGATAACTTGGTATATTAAGTATTGTTTTGATAATCCTCTTGCATCGCTAGCAAAGACTAAGGCGATTTTGAGCAAGGATTTTAGTAAGCCTAAGTCTGACTCACATTCCATAATCAAATTCAAAGAAATCATGATGAGGGTTGATGAGATGCCTTGGGAATTAGATCAGAGGTTGAAGTGTCAGATTTGAGAAGCTAACATGCAGCTTATAGATAGTCAGCATCACGAACATTTTATAGCTTCACTTCTGCCCCACCTAAGAATTGCTCTGTCACAAAAAAATATAGGAACGTAGATTGAAGCCTTGGAAATCATGATGTGGTCACCTGCATCACCTATTTAGGATGCCACCATGGGGGTAGACCAAATCCACTCTCAGTTACAGATCCTACACCTAGAATGAGAGAGTTTGAAGAAGTATGGTCTTTGAAGTGCAAGGACCAAGGGCACAATAAATACCACTATCACATGTACATGAATTATATTACAGGAGGGGGACCAATTCCCCTGAAACCAGAAGCCCCAATAGGGTCGAGCATGGGGACTACGTTGTGGTGTGCTATTTTTCAAGTTATTAGACAACATGTGATGGATAATTTCCATTTACTTCAAAAGTTCATTCAAACACCTCAATAGTTGTTCTATAAAGTATACAAATCCATGGGCTATGATGAGCGCCACTATCAAAGCTATGAGTTGATGATGGAAAGAACAAATACATACTAGATGCAAGTAGAAACTTAGCCTCTAGATCAAGGTGCTAGAGGGGTGCGCATAGGTTATCAGGGATGAGGATGGGGTCGAGGATGAGGAGGACCTAGCAGAGGCTAGGGTCAGATTATTTGTTACAACTATAGACAACCAGGGTACTATGCATGAGAATTCCAGTATCATACATGCCAGTCATGTTAATACTACAACCAATTTGACCGTACTATAGAAGAGTGTCTAATGTTGCTAGTTAAAATGAAAGAGAAGAAAGTGCAGCCTCAGTAGCCTATGCAAAACTTACAGATGATGAGAGATGAGCCCCATGAGGAGGATCAAAGCATGAATATAGTGCTGAAAAGTGGAATAACAACTGGCGATGACAAAGGTAAACAACTTAAAGAGGATGGATGAGTCTACAAGGCCCCAGAGAAGGAAGTTGGTTTTGATCCAAATCGTGCTAAGGAAACATTTCCAGTGGCCAAGAAGAGCTTCGTTGAGGCCTCCACCTCAGGAATCCAAGACAAGATGCAAGAAACCGGCACACCTATAGAAGTTGATCCCTCTGTACTCACTATATTTTTGGAGACCTACATAAAACTACTGCACGATAGAAAAGTTTTGGAAGGTCTGCAAGAATTAATAAACAAATGCACCAGCAAAGAGAAGGTCCCTAATAGACACACTGTGATAAAAAAATTTAGCAAACAAAAGGCGTGAACAGGGCACAAGATGAGGCTCACCACGCAGATAGGTGATTATGAGATGGACCAAGTCATCTTGGATCTAGGGTCTGATGCGAACGTATTACCAAAAAAAACATGGGAAATAGTGGGGAGACCTACACTACAGTGGTCTTTGATTCAACTCAGAATGCTGAACTAGCCAAAAATCATCTCCATGGGATGATTATATGGAGTAAGAGTTGATATAGAAGGTGCAAGCATGATGGATTATTTTGATGTTATAGAAATTGTCGATGATAGTAATCCATAGCCCACGCTCCTGGGAATTGACTGGGCCATTAATATGAATGGGCTAATCAATTTGAAGAAAAGTACAATGTCATTTGAAAGAAAATTGCTTCAGGTTGTAGTACTGCTAGACCCTGCATAAGGGGCACGATATACTGAACCACTTTATGAAGAAAATGATGATCAACTAGATCAAATCTACAAAATAATAGTGTGGGATGAAGACTGGATCAATTCGATGGTAGATGGGAGGATTACATCGGATTGGGAGAGTTCTTGCACCTCTGATTCAGATGAGGAATTAGAAAATTGGCATAATTGCTTGCATGAAGTGTATACATTGCCATGCAATATGATGATGAAGTCATCGCGTTGTGTTTCGTTGGAGGTAAGGAAATTACCCTATTATGAGGGTTTAACTGATTTTGATCTATTTTTGTATGAATTTGAGGGCGAAGTCCCTGAGGGCCACCACTTCCAAGAATTAGAGTTGGTATTGCACGATATGCATACATGATGGTGTGGTATAGATAAGGATAGTTTTGTTGGATGGCGAGATTACTAAAGATTGATGAAGTTGCAGTTTGGTTGTGTTAACACCAGAATGATTAAGAAATATAATGGAAGGGACGATGTGTGTGATCACCTAGAAAAATTCACTAAAGCATGGGGGAAGGAATCGCAGCCAGAGGGGTACACATATTTTGCGATACTTTGGATACAATTCCCATGAATTGGTATCTAGAAATAGAGCTTCACCATTGCACCGTGGAATGGGATATACTGAAGGAAGGGTTCTTATTGACCTTCATCTTTGAAGACGACTTCACAAGCATCGATGATGCGCTACAAGATATTAAGGTAGTTATCCTCAGAATGACGAAGGAACCTATTGAATGGAGCCAACTAGATTGGAGCACCCAGCTGGGCCATGTGCTGGAATACTATAATGTGATCATTAAAGAGGAGGATGAATATCCGAGGAACATTAATATCCTAGAGGTAGAAGGGCATCACGAAGTCGAAGGACCACAAGTACAAAACCCAGACATCTCTACGCCATTGAGGACAAAGCAAGTAAACATTGGCACTGAAGCAGAACCGAGGTTCATGAAGTTTGGAGATTATTGGGATGACGCTACATGGATAAAGTTGCTGAGTTACTCCTCGAATACCAAGATCTCTTCCCTACTAAGTTTTTGGATTTGAAGGGCATAGTTGGCGATCTAGGCATTATGAAGATCACTCTGAAGCTAGATGAAAAGCCTATTAACCAAAGGTTGTATCACCTTAATACTAAATACAAGGAAAAGGTTAGTGAAGAGTTGGATAAGATGTTGGAGGCAGCCATCATAGAACTAGTTAAAGAATCTGAATGGGTGAGCCCGATGGTAGTTATAGAGAAGAAACAAAAAGATGAAATAAGGATTTGTGTAGATCTACAAAAGATTAATGATGTGAGTGTCCATGACCCATTGTCAATGTCGTTTAACAATGAAGTGTTAGGAAATGTTGGAGGCAAGGAGGCTTATTCCTTTACTGATGGGTTTTCTGGGTATCATCATTTTAAGATCACACCTGAGGATAGGAGAAAAATGACGTTCGTGATGGAGTAGGGTTGTTTTCAATACAATGTGATGTTGTTTGGACTCAAGAATCCACCCGTGTTATTTTCCCACGTAGTCATAGCAGCGTTCAATGAGTTCATTCATAGGTTCTTGGGAATCTACTTTGATGACTAGACGATGTTTAGATTAGTGAAGTGCCATGTAGAAAGTATATACCTGATGTTGGATACATGTCACAGATACCAGATCACGTTGAATTTGAAGAACTGCATATTCTGTGTACCCTTTGGGATCTTGCTGGGTCACATGGTGTGCATGTAAGGATTGATGGTGGACCTTAAAAAGATTGTGGTAATAGAAAATTCAGAGGCCTATAGGAATGTCAAGCAGCTACATGCGACGCTTGGACATATGGGATATTATAGAGAATTTATCAAAGCTTATGCTCAAATTACTCCTCCAATGGAGAAACTGCTAAAGAAGGATGCAACATTCTATTGGGATGTAGAATATCAACACAACTTAGATGTATTAAAGGAAAAGATGGTCATTGAACCGATTTTGTCATTCCCTGATTGGAGAAAGGAGTTTCACGTACATGTGGAAGCCTCGTGCATTGCATGGGGAGAAGTGCTAACGTAGGCTAGTGAAGGAGAAATGGACCATCCTATAGCCTTCATGAGTAGGAAGTTATTGAAGGCTAAGAATAATTATTTAATGACTGAGCGTGAAGGATTTTCCATGGTGTACGTGCTACAAAAATTTAGGCATTATTTGTTAGGAAGTCATTTCAAGATGTATACAAATCATTTTGCCTTGAAATACCTGGTCAATAAGGTTGTGTTAGGGGGGAAGATTTGCAGATGGTTGCTATTATTCCAGGAGTATGACTTTGAAGTCATTGTGAAACAAGGAAGGTTTATTGTAGGACCTGACCATCTGTTGCGGATCGAAACAGGAGAGGAGCCTAATAATATGGAGGAAGGGTTTCCAAATGCGCAACTCTTTATGGTACATGTAGCAGATGATCATTTTTCCAACATTATTCACTTCTTGACTATGGGGATGGCACCAGAAGGATATACAAGTCAGTAGAAAAAAGGAATTAGTAGTGTTCACAACCAACTTTTCAGTCAGTGCGGGACATTTGTATAAGATATGTGCCAAACTTTGGACGAGATAGAATTCTCGCTGAAGCTCATGGGGGAGCTGCGGGAGGTCATTATGCAGGCAAGCCAACTACGGAGAAGATTTTGCACGTAGGTCTATGGTGGCCAACTTTGGAAAAGGATTCCAAGACATATTTTAAGGCATGCGATGCATGTCAAAGAACTCACAGACCGTCGCAAAGAGATGATTTTCCACTACATCCTCAAGTATCTTTTCAACCCTTTGAGAAATGGGCGATTTATTTTGTTGGGCAAATTCAGCACCATGGAAAGAAAACAGGTACGCAATATATTATCACCGTGATAGAATATCTCACCAGATGGGTGGAAGCACAACCAGTTAAGGATTGTACAAGGGCCATGACCACAAAGTTCTTATTTGAGTATGTATTAGCCCAATTTTGTTGCCTGAAAGTGTTAATGGGTGAGAGAGGTACACACTTTCTAAATGAAAGGATTAGCGCATTGACTGAAGAATTCTAGGTATACCATTAGAAGAGTACACCGTATCACCCGCAGACGAATGGAACTATTGAAGCCTTTAATAAGATTTTAGAGAACGCGCTGACGAAGATCTCCAGCACGAAATGAAATGACTGGGATGTGTGCATACCTGTGGGACTATGGGCTTATAGAACTACTTGTAAGAAGGTAACAGGTAAAACGTTGTTCAGATTAGTATATGAGGTTGAAGCTATGATTCCCATGGAGTATATTGTACTTAGTTTCAGCATAGCAGCCCAAATAGATATGGAGGATCATGAGGCCTTGGAGGAACGGCTTGCACAGCTGATGGAGCTCGAGGAGGTTCGATTTTTGGCAGGATTTAATCAAAAAGTATAGAAGGAACGTGAAAAACAGTGGCATGATCACCATATCTAGCTTTGCACATTCAAGGTAAATAATCTTGTCCTCTTATATCATAGTAAATTCACTAAATTTCTAGGTAAATTCTAGATGCATTGGTTAGGGACATATATTGTCAAAGAGATTACAAATGGAGGCGCGGTTCAACTTGTGAAGATGAATGGGGAACCCATCTCGAGAAGAGTGAATGGGAGTAGGTTGAAATTGTATACAGGGTACCTTAAACAATGACTATATGACAGTAGGATAGTCTTAGTGCTCTAGGCAATTACAAGGGAACAAGATACTATAAACTACACTGTCGGGTTTGGAGAACAACGCAGTGAGGAGATTGTGTGGAAAATGACAAAGATACAACCCATGAAGCTGCACTCAAGAAGCTACACCATGGAGGAAGGCACCATTCAGCACAACCCGAAAATGATCGTTGGAGTTACTATTCATGACATGATGGCTAGAGGATGGTTAAGTGGAGCGGGGTGGTGGAATTTAAGGCAAAAATATTTGAATATCTACTGCCAAAACAACATTTATTATTAGAAATTGGGGGGAACTGTCGGATTTGAATTCAAAACCCCCTGTAAATTACGAGTGCCGGTCTAGCAAAGAACACTTTCGCTCTAAGATTTGTTGTTGAATTTTGTTTTCTGTCGCCTATTAGCCGACCATTTTGGTAAGAATTACTGTCACACACAAAAATTTCTCTTGAACTCCGCGAGTTGTTTATGGAGAGAATGACTACCACTAATTCCACTGAAGCCCTGAGTTTGGAAGCAGCTGTGTCCGATGCACTAGGACCAAAAGTGTCAACAGTAGAGGCTACACCTGTATTGCCTATAGCGCTGAGGTCGCCCAACCCGAAATGGACCATGACAAAATACAAGCAACCTGTAACAATGTAAACTTTGAAACGAGAACTCTGGCAAAAAAACCTCAAAAAAACATAAAAAAACAATGTTAAAAACGAAAAGTGTTGATGCTGGAATAACACCTTTTTTTTGGGTAAATTTTCAACATGTTTTAAAAATGGCAGTGAAAACCAAATTTTTGCACAAAAATTGTCCAAAAGACACCCTCAAAACGAAAAGTGCTAACGTTGGGAAAACACTTTTTTGTTTTCAAAAGTAAAATTTTAACATTTCGAAATAATGGCGTAAAATATTTTATCATGACCCCGAAAAACATTAAAATTTAAAATAAATAATGAAAAAAAAAATGAAACAATGAAAAAACATAAAACAAAAAAAATAGGTTAAAAAAATAACAAAACATAAATTAAGATATATACTAAAAAAAAGAAAATCAAATATAAAAAAAAAAAAAACAATCATAAAAATGTAAAAAAAAAACAAAATTAATGATAAGAATAACATTTAAAAGAAAAAAAAAATATGGAAAAGAAAAAATAACATTTCAAATAAACTAAAAATTAAGTAGGTAAAAATAGAAGAAAAAAAAAGGAAAAAAAAAAAGAAGAAAAAATTAACAAATTTAAAATAAAAATTAAAAACAAATTAGATTTAAAAAATAATAGAAAATTAACAAAAAAAATTAAAAACTACTAAAATTAAGATTAAAACGCTGATTACTTAAAAAAACAAATATAAAAGTATATATATAAAAGACAAAAGTGAAAAATAAAAAATGTTAAAAGAAAATATCTCATAAACCATAAAAGAATTTGGAAAAAAAAATAAAATAAAGAAAAATATGCATATAAAATTAAGTAAGCAAAAATAGAGAAATTGAAAAAAAACATTAACAAAAACTAGAAATAAATAAATAAATAATGCAAAAAATTTAAAAAAGCTATTAAAATTAATATTAACAAAAACAAAAAAGTTAACTCAAATTAAAAAAAAAAAAAAAAAACCAAAAAAATATGAAAATTATTTAAAGAAAAAAAACCCCGAAAAAAATTAAAATATAAAAAAAAGCCAAAATTTTTTTTTTTTTTTTTTTTAAACATCTTTTTTTTATTAAAAAAGAATTATTATTATTAATTTTTTTTGTTTAAAACAATTTTTTTTCCTTATTTAAAAAAATCATTAAAAGATATTTAATTTTTTTTAAACGAATTAAAATTTTTAATTTTTAATTTAAAAATTTTAAAAAATTATTTAAAAAAAAATAAATTTAAATTTTTTTATGGATTTTTTTAAAACAATTATTATTTTTTTTAATTATTAATTTAAAAGATAATTATTATCTTAATTTTTTTTTCAACATTTTTTTTAATTATAAATTTTAAAATATATAATTATTATTTAAAAAAATTTATATGTTTAAAAATTATTAATTTAAAATATTAAAATATATAATTATTATTTAAAAAAATTGTAGCTATAACAATTTTTAATTTTTAATTCTAAAATTCATATTTATTAATTAAAAAAAAAAATGTGTTTTTCCCACCACTAACTACCAATGGTGGTGCGGTCGTGGGAGAGGGTGGTACGCGCAGGCCCTCTACCCACGGCTGTGTGACCATGGGCGGCCGGGGTGCGGGCATCCGATTCCGGGAATCGTACGCCCGCCCCCTAGCCGTCCATGGTGGCACCGCTGTGGGCGGAGGACCTGTGTGTAGGACCCTCCACCCACGACCGCGCCACTATGAGTGACCAAGGGGCGGGAAAAACACAATTTTTTATTTTTCTTTATTTTTTTTAAATAATAAATATATTTTTTAAAATTAAAATTTTTTATAAGTATAATTTTTTTTAAATAATAATTATATATTTTAAAATTTTAAATTAAAAATTCTTAAACGTATAATTTTTTTTTAAATAATAATTATATATTTGAAAATTTATAATTAAAAAAAAAATTAATATAATAATTATTTTTTAAATAAAGAAAAAAAAATTGTTTTTAAAAAAATCCATAATTTTTGTTTTAATTTAAAATTTTTTTAAATAATTTTTTAAAACTTTTAAATTTTAAATTAAAAGTTTTAATTCATAAAAAAAAAGAATTTCAATGAATTTTTTTTCTTAAATAAGTAAAAAAATGGTTTTAAAAAAAATAGTTAATAATAATAATTTTTTTTTTTATTAAATATAAATTGTTTAAAAAAAATTAAATGTTAATTTTTTTTTGGTTTTTTTATATTTTAATATTTTTTTGTTTTTTTTTTAGATAATTTTCATATTTTTTTTTGTTTTTTTCATAATTTGAGTTAATTTTTGTTTTTTATAATATTAAGTTTACTAGTTTTTTAATTTTTTTGTTAATTTTTTTTTCCCTAGTTTTTGCAAATGTTTTTTTTAATTTCTCTATTTTTTACTTATATCTATATATATATATATATATATATATATATATATATATATATATGCCAAATTCTTTTGTGGTTTATGAGATAAATTTTTTTTAACATTTTTTATTTTTCATTTTTGTCTTTTTATATATATATTTTTATATATGTTTTTTAGAGACAATTATTTCATGTGGATTGAAAATTTAATTAATGATGTATAAATATGTAGAATATCAAAAATGCAAAATATCGACCTTCTTTAAATATGCAAAACAATAAAAACCTCACTACAAAAAAATAAAAATAAAAATAAAAACAAGAAAATATGAAGAAGAAGATCCGCTTCCAAAGTTATTAAATTTACAGAATAATTATTTACATTTCATACATTATAAAATTAAAAGTAAAAAAAAATGCCTCTTAAAAAAAGGGCATGGTGTAGAATTACCACTTTTTAAAATCAACATCAAAATCACTACCATTCTAAAACGCAATGTACATAAAAAAATTTATAGTGCCAAAAACTATGCTCTAAAAAAAACATGTGTGTTATGCATCACCCCTTTTCAAAATCGAGTCACTTTTTTGCTATCTCTACAAAACGGGTAACAGTATCAGTTCCCGTTTCAAAGTTTACGTTGTTCTGTAACGAAGGAGAAGGAACCAGTAGAAAAGGAAAAGCAGAAAGAGCTAATG
Organism: Pinus tabuliformis; assembly: GCA_031772625.1. NCBI lineage: Eukaryota > Viridiplantae > Streptophyta > Pinopsida > Pinales > Pinaceae > Pinus > Pinus tabuliformis. Next base: position 1,103,075,481 of record CM062820.1, read on the forward strand.
TCGGTGCACGTATCCCCCAGGAAGCATACCGAAATGCAGAAGCAGAAGAAAGATAAGTAGCCGCGGAAGGTAGTAGACTTGGAGTCGGACGAAGCCCACAAAACATAAGATTTTGATGTTGAAGGAGTGGAACCCATAATAAGGCTACCCAAGTATATCCCTTTGCCCAAGGGAAAAGAAAAGGTCACGAAGGACCTAGATGTCGAGAAATGTACAATATCCACACTCGTGCTACCTAAGCAGGTCCCTTTTGAAGGCCCTCATCTCGCAACGGTCCCGTTGTTAAAAATGAAGGATTGGGACTACGTGGACCATGCTAAGTTCCCGCATTTGGCGATGGGAAAATATAAGAGGAGGTTTTAATATGGAGAAGTAGGTGTTACAGTGATGGAAACATAGGAATGGGTTCGCGGTGTTGAGAAATCAGGGTTGCTCAATTTTCTATGGGTTCCACATTACCACTGCACCCCCATTAATATGGTATGTATGTGTGAGTTGCTCACATTGGTGCGCGAAGGATGTTTATGGCTTGGAGGGCCTATCCCCATTACAAACATGCTAATTCATAGAATCACAGACCTACCTTATAAGGGCGCAAGACCGGCTAAGGAGTTTGGCAGAAAAACTGGGGAAAAGCACCTTGAAGAAAGGATGAAGAGGGATTACGGACTCCTTGAGAAGTCGTGAGGGTATTCCCTTATTTCCATAATAGAATCGACAATTCAATTGGATGCCCAACTTTTAGTAGGGAAGGTGATGAGAAAATACCACGCGGACGAATTTCTTGCGCTTGTAGTTTCCTTTGCTGTGTAGTGCGTGAAAGGCATCCAATTTAATTGGGAAAGATAACTCTGTCAAGAGTTCCTAGTGAACTGACGAGAGGCCCATGATGAAACCATTCTATTTCACTATTCTTGGTTGTTTCTGTCAATTGTGCTTGTTTCATTGAAATTTCTGGAGTATACCCAATTCCCTCCACTCGAGTAAGGATTGTTAGAGGCAGCACAATTCACTTCCTTATGGGCTACAAAGGATGCCGCGGAGATTACATAGACGAAGAGTTTTTGGGTTCTTTTGGAAATGAATCTCCACATGGCCATCAATCAACATCCAAGGTTGTCCCCAACCTTTTTGACGGAACTACCAACCTACATGACATTCTAGGATAACTGCGATAGAGTTTATATGCAAGCGTGGAAGGATCCAAAGTAGAAATGGCACCAATTGCCCTATTTGGTGTCAAAACAGGATGTGCAGGAGATTGTATCGAAATGGCCTATAGAGTGGCGTGCCCCATTAGACTGAGCCACTGGACCAAGCACGGGTGCAGAAAGTTCTACTACATAGAAATGCAAGGAGGCTGCTAAGAAGGCTATGTGTACCCTAGCATAATAGAAAAAGAAGGAAGCCACAGAAAATGCTCAAATGGAGCAAGAAATCGGTTTTAAGGAGAAGGTGGAAGAAGAGCAATGCGAGTCATAGAAAGGTGACGGTAAATATGAGGGGCATAACACCCCATTTGTTTTGAGAAGATGTGGCAAGGAGCAGTAGGGTGGAACATGGATACTGGGATAGATACTTACTTACTTATGACTTACTTATGAAGAGAAATCTCTTGATAAACACAGAAGAAGCATAAATATAATGGAACCTGGGTTGATCCCATGGTACTAACAAAGGGCGATCTGAATGAGATTGGGGATAAAATTTAGGACTATGCCACAGAAGTTCTATAGTAGTTCAAGTAGCAATACATGTAGATATTAGGGGGTGTTCAGAAGGATCTACGGGAGTTGTAGCTCCAAGCTACCATAATCCAAGAAGATTTTGAGAATACAAGTGGTGCATAAGCTAGTCTGGTACGAGGAAAGAATACAGTCGCGGAGATGGCCTCGTCGTAGGATGTGAGAGTCTTCCCTTTTCCTGAAGGGTTAGTCTATGCCGAAACAAATGAACAATGCACACTACTTCACAAAGTCACGAACATGGGATTGAAACTTGTTGTGTTGTCCCATGACTCTCTACCTGCATTTCTACAGGAAGTGATGGAGGAGCTTAGGATCAGAGAGCGGCATACACTCTCTACTATCAATGAGATTAAAGTTAATGATCAACAAATGTTCACTGAAAATATGGAAGCTCTAAAGGAAAAGAAGGCACTATAGGTGCATAGCTTGGGTTTGGAGTTAGCAGTAGTGGAGGCATGTAAGACAGTGCTTGAGCTTCACATCCCAGAGGATGCACAGCCAAAAGACAAAATTAGAAAACTCACCACGGGCATGCAGGAGGCTAAATCAGAGGTTGGATGAGTCTTTTTTGAGCTCAACATGAAGATTACAGAGCCCCAATTAAAGTTGCAGACCATAACTCTGCTTGAGGTTCAATAGTAGCACGGAGCTGTGATAAAGGAAGGAACGACTACCTTTGATACCATAGTCAGTAACTATGTGGCACTATTCGAGCATGCTAGGGAGCTAGTGACCAATCCACAGGAGCATCCGAACTTGCAGACATTGAATACAGAGGTACGGGAGCTGCAATTCCAATATGATAAGGTCAGGGCGACTACCCATTCCTTAGCACCAGCACAACACCTTGCCATGTTACAGGAAGGAAAACTGCTGCTGGCACAGGTGGAAGAAGCACAAAAGAAGGAGGCCTTGCTAAAGGCTAGGTTGCAGCATTGGTTGGAGGAGGCTTATCAAGTGATGACTACCATTCAGCATAAGGTTAAGGAGCAGAAACAACAAATAATGAGGTTGTTCATAGAAGTACCAGCTATGGAAAAGTTGGTCAAGGAAGCTCAGCAGGCAACAACGCAGAGTGCTGTTGAAGTTGTAGTGGTCCAGGTGGAGTTGGGTGGTCTTCATTTTAAGATCGCAGCACCAATAGAGTGAATCGAGGGTGAGTCACGATCTTTACTTTGGGGGCCTATTGGAATGGGGTCCCCTGAGTCCATTTTGGGGTTAAGATAACCAAATTTTTGGTACATTTTTTTGTAAATAATGAAAAGTCTCCGCAATTTGTGGATGTAGAGCACGTAGACTAATATGAGTCAAAGGGGTTTAGCCCCTTGCTTTATGTAAAATTTGAGTTGGTTTTGGGATTCACCCATGGTCCACAAACCATGGCCTTATATTACAAAGGCTATAAATAGTGAATCTTAGCAAAGAGACAAGTAGATTTAGACAGAGACTTAGAGAAAGTGATAGCGAGAAGAAGTGGGTAAGATAGGAGAAGAAAGGATCTGCAGCTAAGTGAGTAGAGGCCTAGGTAGAGTCTATTGCTCAGTGTGTAGACCCCTGTAGGTGTGCGTATAGGGCGGTTTTGAGTACGTAAGCTTAAATTGAATATCAATAAAGACAATTTCTGAATAATTCTTGCGTATTTCTATTTATCTTTGTTTCCGTTAATGTTATATTTTGTCGATAATTGAATCATTTTATGGAATATTGATTGAATCTTACACGATTCTCTTGAATAATTGTGAATGATGTATGTAATGCATGTATAAGTACTTTCATAAAGAATATGATGAGTTCTTTGATGTTTATTAATAACTTAAGTAAATCTGCGTGAACCCAAATTTAGGATTTCTCTATGATGCACTTAAGTAGACAAATTGATTGTTAAAGGTCTGCAAGGATGGATTGTAGACCTTCGCAAAGCTCTAAAGGTTGTTTTAACAAAGTTGTAGTGACGAGCCCTAAGAGTGTATTGATCTGCACGAAGGCAAATCTAAAGAGCAACAAGACATCACACTAGTCTTTGGATGCAGAAACATGGTTCTTGCATTCCCCCATACTGCTTTGGGTGAGACTACAGCCCGCGCCATGTAGGTTTTTTCCGAAAGGGCTAGTAGTGTAGGGTTTTGGTTGTTGGAACAACTAACTCTGGACCTGAATTCAGACCCTCTAAGCCAAAAAATGGTTTTTTTTTCTGTTGGGATGGGGCCCACTCGGTTACTTTCGGGGTTAATATAACCCATGTTTTGGTACAGTTTTTGTAAATAATGTAAAGTCTCCACGATTTGTGGAAGCAGAGCATGTAGATGAACATGAGTCAAAGGGGTTTAGCCCCTTGTTTTATGTAAAATTTTAGTCAGTTTTGAGATTCACCGATGGTCCACGGACCATGGCATTGTATGGAAGAGGCTATAAATAGTGAGTCTTAGTGAAGATACAAGTAGATTTAGATGCAGAATTGTAGAAGGTGATAGTGAGAAGAAGTGGGTAAGATAGGAGAAGAAAGGCTTTGCAGCTGAGTGTGTAGAGGCCTAGGTAGAGTTCATAGCTAAGTGTGTGGACCCCTGCAGCTGTGTGCCCAGGGAAGTTTTGAGTCTGTAACCTTGAATTGAAGATCAATAAAGAAAGTTTCTTAAGCATTCTTGCATATTTCTGTTTATCTCTATTTTCATTAATGTTATATGTTGTCGATAAATGATGTGTTTTATGGAATATTGATTAAGTGTTACATGATTCTCTTGAATAAGTGTGAATGATGTACATAATGCATGTATAACTACTTTCGCAAAGACACTGATGAGTTCTCTAATGTTTATTAATAACTTAAGTAAATCTGTGTGAACCCTAATTTAGGACTGCTCTCTTATGCGCGCAAGTAGACAAATTGACTGTTAAAGGTCCACAATGGCGGATCATAGACCTTCGCAAAGGTCTGAAGGATGTTTTAATAGAGATGCAGTGATAAGACCTAAGAGTGTATATCGATTTGCACAAAGGTAGCTCTAAAGAGATGCAAGACATCACACTAGTCTTCGGATGTAGAAATTTGGTTCTTACATTGCCCCATACTTCTTTGGGTGAGACTACAACCTGCGCTACATAGGTTGTTTCCGAAAGGGCCAGTAGTGTATAAGGAATTTTCTGGTTGGCACAACGAACTCTGAACCTAGGTCAAGACCCCCTAAGCCAAAGAGATATAACCATAAAAATAGAGATGTATCAGAAATGACACTATGTTTCATTAATATCAAATAATGAAATGTGCTTACAAAAAGAATGGAAATGAGACTAGCTCGGGTGAAGGTAGCTTATCTCTGAGAAGAGATCTGGTAGCTAAATCCCTCTGAACTGAGTTACAATGAGTTTGAAGGGCCTTTTTATTATTGAAAAATAAGATAAAACCCTAAACAACCAAAACCCTAACTCGAGTAGATGTACACCAAGAGTTTATGGGCCTCGTTGGGGTTAGTTAGGCAACCAACTTCTAGGGGTCATAACTTGGTCATATTATCTCTGTTTGACGCACATAATACCTCATTGGAAATATCTCTTTGAGGAATAGAATTAAAAATTCGATTTTGAAAGAATCGATTGTAGGAATATTACCAAAAAAATGTCGTTTAGGGCCTCAAAACAACGTTGAAAGTTCACGATCCGAAAAACTGCCAAAAATAGCAAGCTATGCTGCAATTAAGGAAACTAAAAAAATGAAAGAAACAATGGTGGGGGTCCACATGGAATATGCGGGTGGCCACCAATACCCACCTAGATCACCCTGGGGGACAATCTTAAGCCAAATTCACATGCAAGGGCATGACACTTAACCTAGAGAGCTAAGGTCAAGACCCCCTTGAGAGTTAACTGCCAAGTGGTCCCCAAGTCCTATAGAAAAAATCTAATAACACCATTTGTAATAGGTACACATTTTGAAATCTATGCCAACTCAAAAAAACCCTTCAAACCTCTTTGTTGTAATGAGTTTCATAGAGTAACTATTAAAATTGTTATCTCCAACTCTGTGATGATCAGTTGATCGTGTCTTGCAAGGAGGACCCTGCTAGAGAATTCGAGATGAAAGACATGGGTCTCATGCATTACGTCCTTGGCATGATAGTGTGGCAAAAGGATGGGGAGTTTTTTGTGTCTTAGGGCAAGTATGCCAATGAGATACTCCGAAGATTCCACATGGAGAAGTGCAAGCCCATGTAGACTCCTTTAAGAGGTAATTGGAGGAAGGAGGTTGCTACTTCAAGAGAAGTGGTAGAGGCTACTGTGTACATACAACTTTTGGGTTCACTGATGTACTTAGTGAACACATGACTAGATTTGTGCTATGCAGTGGACCAGCTGAGTCAAGCAATGGTTCAGCCTATCAAGATGTTTTGGAAGGTGAAAAAGCATGTATTGAGACACCTCAGAGGCACATATTAGTATGTATTATGGTACAGATAGACAGAGGGAGTGAAGCCACAAGGCTTCACTGATGTCGATTGGGCAAGGATTCCATCAAATCGGAAGAGCACATCAGGAGGGATTTTCAACCTTAGGTCAGCAAAAATTTCTTGGTACAGAAGGAAACAGATGTCGATTGCACTCAACTCAGTAGAGGCAGAATACATGGCTATAATTAAAGCAGCATGTGAGGCCATCTGAATGCGGAAAATCCTAGTTGGTTTGTTTTATCAGAGGATGGATCCAACTGTGATCTATTGTGATAATCAGAGTTGTATCAAACTCTTTGAGAATCTAGTATTTCATGATAGGTCCAAGCACATTGACATTCGGTATCATCATCTCAGAGACTGTGTAACGAGGAGGATCATGTTGCTGCAATATATTTCGATAGAGGAGAAAGATGCTAACATTTTGACAAAGGCATTGTCAAAGTGTAAATTTGAGTTCCATAGAGACACGATTAGGGTGGTAGATAATCCCTTTCTTGTTGACAGGGAGTGTCGAAATACGGCAATAAAAATATTTCAATTTAATTATCCTTTAATTAAATTGTGAATTAAAAATGAATTTAGTCTTAACAGCTACTTGGAAATAATTAATTTATTTATTTTAAATTAATTAGTTGGAGAAATTCAAGTTAGAAGTCTTTCTAAATTCATGCAAGGGTTATCCCTTAAATTAAGGAGATACGATTGAGTTATATTTGAGTTGTAATTAGTTAACTCAGTTTACAGAGTTAAGTAAAGTTAAATTAGTTCCAAACTGTTTGAGGAACTAATAGTGATTTAATAGTTAGTAGATGCATTAATGCAATCAACTAGTCCTACTCCAGTTAACTGAAGATTCCCTCATTAGAGACTCATGCATGTCTATTCTGATAAAGACCCAGTTGAGATTAAAGTTCAGGGATAGTGTACTATCAATTGAATGTGTTTTATCATGGAGAAAGCTCATGCATGCAGTCAAGAATTTATCCTTGAGGATTACACAGTTTTGAAGGATGGGTTTTCCACTTGGTAACAGGAAAATCATCCACAACGAACAACGTAATGAAATAGGAGCTTTAATGGCAGAGAGGAAGGCTGGAGAGAAGCCACGATTTCTTGTGAGCATCTACGAGGATTTTACTGAGAGTTGGCTAGTTGTGAGAGCTAAGGCTTTGTATAAGTTTTATATATTTCCACCATGTATGATAACACAATAGTGTGGGTTTTTTAGCTGAGGTTTTCCCCAAAGTATTTTCATGTGTATTGTGACATTGATCTTCTTCTTTTGGTTATATTATTCAGCTCAATCTTTAAGCTTCCGCGGATTGATAGTAGAAGTAGGTTATAGTATTCTACTTTGATTTATATTGCATTATCAGGTTAACCTATCACAAATTTTCTACAACATCCAACACTAGAGGATACTCACATCCATAAACTATTTCAAAAAATGGGTGAAAGCAATCTTAGCCTGAAATGAAACTGACACTGTGGTCATAAAATTTTTGTAGGAAAATATCTTGGCCAGGTTTGGATGTCTTGTTAAAATTGTGAATCATAATCCTCAAGATTTTAAGTTTGTGAAATTTATCAACTTTTGTAAAAAAATTAGCATTACAGTTCACCCCTCTACTACCTACTATCCTTAGGGAAATTAACTAACTGAGTGTTCCGACAAAACGATAGTGAGAATCCTAAAGAAAACAATTGTAGAAAGCCAGAGAAATTGGGACTCCCAACTAAAATTTTTCCTATGGGCTAATAGGGTCACTCGTAAAAGATCCACAGTGAAATCTCCTTTCGAATTGGTCTATGGGAAAGAAGTTATATTCCATATACATCTTGCTTTTTTGGTTGCCAAGATATTACAAGATGTGAAAGAAGAACCAAGCTCCCTAACTCGAAGGTTAAATCAACTAGTGGAGCTCTAGGAGAACAAAGTGAAGTTAAATCATAGGTTAATCAACTACCAGTAGAAAATGAAATCTTTGTTCGATAAGAAGGCTAAAGACAGACCTCCTTAGCCATGAGATCTAGGTTTGATGTGGGATGTAAGAAGAGATGACAAAGGAAAACATGGAAAATTTAATCCCTTATGGTTTGGACCCTTTAAGATTACTGAGGCAAAGGGAAACAATACTTTCTTGCTGGAAAACTTGGAGGGTGAAATGCTTGAGTTGTCTGCAAATGGGAAATTTCTCAAGCTTTACTTCCAAAACTAAGAGGTCCATTTCTCACCCATTATACATATCGATGAGGCACTATAAAATATCAATAATACTTTCAATACTTTGTGTTTATGTTTTTTTTATATATATACTTGAATAAAATGGCTCCATACCCAATCGATAGAAGTCTATTAGTGTATAGGTTCTCAACACCTTTCTAGCAAGGCATTGTCCCCATTTGAAGCCAATGTTATCACTTACTGCAAAACTGCTCGAATGGTGCCAAATGATGTCAAAAGAATGAAAAAGAGAAGAGGAGAATGAAGTCATTTTCTAAGTAGTCAAATGACTCAAAGCATACAATGAACCCTCTCCATTGGAAATTTCTCACAACAGGCATTCCAACGATATGTGGAAATCAAAAAATGGACTCCTAGATCAAAAGGTATGGCCTACTGAATTTCAAGGATTGAAGACTTAGGAAGGAATACAAGAGTTATGATATATCGAAGATTGCGTATCAGAGGTCCAACGACATCAGAGATCATTGATTGCAACATCAGAGAATAAGAATATTGGTGATCACAGCATCAGAGTACCAAAATATAGGTGTTCACATATCAGGCATATTGGTGATTTCATATCAAAGGTCCTACATGTCGGGGGTCCAATGCAATGGAGCAGGCAATATCAAATCCCAGAGGAGATCGACGCATCACAATATCACAACAACGGAATATCAACAATCAAAGAATCAAAAAATTTGAAGCTGAAAAACTTTTAAAAGGTACGACATAGGTAATGTGTCAATAGTGTAAAAAAAATCATGTGACTCCAATAAATATTAATAAAGGATTACATAAAAAAGCCAAAGGTGGATGCATCCTTTTCTCTCTCCTCTAGCAGGACGCGTGGTGCATATGATTGGTTCCAATAGGCTACAGGGGCATATTATGGTAGCATGATGTGCTTGTATGGAAGGACATGTGGTAGATATTTTTGGCATTTTGAGGGGGCCTACAGGGACAAATTTGGGTGACACACGTCACCACTGATGAGGTGCCACATGGAAGTGATGATGTCAAATCAGAGATTACATATCAAAGGTTGAGGATGTCGGCACTTTACAATAGTTTGCACTTGAAAAAGTTTCAATAAAGAGGGGATCCGATATTTAGCTAGCACATGGTCTTTAGGAAGTTAAAGAGCCTCATTCGGTAAGCAATTAACAATGGAAGGATGGCCCCTAAAAGGAGTCTAAATAACCGAGTGCCTTAAGGGTAAGTGATAGGTCATGACACCTGGTCTTATGGGATACACTTTTAAAGGGGCTAGAAAAAATGGGCCAAGGAACATCACAACTCTGTTTTTGTAATGTTTCTATGAATAAAAGTCCTGATGAGTAAAATCTCTAATAGTGTAATACAAAGAGTTAAAAGAAATATGAGTTAGTAGCTATGTTATAGAGCATCACTAAGGCCATCACAAGTGATCGTTCTCGGCTCCATAAAATGTGGAATTCAAGTAGTTAAGAAGTAAAGAGACAGGCAAATGAGTTGACTAGCTGAAGTAAAACATCATGCCATAGACATGCCCTGATCATAGGCCATCACAAGAAGTGGCATGGAGATATTTTTCTATAATCATCATTTCAATTTCATATTATTTTTTATTCTTTTATTTTTGTATTTTAAACAAAATAATAAAATAAGTTGCAATGATTTGGGCTCATAGCCTTCACTCACCGAGACAACTAGTCGATCAGATAGTTGGAACTTAGCTAAGATATTTTTGTAACTATTTTCAAGCTTTCCATCTCCTTATAAAATGAGAGAAGAAACACTTAAATAAGGTTCATAATTTTTTGTAAGAACCCTTGGAAAGGGCCTTTCTTGTTTTTGTGAAGGCGGTGTTATGAATCTTCATGTATGCACATTTCTTAGAAGATTAATACAATATTTACAGTGATTCCAACTTATTGGATTGCATTATGTTCATATCCCACTTCATTTTAATATATGTTAAATATTCCTCTCACTAGATATATTTCTCATTGTATGCAGCTTCATTTAGATCAATTTTTTGATGAAAAATACCTGTATTGATGTGGGGGTGAAGCCTTTAAAAATTGATGCATGTATGTTAGCATTCCATAAGAATTTTCTTACTCATGCTTCTCTTTAAATCCAGAGATATAGAATTCTTAAAGTTTAAGCTCTGTATGATGGATTTCTCCTCTATTGTCTTCTACCATTACATATGTCTTAACAACTTATTTGCTGCAAGCTCTCAATCTGATTTGGCCACCATTGATTGAGGATTATTTCTTTTGTATTCCTGTGTGTATTTTGGTTCATAAATTATATCTTTATTAATGGTTCTGAATCAATTTTATTTCAATTACTTGTGACAAACTATGGTGTTGTAAGTCTTTAAGATAAATTTGACAACACTAATTATGATTTCCTAGGCACTGGTCTCCAATCAACAGAGAGACCATCTCTAGGAGTGACAACACATGCCACAAATATTTCAACATTCTTCCCATCCAAATTGATTTACATGACGCCCCTATTTCTGTGCCATATTCAACTTCAAATATGGAAATATAAACTATTGGTTGTTTCTTGCAAGCCCATGAAATGATTCCCAATCCACATAGCCCAATGTGTTGTTGTTATCATCTACACTTCCTGCCCAATCACTATTAGTATATACAACCAACCTAAAATCATTTGATGCAATATACAAACTGTCATATTCCTTAGTTCGATTAATATACCTTAGAATTATTTTAGTTGCTTGAGAATTTATCTCATTTGGTGTCTCCGTGAATCTTGAAATCAAATGCACCACTGACATTAAATCAGGCCTTGCTACAGTCAAATACATAAAGCTTCCAATCATACCTTTGTATAATGTTGGATTTACATTGCTGTAATAATCTCCTTAATTTCAAACCCATGTGAATTGGAGTTGGCACATACTTTCTATTTTACATTTTATACCTCTTCAAGATGTCTAATGCATACTTTGTTTGGGAGATAAAGATGTAATTTTCCACTTGTTTCACTTATATTCCTAGAAAATGTATTAACAATCTCAAATCTATCATTTCAAACTCAATTGTCATGACTTATTATAAATTATCAATGAGAAGATCATCAACCCCTCTAAAGATTAAATCATATACATATAAAACCATAACTACAATCCTATCATCACTTTCCTTGATGTGGAGGGTAGGATCGCTATCACATTTTTAAATCCATTGTCCAATAATAATGAATATCTCCTGATACACCTTGCACATGGTGCTTGAATCAACCCGTAAATGTCTTTCTTTAGTCTATACACTTCATCTTCTTTCTCTTGAACCTCATAAATAGGTGGCTTCCCCACATACACTTCCTATTTCAACACTCAATTCAAAAATGTTGATTTCACAACCATTTTATATACCTTCCATTTATGTTGAATTTCTATTTCCAAAACTATCCTTACTCTGTCCCTTATTGCAACTAGCTTGGATGTTTCAGCGTAATCTCTTCCACATTTTTGTTTGCACTCCTTAACTAACAACCTTACTTTATGCATTTGAATTCTTCATTCACCATTACATTTGTTCTTATAGACCCACTTTACATCTATGAATTCTTGTCCTTATGGAAGACTCACTAACTACCATGTATCATTCTTTTTTATTGCCTCTATTCCTTGATTCATTGTTGCTACCCATTTTTCTTCCTTGATTCTATGTTCAAAATTAATTGGACCATCTACATGAGAAAACAAAGAAAAAAGATAATTTAGATCCAAAAAACTTTTACCTTCGGTTTTGTCATAAATATCACTCAAATTTCTCAATTTTTGTCTTCTCAAGCTTGCCAAAGTTGGATTTGATGTGTCACTTAAATTTGAAATTGGATAATGTGGATTTTTTTTTATCTTTTTGTCACATTTGTAGGAGTATTTTTCTGAATGTACAAGGTTGTCTTATTGCTTGTTGAAGGTGTCACTTGAGGATTACTTTGTTTAGCTTGAACATGTGTAGGAGGAGTTGACATTGATGGAGTACATATTGTTCCTATTTCCTCGGTGTCTTCTTGTGATAAACTTGTTGTTACATTAATTATCTTAGTCCATACTCCCATCCCATGATTCTTGTTCTATGAACTATACATTTCTCCCCATTTTTATCTGACTTCTTCCTTAGTTCATATAAGACATCTACATAAGACATACATCCAAACATGCTCATGTGAGTGACACTATATTTTCTTCCAGGTCATGTTTCTTTCAAAATCATGTCCTTTACACTTTTGGTTCGACATTTATTTATGATGTAAGTTGTGCAAGCGACAACTGTAGCCTAACAGTCATTTGGAAAATTCTTTTCCTTTAACATACTCCTTGAAATTCCCTTAATTGTTCTATTTTTCCTTTTTACAACACCATTTTGTTGCTTTTTGTACCTTCTTGTAAATTGTTTGTGAATTCCATGCTTCTTGAAAAAACATAGGAAGTCATTTGAGATGTATTCTCCACCTCTACCAGTTCTCATAGCTATGGTGTAGTATCCAATTTTATTTTTCAACAAGAGCCTTAAATTGACGAAAGTGCTCAAACAATTCACTTTTATGTATTAGACATTAGACACATGCCTTGCTTTTCTTTTCATCTATGAATCTCAAGAAATAATAACTTCCACCTATTGATTGTGTATGAATTGGTCCACACAAATATCAACGGATGATTTCCAAGGGTTTCTTTGTCCTAATTGACTTTCCTACTATAAATGGTTCTCTATTTTTTTCCCTAGATGCATACTTCACATAATCTTTTGGGTTTTTCTATACGTGGTAAACCCTTTACCTCACACTTCCTATGTAGAAGATTTAGACTTCAAAATACAATATGCTAAAATCGTAGATGTCGTAGCCAACATTCATCTGTGATCTCTGCTTGAAAGTTTCTTTGTGTGACTACAACAAATTTTCTTTCATCTTTTTGTGTATTCATTGAGAGTTGATTTTATGCACTGTATACTTCAAATATGGTTTTACCTTTAGGGGAAACATTCTATTGCTTGTCATTTATTAGTTTTCAATCAACGACTTGCTTGGAAATTTATCCTAGATTGTCTAGTACTTATTATATTATGTTTTAAATGAGGAAAAAAATACACATTTGAAATATGATTCTTCTTCCCCTTCTTATTTATAATATTTATTTTTCCTTTACCCATGACTGACACTTTGTTATCAATCCCTAATGTGACTTATGATTTTACGCTCTCATCCAAACTAGAAAAGAATTATATGTTTCTTGTCATATAATTACTACAACTTTAGTGTAAAAACCATACATCCTTTTGCTTCTCTTGCGCTAAATTACAGGCTAAAAATATGTTGTCTTGGTTATGTTTACATTTTTTCTTAAATTTTCATTTGGTTTACTAAGGTCAATTCTTTCTACATTCACTTTCATAAGACCCATATCTCTTGCAATAATGACATTGAACTTGAGATTAATCATACCTTTTACCTAGTGCTTGATTTTGGCTTGAATTTTGAATCATAGCTTGAGCGTTTCCTCTTCCACTTGAACTTCAAGACCTACTTCTTCCATGTCTATGTGGAATTCTTCCTCTACCTCTAGAATTTGATCTTCCTTTTCCCCTACCTCGACCAACTGAGACTTGTGCCTTGAGAGCATGTTCAAATGAAGATTTTTTATTATTCTTAAACTATGTTCATGAGAAATAAGTGATGCATTAAGCTCATGCATTGAAAATTGTGAGAGATCCTATATCTCCTCTATGTTCCCAACAATAGGATCAAACATTTATGGTAAACTTCTTAGAATTTTTTTAACTACTTCTCTTTCCTCAAGTGTCTCTTAATGAGATTTTATTTGAGATACCACTTCAATAACTTGTATAAAAAGTGAGTCTAATGTCTCAAAATCAATATATATTGTTTCAAAATCCCTTCTTAGTGTTTGCAATTTTTCTTTCTGGATAATTGCCCATTCTTTCTTTGACTTTGTTTCTCTTGCAATCCTTGGAAAAATACAGTCATGCACTTCCTAGACTATTTAGAAGAGGGATTTTGAGTCCTTCTTCCTATTATCTCTCAATAAATCTCTCTCTTCCTATATTAATGCATTGTATGCTACTTCATCAGTTGGTTATTGGAACCCATTCTTTACTAAATACCATATAACCTAAGAAAAAAACAATGTTTTCATTATCATTTCCCAATAATCATAGTTCTTGACATTAAATTGAGGAATCTATGTATTTTTCAAGCTTGCACTTGAAGATTCCATATTGTAGTCATAAAAGCTTGAGTCCTTGCTAATAAACCTTTGGCTCTTCCTCTAATGATAACAACCTACTCTAATGAATTTTCTATGATAAATTTTTATATAACAAAAAAATTAGTCTGATACCACACAACTGTGGAGGTAGAGTGTAACACCATCTACTCACATTTACTCAAGTAATTTTCCAACTGGGGTAAACATGTGACGATAGGATACTATGATGGGATTCAACCTCCTATGCAACATTAAGGAAGTGGAATTGACGAAAACACAACATACATACCTTCCACACCAGCATGAGGAATCTTAGGAACCATCCCAACCATTCTGACAACCAACCACTTGGTCCCACTAAGTTTTTAGACCAATTAACCCCCGACTCTCCCATGATATGGGCATTGTTGTGTCCAGAGGGCTCTGGATGCTACCAAAGCATGGCAAGGCAACATACAGGGACTACTTAGCTCAGTGTTGTACCAACATCCTCGGGATTTGAGCAACATTTTTTGGCCTAGAGCCCATGTCACTGGGAAGAACTAAATGACACCTTCAAAATAGAAAGATAACAAGGGAATGATGGTACATATGTAATTAATTGAACAAACCCTTCAATATACTCCTACTATCCATGACAAGCATTTCATCAAACATATCACAAATATGTAATCTACAGGTGTAAACAACATATTTAAGCATATGAGTCTCATACTTATCTGAGAATCGCTAATAAGCATTGCTCCCTTATATCATTAGTTGAATTATCATCTATTAGGTCATATATACATTATTCATTCATTTACTAATAAAAACATGAGGAAATCAATACATCATTGTTGTCATAATACATGTTTATAACTAGCATAATAACAACATAAATATCAAGGATACATCAGCCATAAAATCCACATATAACCTAGTACATTTATACATAATATATCAAGGGGAGAACCTATTATTAATCTATGTGAAATCCAACCCAGTATGGAACTACCATGTTCCACCCAACCATAGAATGGCTCAGCGAAATCATTCTTCATCCATTCACCCCCATTCCATATTCCAAACATGAATGTGCGACTCAAACCAAAAGAACCAACCAAGGCATCCCAAGGTTGAACCACCTCACCCTCATCAATAGAAACCAATTTTTACCATAATCCAGCCTTGATCAGTGGTCCAACACAATAAACATGTAATAAAATGATTTACCATGACCTCAACCAAATCACTAGACTGAAAAAAGCATGGATGCCACCATATTTCTCCACCTACACTATGAGGAATTTTCCTGTCTTCTAGTCTCTTAAGATTTACCACAATCCACACTGGATCACTAGGCCATAAACTGAGACCCACTCTCCTGGCTTTACCACATATCCCATCCCGGGATTACTAGGCCTAATGGAGAACATGCACCCACCTCTACAATTTACCATATATCATGCCATTAATCAAACTTGGATTCCTAGGCCCACAAAAGAAGACAATACCTGGATTTACTGCAACCCATAGTCTGGTTCAGGGGTCACTAGGCCAATGGCTTTATAGCAATCCAAACTTTATTTCAGTGATCACTACAACATCTCTTCTTTCTTTTAGAGATCCACCTCACTCAACTTTGGATCCATCCAAAAATACAACTCAACCAAAGATGAGAACCCCATCACACCATGACTATCCAGAAATGGCAAGGTTAGGCTAAAAACATTGTCACACCTGGAAAAACGGATGCCATAACAACAAAGAACCACATGAAATATCGTGCATGCTAAATATAGTAAGGAAAAAACACATGAAAATCGATACCTGCAAATAATCTTGTTGTAGTTACTTGGTCCTACTCTTCCTTACTTTCTCCTTCCTTCATCTTGCCTTGTTTGCCTTTCTTCATCCACTGCAAAACCTCAGCAAAAACTTGCCAATTGATCCTTACAACCTTTCTATAAATGAGACCTCTATTTTCTTGATTTTCCATTATTTTCCTTCAATTTCCCTCCTCACATGCAACCTATGACCTTTCACCTTCATTTTCTCCTATATTCCATTATTTTCATAAATAAATGTGCCAAAAATTCTATTTTACCTTTCCAAATCCTTAGCCATTACCTTTCCTAATTTCCTTAGCCATAATAGTCAAAATGAACACCCACTAAGATGTTTTTCCCAACATTCATTTTGGAATACGTGCTCCATGACCGTGGCCTTACATATATTTTTTTACATGGATTTTTAATCAAGGTTGTTACATAACCCCCCCTTGGGGAACACCATCCTCAGTGTTAAATGAAACTTATAACCAACAAGACTGTTGAAAACAAAACATACTGCTCATGGAGCTTTATAACTTAACTTGTTGCAGTATTTATAATGACCATCTACTAAAACATGACAAACATACCATTTACTAGAGCATTATAACACAACTCCTTATGGTATTTACAATAACCACATATACACATATGAGCATTTGTTCAACTAGAAAATAAAAGGGTATGATGCCTACATCCGCAACAAGGGAATCCAGCAGCCCACACCTCCACCCTCAATGTAATACCATGTTTCACCTCCTTCCCAAGGAGTCACGAATCCATTGCAAGGTTGAATATGCATCCAATTTCCAGCGATACAATCTTGCGGCACTTGTCCCCTCAACAAATAGTTACTGACTCATTATTCCAGGCTGCACTCCCAATGAGCATTTGATTCCATTTGGAAATGTTAAGGACCAAAAATTACCATCGCCGACCTTCCCTTATCTGCTACACAGTCCCTCAGAAATCCATTCACCCATTTCGTGTAGTGACTCACCTTCCAAGTTCCCCGACATCCCCTATCCTAGGTGATCCATCCCTTGGCAAGGTTTCATCGCATTAAAAGGTCAAACAACAAAGGTATATCCCTGCCACAAATCATCTTACTGGTCATAGCATGCTCATGTAAATAAAAGGACACTATTGGGTACTAGTGTCCCATAATAACCTTGATCCTGAAGTGCTTTACCAATATATTGTTGCTTGTTTGAATTCCCTTTTTTGTTGTTGCTAATTTGTGCAGTCAGTTTCAACCACCCAACCAGGATATTTCATGCTTTCCTGTACCAAACAAATAATTTCCATTATATTCAAAAAAAATTGAAATAACTTCAAATAATACCTCATCGGTAGCTCGTCAATAAGATACACTTGCAATCCTATTTACTTCCTATCACAACAAGTCAACCTAGTTGTTCAATAAAATCATCATGTATAAACATAACACATCAGGTTATCTCAAAACACAAGCATCATAGATCAAAATCATACATCACATGTAACCATCATAAACTAAAATCATAGGTCACATGTAATCATGATAGACCAGAATTAGGGGTGATTTTAGGGGCGAATGTTCGCCCTGTGGGGGAATTAAGGGGTTTTAAATTTTTAGTGGGCGATTATTTTGTATCATAGTACACTTTTACAAATCACCTCAAATAACCCACCTTCTTTTAAGGGAGAGGGTAAAAAAGGTAAATTTAGCCCTTGAAATTAGGAGTTACAACCTTCCATTCGCCCATTTTCAAGAATAGGTTTTATTTAAGTGAATCCTATGGGCCAAAGGCCCAAATACCATATTTATAAAAGAGGTCTGGTAAATTAATAAAAATATAAATAAATGAGAAGTATGGTAAATAAATAAATAAATAATTATATTTACTCCATAAGTCACCTTATATACATGCAAGGGTGTAAACAAATAAAAATATAAGTAAAGTGGAGGTATGGTAAATAAATAAAACGTTTTTTTATACTTACTCAAAAGGTATGGTAAATAAATAAAAATATAAATAAACTAGACACATGGTAAATAAATAAAACCTCCTTTTATATTTAGTCCATAACCCTCGTTCTATTTATGAAGGCTCAAGAAAGAGGTTTTATTTAAGTGAATCCTATGGGCCAAATACCATACTTGTAAAAGAGGTATGGTAAATTAATAAAAATATAAATAAACGAGAGGTATGGTAAACAAATAAAACATTTTTTTATATTTACTCCATAAGTCACCTTATATTTACGAACACTCAAAAAATGTTATTTAGGTGAAACCTATGGGCAAAATACTATGGGACAAATACCATGGACTAGATTGTTATTAATACCATGCAAAAAAACATTATTAACCCTAATATTAGTATTAATAAAAATAAAAATGGCACATGGTATTGACCCATGGTATTCACCAAAATGGCACCCATGGTATTCACCTGGAATGTAGCCTATTTAAATGGGGGAATTAAACCAAGATAGATCCATCTTTACTCTGGATCTACTAAGCCCCGAAAGGTATCAAATATCCATAATTTTGATTTCAAAAGATATTTTAAAGAAATGCAATGATTTCATTTGTGTATTCAATAAACACAAGATTTTATAATTGAGTAAAATATTCGCCATGCCTGATGAGAGATTCGCCAAAAAATTATATATACATATCATATTATTGATAAAATTGCCTTCCATTTTTCCTATATACCATGGAGATTCGCCCATTTATTATACATGTAAATTCAGGGGGGCTTCTTAAAATTTTCCCTAACCAGAATCATAAATCACATGTATAATAAAACTAAAATAAAACATTGATACTTATCCTTTAATAAATCCTTAGCTTCTACCTTTGTCCTTATTCCATATGCACACCAGTTCGATTGCCACACCAGACATACACCCAGTGCCTTCTCCTCAACCATGTGCTCATACACATAGTCTGCAACACACACATACAACTATGCATGACATACAACACCATGCAATAGATGCACTTACACCTAACATACAACACATACAATCTCCACCTAATGTACAACGAAACACCATACATACTCCTAGATCCGGTGTACACCACAACTCAATACATAAACCTAAACCCGATGTACAAAACAATACATATATGTACATAGAGTACACCACTACGAATAGACATGGCATGATACCATGACTACACAATGCACATACATAGTACTACATGCCCACAACACAACATGTATGACATGCGCAAAATACCACATCTACACCAGTACCATATATACAACATGTACACAATACCACATGTACACAACATCACATGCATGGCATGTACGTGACACGACATGTACACAATTCCATATGCACGATAGGTACACAACATTATCTACCCACAAAACCATATGTACAACATGTGCATGGCACTACATGCTCACAGAACCACTTGAACAATCATGCACACAACACCATATGTGCATAGCACCACATGTACAACATGCTCACAACACTAGATGTACATAGAACTTCATAAACAACATTTACATAGCACTGTACATACAAAACACTACACAACTAACACGTGCACAACACCATATGCACACAACACTGCATATCTATCATGTGCACAATACAATATGTACACAACACCATATATCCAACATGTACATAGCACCATCTATACCCAACATTGAATATGCAATATTCACACAACATTATATGTACCACCTTGTACATAACATTGCATAAAAATTATGTAGACACACTATATATACACCACACTACATGTGTATAACATCACATATGCAACATGTACAACATATACAACATATGCACAAGAATAGTACCACACATTCAAAACCACATGATCTATACCAAGCAACCTTGCTTCCAGTGTCTTATCCACACTTGTCTGAGCATGCCACGGACCACACTACTTTCATTTTGTTATGGTATTCGTCGGTATAGCCTATCCATAACATAGACATAATATAATCGCATAATATCATCTCATAACCACATGATACTGACCTTCCCACTTGATTCCTCATAAACCAGGAACATCTTCATGTCATTCACCTGCGTAAGCAATCATTCCTCCACAAGAATTATTCCTAATGACCCTGTTAGACAACAACAGACATACGTACATATCTATACATATAAATATTAGAATTAAACAATCATGTTCCATGATGACCTTGTCAAACATGACATACATACATACAAACATGTATACATATATATACATAATCATAATCATGATCATAACATAATTACCAGATATCATAATTTCAAGGTTAAGAGAACTCCCTTTATCTACGCGCCATGCATAATATTGAGAACAATCATTCCCAACATAAGACATTTGATGTTACCTATCCATTCACTTCACCTTTATTGATTACTTTTCTCATGACTATCCTTCCATATTCCATTTACACCAATGGACGCAACCAATCCAACTGGCTATCATACTCTTGCCTTCAAATGCCCTTACACATGCATCAACTTCATCTAAGTCTTACATTGTCAGCTGGATTTCACTCAGTTCTCCCCAAGATCTCTAATTTTCCTTTTTTCCCAACCAATCCCCAAGACTCTCAAAACATAAAAGGCAAGAACAAGAAATGCAATAAGCCTAATGATCAAGCTAACTATCATATAACAAAAACAAGTTAACCTATAACATACTCATCAACACCATATAACATAATCATCAAGTTATCTTTAAACATAAATCAACAATAGCAATGCATACAACGATAGGCTACTATCATTCATCACTATCTGACACATGTGGATATGGATAGTACACTAATCAACTAGCATTTTTCATGTATGTACCCATATTATCAATAGAATGAAATGCATACAAATAACCATATTGCATATAACAAACCTTAACCTACATACCTACATGCCCTACATAAAAACATGTATGACGACATTCTCTTGCCTTGAGGTCCAATGCTAGAAATTCACTTTAATAGCTTATATTTCCTTATCTATCTCAGTCAACACATTAACATCATAACATACTAATATCATCATGATGACTGAAAATGAATAGAATGATATCACAATGCATGTCTTACCTACTATATATGCATAACCAAAATCATGACATTACATGCATAACAAAATATAGATATCGACATCCATAATAACACATATACAACTCACATGCATTCACATCCCAACAACAACATCATCAACTTCTACATGACGACATCACTACAACCATGATCAACACCATGCGAATGCAACAAGCACATGGACTACAAGCATAGGGAACACATATGTAATCGACATAAATGCATGACCAACACACCACCCATCCAGTCCAAGACATGAACCATGCTCTGCTACTACTCTATAACACCCTCCTCTACCCAAATAACCGTCCAACTGAGGTAAGCATGTGAAAAGAGGCTAATATGATGGGATTCAACCTATTATGTGACCTAAAGGAAGTTGAATCGATGAAAACACAACATAAAGACCTTCCACACCAGCATGAGGACTCCTAAGAAACATTCCAACCTTTCCGACAACTAGCCCCTCAGTCCCACTGAGCTTGTAGACCAATTAACCCCTTGACACTCCCATGATATGGGCATGACTACGTCCACAGGGTTCTAAACTCCCCCACAACATGGCAAGGCAGTGTCGAGGGACTATTTTTCTTACTGTTGTGCCAACGTCCCCAGGATTTGAGCCAACCTTTCAGACCTAAAGCCCAGGTTTCTACCTAGAACTAAATGACACCTTCAAAATATAAATATAACAAGGGAATGATGATACAAATTCAAATACTTGAACAAGCCCTCGACTGGACCCTTACTAGCCATGACATGCATTTCTTCAAAGATATCAAAAATATGTAATCTACACGTGTAAAGAACAGATTTAAACATAAGGGTCCCATACTTATGTGAGAATTGCTAAGAAACATTATTCCCTTATATCATTAGATGCATTGTCATCTATTAGGTCATAGATACATTGTTCATTCGTTTACCAATCAAAACATAATTAAATCCATACATCATCATTCTCATAATACATGCTTATAACCATCATAATAACAATAGAAATATCAAGGATACATCAGCCATAAAATCCACATATAAACTAGTACATTTATACATAATATAACAAGGAAATAACCTCTTATTAATCAATGCAAAAGCCAACCCAGTATGGGATTATCACATTCCACCCAACCATAGAGTGGCTAAGCAAAATCTCTCTTCAACCAATCACCCCCATGTCATATTCCAAGCAAGAATGCGGGGCACAAACTAAAAGAACCAACAAGGGCATCCTGAGGCTAAACCACCGCACCCTCATCAATAGAAACTAGACTTTACTGTAATCCATCCCAGATCACTAGGCCAACATAATAAACATGTAACAACAAGCTTTAACATGATATCCACCAGATCACTAGTCCAAAACAAGCATGGATGTAACCGTATTTCTCCACCTACACCGTGAGCAATTTTCCTATCTCCTAGTCTCTGAGGATTTGTAGCAATTCACAATCGTTCAGTAGGCCCTAAACCGAGACCCATTCCCTAGGCTTTATCACATATCCCATCACAGGATTACTAGGCCTAATGCAGAGCACCCACATCTAGGCTTTACCATATATCTTGCCATTTAGCAGTCAAGTATTCCTAGGTCCACTGAGGCACACAATATCTGGCTTTACAGCAACCCACATATCAGTTCAAGGGTCACTAGGCCAGTGGCTTTACCACAATCCACTATATGGTTCGAGGATCACTAGACCATGTGTTCTTTCTTTTAGAGATCCGTCTCACTCATCTTCGAATCCATCCAGCAATCCAACTCAACCAAACATGAGAACCCCATCACACCATGGCTATCCAGAAATGGCGAGGCTAGGCTAAAAACACTGTCACTCCTGGCGAAACCCATGTCATAATAGCAAAGAACCACATGAAATACCATTCATGCCAAATATAGCAAGGAAAACACACAAGCAAATCGATACTTGCAAAGAATCCCATTGTAGCTACTTGATCCTGCTCTTCCCTGCTTGCTCCTTCCTTCCTCTAGCCTTCTTTTCCTTTCTTGATCCAATGCAAAACTTGAGAAAAAACTGACCAATTAATCCTTAGAAGCCTTTTTATCAATGAGGCCTCTATTTTCTTCCTTTTCCATTATTTTTCTTCATTTTCCCTCCTCACATGAAACATGTGACCCTTCACCTTCCTTTTCTTCTAACTTCCATTATTTTCATAAATAAATGTGCCAAAAATGTTATTTTGCCTTTCCGAATCCTTACTCACTTTTTTTCCAATTTCTTAGCCATAATTACCAAAATGAACACCCACTAGCATGTTTTGCTAATCATTCAGCTTGGAATATGTGTCCCATGACTATGGCCTTATATTTTTTATTTACATGAATTTTTAAACAAGGTTGTTACAAAGATGATAAAATAAAAATACCACCACACTGCTCAGGTAAATATATTTCACGACAAAGCATAAAACAAGGCAAAAACATTATTACATGTAGCAAAATCACAATAGAGTTACCCACAATCCAAAAAATAGAGTTTTTCGCAGCAGAAAACAAGATTTAAATCTCAAGAATGAAGTACGCATGGAAAATATACTTGGATTATAATTTCATGAAAGAAATATGCATTTACAATATAATGTGAAACTTGAACTCCATTGACTAGAGGTTTGCAAACACTCTATTTTTACACAACAAAACTCTTTTTTTTACATACTCACCACTATTTTAGCTCCAGAAACTTGAAAAACAAAAAATTCACGACGTAACTGAAAACATACATTAATCTATATTTTTTAGAGAAGGCAAATATTAAACTAAAATAGGGCATGCATACACAAAATCAACTTCCTAGTACTTTAACATAGTTCGCAATAAAAATTCTTTCCTCATAGTAAAACCTGGCATTTAATGAGTATACCAATCGCACAAGATATTTCCAATTGACAGATGAGTTGTAAAGATGGGAAACTTATACAGTGATCAAAAATTCATTCACTTCCACATCCCTTCACCCACAATGTAAAATCTACAATTTTATTTTCTCATACTCTCTGGGTATGGTGTGTTTTCATGTTCAATTAATTAGGTAGTTTGAATTAATTTCCAACATAGGGGTCTACAAACCATGGCGTCTTATGAAGATAATGAGGACTTTTCCATGACAAATAAGGTGTCGAATTCAAATTTGATTAAGAAAATAATTACAAAAAGAAATCGGAAGATGCACTGAAAGGATTTGCAAAGGCCTAGATGTTGGAAACAATAACTAATGGATACAAAAAGACATTCGCCAAAGATATTTTCACTACAGAGGAGCCAACCCATGTGGATGAATCTATGCATAATTAATGTGTAGAGGAGGATGCTAAGCCTCCCTTCAGTGAAAATGACATGGAAACAAAGGAAGCAATGATCAATGCAAAGAAGATTAGTTATAGATGTTACAAAAGATGATGCTAGTAGATTAGATTGTCACTAAAGTCATCGACGCAAAAGAAGTGAAAACCCACAGAGGGGTTTGAAGAGAAAAAACCTCAATAATATCTACACCTGAGGGGAATGTGGAGACTACATAAAGAGGTAAGAAGAAGAGTGTGACAAGGAGAGATATTGAAGAGAATCAAGTGTTAACAAAGGTCTCCAAATGTGCCAAAGGTATGGAATAGGTCAAAGAAAGTGGGAATAACCATTGAAGAAGAAGGCCTTGATGAGAAACCACAGTCTACTAGTAGTGAAGGTGATGTAATGGCTAAGACTAGAAAAACAAGGACAAAGGATATCACAAAAGTGGGATTGAAGACCAATAAAGGAGATGAAGTTGTTGAGGAAGTGAAATAACGAGGAGGTTGTCAAGTGTAGCGGGCCTTCTAACATCAAAGGAGAAACAAGAGTTGGAACTGTAATTAGAGTGAATAACCTTCACGTTGGAATGTGATTTGTAGACAAAAGAAAATAATCATGGTTATACATGTGTAGATGACAGTCATGGATGTAAATTTTTAGGAGTAGCAAGAAAAACTAGGAAGAGAGTGCACAATGATAAGGATGTTGATGAATAACATGGATTAGAGATTTACAAGATAGAGGTAAAGTAGCAAAAAAGGATACGTCAAGATATGCATCAACAACGTTAGATATGTAGCAAGAGAGAGGTAGTATGTACAAGAAAATAAATATGAAGTCAATGGTGCTTGATGATAGTAAAGAACCTAGCATGTGATGAGAGCCATAGTGATGTGATAACACTAGTGGTGTGTGAACAATCTTAACGGTTTTGGTCCATGACTAGTGTATTTCCTTAGCAAATTCTTGGAAAACTTGCTTTAAGACTTTCATGAGGCATAGATGTAGTGCAAGTGCACATGGAGTTATCAAGTTATGAAATGGAGCACTTGGATACATACCAAAGTGGTAGGTGTCTAGGTATCCTAGTTAGAATGGGGGAATATGAGCTCTGAGATGGTTGATGAGAGATTGGGAGCAGGTTAATCTCCCCTAGCCACGTTTAAGAGGATTGTTAGGGTGGTTTAACCAATTTTTTGAGCTCGAATTTTATGAGAACCCATCGTTTTTCCCATGGTATTCATGTGGAATATAGTCCATTTAAAGGAAAGTTTAAGGGGGGTTGTTAGGGTGACTATGGAAAACTTTACGACAATATTTTGAGTTATGAGATTTCATGGTTTTTCCCAAAGTATTTATTTGGAATATACCTTATAAATTTGTATCCTAACAAAGGTGTTTTTAGACACCTCTCTATTTCATAATCCTACCTCTCTATTTCATAATCCTAATAAATTGATGGAAGAGATCCATCACTCTTAAGTTTTGAAGAGGTTTTCCATTACACCAAAACTCGCAAGTATTTCTAAAATTTACAAACTGGTAACTAGGGTGGAAATTACTAACTTCATAGAGATGGTGTGATTCCTCCAATGCCTCCTTCAAACACAGAAGAAGTTTGCTACTACACCAAAACACCAAAACCCACAGATATTGACAAACTTTCCAAATGCCGAGGGTGGAAATAAAAAAGTCCATAAAAATGTGATGATTCCTCCCATAAGTTTAATGATGATTTATTATTAATAGTTGAATCGTGGATTATATTACATGGATAGCAAGTCTGCACGCTTCGAGGTCTCTTTAAATACAAGATACGGTGGTAATATATCCTTAAGATAGATATGGTGCGGTCTGAACCATTTTAGATGAGAACGTTAGAATCTAAAAATGTTCAAATCTAACTCTATATAACTCTGGATATAACTATTGATGCTCCTCTAATATGTCAGTATTGTTACCCGGTCTTAAAGAGGCAAGCCGTAACATCAAAGAGCATGAAGGAAAAGCTCCGGCTTTTATAGTTTCCACATTGCTTTTCTCCCTTTCAAACCTTATTGGCCACCCCTGGAATCCCTTCGCTTTCCGTAATGTCCTTGATTAAAGGCCTTGTCGAATCCGTTTCCCTTAATTCTTACTTTATCTTTTGCTAGGAGTCAAACAGTATATTTTTTTTTTAAACGTTGGCCCACGTCTTTTTTCATTGGAACGCACAAATTCACTTTATCTTTTTGTTCAAGTCAATAACACCACACAAAGTCAATAACACCACTTTTTTCTTATGGTGATGCTGGCTCCATGCCTTTCTGTATGGAGCGTGCAATTGCACCACAGTTTTCTGCTCTCGATAGTCTTTTACAACAGATTTGTCAGTTCGCTAGACCCTACCCTTTTCTGCTACATAGAGCATTTTACAGAAGAGCTGTCGGATTCCTACAGGACGGGTAGGTCCTCTATAGTTGGGATATACAAAAATAAGAAGTGTGTTCTCATTCTCACCATATTTTTTCACAACGAAAGAGAAACGGTGTGCCTGCGGAGATCCCCTTTGGTCTAAATTGTGTTATTTTAGAGTTATCATATGGTTTAGGGTTCACGGACAGAACTTCTCCTTCAGTGCCGCAATTGTTTCCTTTAGGCCATTCTTCTGTTCTATGTTTTTCCTCCACAATCACCCACTAACGTTCACGTGCTCACTATAGCACTTTTGCATACTTCTGATTGAGGAAAGATGGTTATGATGTTTTGATTTCCAAGACCAGTTGTTAAGTAAATATGCCTTTCATATCTGCAAATTGCCATATCTTATTTGTCTTCCATGCCTCCTCCGGACAGCTTATTATTAGTGTAATGTTGCGCTCACTCGACGTCAGCGATGCGATGAAGAGACTATGATTTTTACATACCAATGGACATAGGACACAATTGGACGGTGTACGATACCGACCACTGCCTGCCCTTACCAGAAAAAGTTGGCGCCCACTACAACGAACGATGGATGGATGCCCCCACACAATACCTGCAGTGGCTTGTCAGTTTCCGGCCTTCACAAATCAGACAGCATCTCCGAGCACGCCCTTCCACAACGGTTTGGAAAAAAAATCTAAAACGAAGTCTCCCGGCGTTGTCTAACTATTCAACTTTTGGTTATTAAAAAAAAATCAAAACGAAGTCTCCAGGCTTTGTCTAACTATGCTATTTTTTGGTTTTCGTTTTTTCTAATGGAATTTTGGTGAAGAATCTTTTTTATTGAATTTTATTTTATAAAATATGTAATAAATGAATTTGGGTGGTATAAAATATGTAATAAACAAATTTGGCTATAGGAACTGTGCAAATTCATAATTTAAACTTGTGATTACAAATCCCAAATTCCTATCTGTTTAATCTGAAAATACACTCAAAGCAACTCCAAAACTTACTGAGATTTTTTACTAGAATTATGCCAAACAATTTTTCAACCGAAAACATTTTTTCATTTTTTTGTTATTTAAAATATGTTTTCTAGAATATAAATAGATTCAGTGCTCTGTAAATAAACCCTAGGATAAAGGGACCCTTCAAAGTATTCCTAATTAACTTGGAACAAATTATCTGGAAATAATGTCAGTTTATACAATGTGCCCTTTGGCCTGCCATTCACAAGATCTTGATTGTTGGTGATGCAAACTCTATCATCTAATGGGTATAAGAGAGAAATGCTCTCGAAATCTCTTCCTTATGCCACTGGATGGAGAATATCCGGTCTTTACTGTCCTCTTTCTCAGCCATCTCCATCCAACATGTTTATATTTTACTGTCCTCTTTCTCAGCCATCTCCATCCAACATGTTTATAGAGAGAAAAATTCTGAACTTGATGGATTATCCAAGGGTGGCATCTCTCTTTCCCTGGCTGATGTATTTTGAGCACCTAGTAAATGATTTTGTTAGTAGAAAAGGTTTCTTTGAGATCTAACCTTCTAGGTCCCACTTTGCTCTGCTTTTGTCTGGTCTCTGGTTGGTTTCCTCTTAGATTTTTCTTTTGGATGTTATCTCTTTATCTGTAGGCTCTCTGAAATGTATTTTTCAGGGTTTTGTTTTGTGACATTTTAGTCTTATTTTAGCCTGTATTCATTAGTTTGCCAATTTAGCTATTGGCCTTACTGCTATGGCGAAGTTTTCAGACAAACTTTCAGTTTGTTGTTTTCAAGCTTATGATATATGGTTTTCTAAATAAAGTTCTATGTCAATGTAAACACTTTTTATTAATAAAATCAATTTAACAAATTTGTGCAAAACATACACCAAAAAACTTCCAAAACCTAGAACAGTTAAATACTACATTCCTTCTCCGCCGACATGGCCAGAGTTTTAGCTGTTAATTCGTCCAAACTCCTTAAGAATCTTGAGCGTCTCTAACTTAATCCATAATCCCAGAAAATTCAATCAAAGTAAAGTGGACTCCTTATACAACTCACTCTCCCACCATCTCGAGATCTGAACTCGAATCTCTAAGTTCATGTCAGCCGCAGTAGTAACGCTACCAGTCTGTCAGGCCTCCTTCTCAAGCACCGAGTATGTTGATCGTTGATTAGGGACAATGGGGCCGGGGGTCGTTGACAATGGAACATACCTAACATGTTTCCCGAGTATCGATCCAATGGATCAGCATCAACGTGCACGCAGGTCCCGAAAGCTACCGAAAGATGGGGCTGAGCCTTGAGAGCCGATACATACGAATAGGCCTTGGGCACGTTAGGTATCTCTGTCCACCACACTAACTGATGCACTTTAAATCACGTGATCAGCAGGATGAGATGACAAACAGATGGTCTCCTGCACACATATGGTTTCTCTCTGATTAATTCCATGGAGGTTGCAGTGGGGGAGGTTTAATCTTCACAAATCTTTCAATCAATTCAGGAATAAGAGTATCTATGCTTCTCAAACAAGATTTCAAAGAAAAAGGTTTATTTCATAATAATTTTTTTTCAATGGAAAAAGAACTTGTTTGATGATAGAAATAGGAAGGTGGCTTTTCTGATTAGCAATACAATAAGTGGATTAATTGTAGAAATTTCAGCAAATATTGAATGCCAATAAACAACGGATTATTTGAAACCATGAAAGAAATTATTTTAATATATTTAAAAATACTTAAATGGTCAGAAATAATAATAAGAAGAGAAAAAACTTCACCTTACCTGAAGACCCATTGAGCAAAGATTGAATTTGATTAAATAACTCCATTGCAACACAAGTGGTCAAAACCTTCACATGTTTTCTTGAATGGGATGGCAAGAGACAAATCCAATAAAACTTTATAATTAATTGAATTTGATTAAATAACTGCAATGAAAATCAAGCACCCAAAATTTTCATTTTCACGTATTTTCCTACCTTGGAAAGATATTTGATCATGATCATGTTCATGAATTAGAAAAACTCACCGAAAATTGCTCAAAAACTACATCAGAAGATTCTACGAGTGTTAATAACTAATATGAACGACGCTTCTCTGTTCAGTGTTTGAATTTGATGATCAAATCATTTGTCATGGGTATGTCGTTCCTCACTATATTTTTCACTCTCCATCTATAAAAGTAAATGAACTTTAAAATAGATTTGAAAGCATAAAAAACAGTAACAAAATGCTTTTCAAAAGGCCCGATTGATTAAAGCATGCAAAAGATATTGCCTCGCTGACTTAACAGCAAATTATATTCTATGGCTTATCTGACTTATTTTCTTTTCATTGACAGTCGAAAATAAGGATGCTGTGGCTAATTAATTCACAATAATACAGAAACCAAAGTAGTGTTACTTTTACGCAGGTAAGCAAGGTTAACCAGAAAAGGACTAGAGAGAATTCGAAGTTTTTGCTTCAAACTCTTACTGGTAAAATTATTTTATAAAATAGCCCCCAAAGTAGTGATCTCTTGTCATTTATATATATAAAGAATATATATATCTCTTTATTTATATTTATATATATATATACTCTCCAAAATACTAATATCTAGTTATATATATATATATATATATATATTTTTATATGTATTTAATTATTTAAGTAGGGATAGATCTGCGCTGTCCATGAGATCGGGAACCAAATGGACCGGTGTTTTATATATTTGTTGGCACGAAAATGCTGACGAGATTGAGTTCTATGTTGGGCAGGGAAATTTCTTTTTGAAAAATTCTTTGGACATACCAAAAAGCGTCGTTGCTCCTCAACTTATGGGTTATTGTGTGTTGTACGATTGGCTCAAACTCAGACTTTGAAATTTATTCTCAACATTGATTAAGAATGATTCTTCTTGTTAGCTTTTGCTACTCCTATATAGGCTGCCCGCTGAAAAAGGAAAATTACCTGAGTCTGTCCACTATATTGTTGTGCACTGTAATTTTAGTATAGATAATGTTTTTAGCATTAGTTTATTTGATTGACCAGATACTTGGATATTGGAATCACGTGTCATATAACTTCCACAGGAGATTTTTTTGAAACTTTTAGTGATAATATTGATATTGATGGTGTAGTTTATTTTGCTAATAAATCACAAGTAAAGCCTCTAGGAACTAGGAATTGGATTTATTAAGTTGAAAATATCACGACTTGCTAATCATATCTTACAGATATTCTTTATATTCCTCGGTTTCAAAGAAATTTGATATCTCTCATACGTATCAGGGAGTAAGGGCATTTTATACATATATTCGATGGTGTATTTGAAATTCGTAGAGCATCTCATAATATGATTGTTATGAATGGTGTTGAAGAAGACAAACTGTTGAAATTCTAAGGCACTTCATGTTCTAGCTTCAATTATGTGCATTTGACTAAACAAAGTGATACTATGCCTTCTAGTTTGTTGTGGCATGCTCATTTTGGTCATATAAATTATCATACCATCAAGATTATGAGACAACAAGGCATTAAAGGGGTTCCTACTGTTCAGAGAAAACTTACTCCATGGCATGCTTGTATTTTAGGCAAGCATAGTAAGCAACATTTTCATAACTCTACTTCTCGAGCTTCGAGGAATTTAGGTCTCTTACATGTTGACTTATGTCGGCCTATGCCTATTCCGTTGGCTAATGGTAATATATATATATATATATATATATATATATATATATATATATATGTTGACTTTTATTTATGGCTATTTGAGGATGTTTTTGGTTTGTGTGTTGGAAAAGAAATCACAATCTTTTGAAATTTTTAAAAAAATTCATTTATTAATTAAAAATGAAACTCAACTTAACATTGGCACTTTATGATCTGATAATGTTGGTGAATAGACATTTCATAATTTTGAAAAGTATTTGTAGGACAATGGCATCAAACATCAAACAACAATTCCTTCTAATCTGCTACAAAATGGTCTTGCAAAAGATATGAACAAAACTTTGCTAAATAAGGTGAGATCAATGATGTTTTTTTAGAATGTTAAGTTGATGTTTTGGGGAGAAGCAGTACTTTGTGGAACATATATTCGCAATCATTGTCCTTCTTCTTTTGTCATCAATAATAAGTAACTTATGAAATGTCATATAATCATCTTCCTGTTGTTCAACATTGTAGAGTTTTAGGTTCTTTATGCTATGCATTGGTTCCTAAACATCAGCGCAAGAAATTGGGTACCAAGAGTCACAAATATATTTTCTTGGGATATTCTACTACTTCCAAAGCTTACATGTTATATGATGAGGAGAACAAGAAATTTATTATTTCACAAGATGTAATTTTTCTTGAATCTGCTAAATATGCTTCCACTGTTGATACACAAATCATTTATTTAAATAAATTCACTTTTAAGAAGTTATATTATGAATCAAATAATGATATTTTATATCTCGAAGGGGGGATTCACATTCTAGATTAGTTTGTGGATTTTCCTTCAGTCAATTTTCCATCTTTAACATTGGATGATGAAGATGTTTTCATTGAAGAAAAATTGGATGTTTCTGCAAGATCATAAATTTCTCCTGAAGAGCATGTTCTTGAGCCTAATTTTGAAGATGAGAAACCACCAAAACAATCACTATGAAGATCAACTCACATAAGGACATTTCCAAGAAGGCATGATGATTTTGATATATGAAATTGTTCTAAACATAACAAAAGGAAATGAGGTAGATGTTAATTCAAGTTTAGGTAACATATCCTATGATTGTGAATTTATATTTTATGTTGTTAATGAACCTTCTACCTAGTATGATGAATGGAAATATCTTATGCAAAGGGAGTATGATGCCCTCATAAATAATGGCACTTGGAGGCTGGTGGATTGTAATAGCCTTGGGTTAAGTTTCCATGTAAATAAAAATAAGACCATGGTCATGGGAAACATATTCCAAGTTGAATGTTGAGAAAAACATTTTAGTGGGTGTCACTTCAGTTTATTTATGACTAAAGAAACTGAAAAAGGCATTGGCAAAGGAAAGGAGGAATTAATTGGAATTTTTTATGAAAATAAAGGAAAATAGGAGAAAAGTGTGATGAAGGGTCACAAATTTGCATGAGAGATAAATTGAAGGAAAATGAAGAAAAATAGAGGCAACAATGATAAAAAGGCACCTCAGAATCAGTTCACAGCTTTTGACCCATCTTTTGCCTAGTTTTAGAGCAGGTGTAACAAAGGAGAGAGAAGGTTGGATCAACAAATTCAGCAAGAGCATTTTATAGGTAATAAGCTGCATGTGTGATTTCCGGGTTGAGGTGTGAATTCATGGTAAATGCATTTGTATATTTGGTTCATTTGTTTTAATTGTGACGGGTTTTACCTAGTTTGATAGTTGTTTCATCCTTGCCTTGCCATTTCCTGGAGAGTCATGGTGTGATGGGATTCATTTATGGTTGATCTTTGGATTTCCAGAAGGTTTTGGAAATGGCTGAGGTGGTTTGAGGAGAATTCCCAAGGGTTGGCGGTGGAGGTGATTTAATCTCTCGGAAGCCCTCGACAGGTGTGTGCAGACAGGAAAATTCCTCAAGGAAATGGTGAAGAAATTCTGAGGCATCCAAGCTTGTCTTAGCCTTGTGATCTCTTGACCAGTTTGGGTGAGATCGTAGTAGCCTGAGGGTGGAGGTGGTTTAATCTCCATGAAGCCCGGTTGTTTATGTCTTGGTTTATCCCATGAGATCCCACATTCATTATTGGAATATGACATGAGAGTGATGGATTGAAAGAAGTATCTGTTTCAGCCCAATAAATGGTCGGGTGGTAGGTGGAAGTCCCTCACTTGGCTGACTTTTGCATCAATTAATAAGAACTATTTTCCTATTGCAATCTATGAGCACTTGTACTTGTTATTATAATGATTTGATGGCTAATTTATCATGATTATTAATCTTGTTATATGTTGGTTATAAGCATGGATTTACAATTTACTCTAGCTATGACTTGTTCAAGATTTGATAAATATTTGATAGTTAATGAATGCATGTGCTAACAAGTGTTATTATAGTTATTATGAGAGGGAATTATACCTTCTTGGTGATTCTCATATAAGTTTCAAACTCTTATGATTAGATATGTATTCATGACCTGTAGCTTAGATGTTCACCATATGTTTGACGAAATGAATGTCATGGTCAGGCTTGGATAGGTCAAGTTCATAGACATGTTTTATATCAATAGCATTATCATTATGTCATTTATCATTTTAAGAAGTTATAGGAAAATCTCGATAGTGTTTGATGGCTAGCTTGGAAGAGTTTCTCAGGTCTCAGGAAAGCACCCTCTGAACTAGAGTTTTGGACTATAAATGCATGGAAGTAGTGTCCTCCATGTGTTTCGAGCCCTATAACCACTCCCTTGCAAGCTTGTGCATGTGGTTGGGAGTTTATGTCAATGAAAAGAAGCCCTGTCTTAGGGTTTGGTCACCTTGGGTGGTTTCTTGGCCCTTTAGTGTCTTGTAAGCCCTATATGATGTTAATTGGTGTTCAGTAAGTCTAAATTGTAGGTCCCACATCCTTAACTAGAGCTAGCGGTCGGTTCGTGTCATAGTATATATTTATCTCATGTTTACCCTACCAGGGCACTGAAATTGTGTAAATGTGGCAGGGGAAGGGGTACAGGGTAGTAAGAGAGATTTCAAATTAAAACACTTGGACTAGATGGGCTAAATGTATATGGTTATTCATGCATAGTAGGTCAAACATGCATCATGGTGGTGATTGTGTAGTTTTTGTCATCATAATGTTGTTGGCATGTGTTGTAGCGGCTACAACCACCCTCCAAAATTTTTCCTTAGCTTCATTTTGGAGCCTCCCTACTAACCATCCTAGCAGCATGTCTTGCACTATTAAGTACGTAGGCTTCATTGGTTTTTCAACAACTTGTCAGCCTGTGAATGTTAGTTTTCTTCTCTCCCCTCATAAGCTGCCATTTCGGACTTGGGCTAGTTGATGGCTGAGCAACTCCCTCAGAAAATTGCACAATTCTCGAGGGGAAACAACCTTCCCTCTAGAAGTTGTGAAAATCTACTGACCAACCTACTAGGCTTAAAAATTGCACAATACAGTCAGACAACCTTCCTTGCGAAAATTTCCAATCTGGCCCAGCACTGCAACTCAGCCCGAAAATTGCACAATTCTGGGCAGAAGTCACCTGCTCCTCCCAGAAATTGCATAATCCCTGTGGGATAATCAACCCAGCTCCTCCTAGAAATTATGCAATTCTGGGAAATAGTCACCTGCTCCTCCAAAAAATTGTGCAATCCCTCTAGGACAACCAACCTAGTTCTTCTTATAAATTACGCAAATCCCTCTCTCAGTTAAGCAGGATGTCGCATGTGCCTTCAGGTTGACTGTTTCCCTTTGGGACCGAGAAAAACTGATTTGCATGCATGGGTTTTTCTTCCCAAAATACCAAAAGGTAGCATGCAAAAGGCATCCCTAGGTATAGGGATCTATTCTTAGCAGCCGGAGGTTACATGAAAAGGTAATTTTAAGAACCTCTCGCCAAGTGTCGCTTTTCCTATATTTGTGGCATGTGCATCATAACCTCGATCTTATCAAAACTTATCAACCAGATGATCCAGAGCTCATTTCTCACATCGATCTTATAGATTTGACATCCCACATCACATCCAGGAGTCTTCAGCACTTTCATCTTAATTGTTTCAGAGTAAGTCCGCTTTTCATGTGTTAGCTCCATTTCTGTCACTTTTTTTGTTTCGCTTTGTGTGAGTGTTGTCTGCTTCATTTGAATGAACGCTTGTTGTCGTTTCAATGTATGTAATCTTTTAGAAGCAATGTTTTAGTTTTTGTTCGCATCTCACTGTTGTTGCATGCATGACAATGTTTTTGGAGAAACGGTCGCCATTGCGGCAACTTGCTTCACACATGCATGCTTTCCAATTTTCTAAATCCTACACTTATTGTTTTCATGCGTGATCATTCACTCTTGTTCACACTCAGTATGACCATGCATTCAAACTTCTCATGTTTTCAGTCGCCCGTTGGCGAGTCTGGGTTGCCTTATCTCGGATCTTGCCTTACCCGGCTAGCATTATGCATTTATAGAAGTGAAGGCTCTGACTTCCCTCTAGAAATTGCGCAAGTCTAGCCCAACACTGACCTCTAGGATTGCATTACACAATTATGGGAGGCAGTGTCATGGTGGCCCCAGAAACTACACAATGCAATTTGTTGGTTTGCATGTTACTGCTGACTGAAATTGTGCTTTGCGCAGTTTCAGTCCTCAATAGACCAGGCTGGACTATTCATTATGCAGTTCTAGTAGTCAGTCACCCTCCTGATAGTCCAGACCATGCCTTTCACATTTGTGCAATTTAGTCTCCTAGCCTCCGATGAAAATTGCACAATCTTCATGGACAGTCACACAGGTATGTTGAAAGTCAATCCTCAAGCTTGTTTTGGTTTTCTACTAAAAGATTCCTTGTCATCCGTGTTGCTATGTCTCCAGGTATCACAGGTGTTCTTCTACCTCTCAGAAACATAGGTACAATGGCTTCCAGGAGACAAAAGTCGAAGAGACCATTCAAAGCACAACTAAGGATGCAGTTGATCAAGTGCCTATTAACTTTCCTATCTATGAAGACATCAATTTTTTCATGGATAGGGATATCAAGATGAAATGGCAGCGGCATCACAACGAGTAGCACCACTAGAAACAACAGAAGGTAGCACCCCTGCATGTGATAAATGCAAGAGGAAGGTTGTTGACAACGCACAGGCGAAACAATGTTGCAAGCTCAAGCATATCTACTTGTGATGAAAGCATCTTTGGAGATTGAGGCTATGAGGTGACAGCGTCACGAGAGGATAGTGTGAAGGAAGCGAGAGAAATAGACAAGGAGTTGTAGGTGTTGAATCGGAAACTCAAACAAGAACAGGAGTTGAACCAATAAGAGAAGGAGTTGTAGCAGGAACAGGTTCAACAGGAAGTGCATCATGCATAGACTAATGAAACTGTGCTCATAGAGGTTATGGACCCATCCACCGACTAGCATGGAGAAAACATGGTGAGCAGTGTTGTCGATTGTATGCAAGGATGTTCGGGAGCATGGATGTCACTGTGCACATGCATGTAATCCCACCCATTTGGCACACTCATCGAGGCAAAGACAAGAAGATAGTCTGACTGGAGCTAAAAATGTATTTCGACAAATTGATGTGCATGGTCACCAACACACACATGGAGATCAACATAGACACTATCCATTAGTATGGTGTTGGTCCAACTTCACTTAAGATGATGGTGTGCATGTTTTCAGACAAGTTGGACAGAGGAGCCATATCAGTGTAACCGGATGCAACAGAGGCAAGAGTTGGCTTTCAACAGGATGTCACCATTGAGCACATAGACACCATCCGGATGACCAAGATTGGCATCAGTTCACCACCCTCTATCATCGCAAGGATGTTGAAGAGTTGGTCTTATCACAATTGTCTGAGTGTTAGTGATGTCTTCCATGGCTTGCTCAAGCCAATATGTCTCACATGGGTACATGTGCAAATTGGATGTAACATCTTGTAAAGTGGAAGTCCAAGTGTCAATAGTTGAATCTAATAGTCATTGAGTAGTTAAAGAGTCATGAGGGCAGGTGAACAGTCACAAAGAGGAATGTCAAGGGTCACCCCACCCTTTGCTATTTATAGCACCTCATAACTCATTGTAGAGGCTTTTGGTCAGCCAAGTTTCCGATAGGAGTATCTTAGAGAAAGCTTGGAGATTATTGTAATGAGCCTTGGATTCTCCACAGTGCAGAGCTAGTATAGCTCTTTGGAGGAGTAGGTGGCAGTGACTGTAGTGTTCCACTACCGGGACTAGTGGTTGGTCTTGGTTGTAATGTATGACTGAAACTTTCACTTTTAATATAATAGAGCTAGCACGTTTCATGCATATGTTGTTATTGTATTTCAACTATATTGGTTACTCTAATGATATATGTATATGTTTGCTTACACATGCATGTACAGACTCTTTCTGTCTAAGTATGTATGAATCTTATTGACATGTGCTGCTGGTTTAACCATCACTTTGGATTGTTAGCTTACTTTCTTTCTAGTTTATGATGCATCTTCGCTCATCTGTTCCCTTCCATGTTGCGTGCTTCCACAGGTTTCCAAGGGGCGCACTCAGCTCACTTTCTGTGTGTTAGAACTGCTCATGGACCTTCCTTTCCTTGCTGCGCATGTCACACCCTTGCTACCAACAAGGAAATCTTACTTACCTCTTCTCGCAACCACAGTCAAGGTGATATCGTATGGCCCACTAGAACGACACCTACACCAAATGGTTTGAGATCTAGTTGGGACTTCTCACCAGGGAGATCCCCTAACATGTTGGCAGGTCTAGTACCGTCAACATTTTTGGCCCTAGAAGGAGGGCAAGATGACAAGTTGAGATATTACATCCTGTTTTGAATCTCTTCATATCCATCATGGATACTTTTACTCTCATCCATTTGCAACATTTTTTGTATACCAAACCTCTCGACATCATGAGGGAGTTTGTTGATCTCTTGTCCAAATTCACATATGATGGTGAAGGAGAAGTAGCCTAGCCTAAGTACTTAAAAGAATTCTATGCATTCCTTGCAGACAAGTTCTATGTAGAAGAGGCCAATGTTCTGCTTGTATACACATTGCGTGAATCCCCACTACAGTGGTGCTGGAGTCTGCCACCCAGCAGAATTCCCTCACTTGAATAGTTATGTGATCTCATTGAATATAATTTCCATCATTTTTATACAGAACCTCTCGACCAAAAAATATTAAAACAACGGAAGGCCCCACATCAATCACCTATGGAATTTTTGGACCACTTACGTGTGTTGCAGTTTCAAGCTTCGAAAAGTCAGATGAAATTATAGTATCTCATGGACAGATTTGAGTATTGTCTTACCAAATATGTTAATAATAAGAATAAATTCAAGCCTAAGCCCCACTCAGCATACTTCGGTGATGGAGCTGTGCAATCACAGACGGACACAGTCACTGTTAGAAGTGATTTTCCATCATCCACTCATCAAATAGCTCCACCACCGCAGATGGATGTGGGAGAACATGCACACACATACATTCAACTGTCACATACTCCCAATACCACTTCTCTTAGTTGTCGCACAAATTGGGTTGTGAATCCCATCGGTTATCCCATGTATTTCATACCTCAACCTCTGTCTTCGTATTCATATGATCCTTCATATTGCACTGTCTTGTTTTCTTCCATTACAGACTTTACACTTGTCGTGAATGAGGATCAATCTATCGATGGAGTTGGTGTGGCACAAGCAACCTGGGTTGTTATTCATGAAGAGTATGAATAAAAGCTTGAGCAACAACCCTCAGCGAAGGATGACTCCCTTCTGTCTGATGGTCCTCCGTTCTTCCTTGACATCCTTGGTGATTCTGTCGTCCTTGATTTTGCATGTGTATCTCTGTCTATGGATGCACCCATTTTTTATCACTCATAGAACACACCGGATGTCAGTCCATCATCCGAAAATTGAGAGGAAAAATCATTAATTGAAAATCCACTTGATTTTTCATTTGTTTTTTCTAGAAACACAGAGGGTGAACATCCTTGCTTCCCATCTACCCCTTTGTGTGATTCATAAAATCATGAGGATGCTGACAAACATCCTGAATTTTCTGATCTTGATTGCTAATCTCTCTACTTCTTCATTTGATCATGATATTGGTTCAACTGTTGTTAATCTGTCTAAGGCGCTGGTCTACGATGATCTATCTGTCAACCAAGTCGAAACCTCGTAGATTGTTGATGCACTTTAGCCCAAGCTGATGGTTATGTCAGGTCCTTGCTGTCTTGATGTTGGTTTCACTTCCAATATGGAAATTGTTCAAACACCTGAGGATCCTCATCACTCATTTGTATGCATTGAAAATCAATCTCACACATAGATTTTTCTTCCTCCACTCGAACTATGCAATATAATGACTCATGCATTGCAGGAATCTTACACAACAAGCACACTTGCGCAACGTAATTGGTTTACCTTTCTCATGTTTTCTTGCATGTCATAGTCAAGACAATGAATACACTTAACATATGCACATATTTTAGGATAGCACCATGGAAATTCCATAGAGTGCATGTCATGCGCTTTCACTCACTTATGTTCTGTGGACGCTTTTAAACTCAGAGTGTGTTTGTCTTCATTGTTGTATCTTTCTTGTTTGCTAGTTCGCACAACTATCTTGTTCGCAAACCATGCCTTCACCAACATGGATCAACCAATGTGCCAGGGGCTGCATTGGAAGTATCACTCACATGAGCAGACCCATGCACCATTAGCTTAGGAGTAGGAGTAGTGTTTTCTTTTGGTTTGTTTGCTTGCATGCATGTTTGCTTCTTACTTTGTTCATTTGCTTGCTTGCCTGCTTGTTTTCTTACTCTCTTTGATTACACATTTAATTTTTCTTTTTCTTAATTTCTTTTTTGTTTTCTTGTTTACGTTCATTGGTTAGTTTCACCTGAAATCGTGTGGGACTCTTGAAACAAGCTGGGTAATGTACAATAGGACTTGTGCAGTTATCAATACTTGGTTACCTGTTGTCTTGCCTCTGTATGAAGAACTTGTTATCTTTAGTCCATGATATGTCGATGGAAAATAGTACCGTTCGAAGTGAACCTTGGTGAAAACACAACACTTGCTCGCTAACTAGTGTCACCTACTCTAGTCAATTGTTTTTGGACTAATCCTTGTCAGCTCAGTCAAATAGAGTAAGGTGAGAGGAAAACCTTAACAAACACATCAGAGGTATATATAAAATAATTCTCTGAAGGAACAACCTCTTCTAATCTCAATAAGTTGGAATCCCTCTTCCACCTCTGAAATGAATAAGTGTTATGCTTAGTAACAAAAGTGAAAAATGAAAAAAATGAAAAAGTGAAAAATTTCGAGAAAATTAAAAATGAATCAAGTAAAAGAAGAGAAAGGCTTCCTACACACAGAGGTGATGCAAGTAACTCCATTCAGGTATTAACTTGGCTCACTGGCAGCGGAGTGATGCTTGTGTTCTTGTGTGACTCTACTGAGGTACTGTCCAGGCCTGTTGGTAGTAGAGCAACACCAGAGATGAAACTAAAAATCTAACGACCATATGGCTTGTGCACCAATATGCCCCTCATCCCCAATCAAAACAATTGTGTTGGCTTGGCTTGGAATATCTCTCAACTGACCAAGAGCTTGGCAGATGCTACATATTACAGCCAAGTAAGTGTGGAAACAGATGAACAATACTTCTGGAGGTGTTAGACTTGATTTTCATGAACAAGGTCCATTCAGAGAGCTAGAGTTCTACCAGTGTATTGCTAAGAGTTGTAGAGGCTACAACGACCCTCCAAAATTTTTCCTTAGCTTCATTTTGGAGCCTCCCTACCAACCATCCTAGCAGCATGTCTTTCACTATCAAGTACATAGGCTTCATTGTTTTTTAGCATCTTTCCAGCCTATGCATGTCAGTTTTTTCTCTCCCCTCACAGGCTCCAATATTGGACTTGGTCTAGATGCTAGCTGAGGATATCCATCAGAAAATTGTGGAATTCTACAGGGGAGCTAACCTTCCCTCCAGAAATTGTGAAAATATTTTGGCCAATCTACTAGGCTCAGAAATTTCACAATGCAGTCAGACAATCTTCCTTGGAAAATTGTGCATCTTGACCCAACACTGCAGCTCACCCTAGAAATTGCGCAATTCTGGGTAGTAGTCACCCACTTCTCCTAGAAATTACGCAATCCCATTGGGAAAACCGACCCAACTCCTCCCTGAAATTGCGCAATTCTGGGTAGCCCTCACCTTCTTGTCCCAAAAATCGTGCAATCCCCTTGGGATAGCCAACCCAGTTCCTCTCAGAAATTGTGCAAACCCCTCTCTCAGTCAACCAAGTTGTCGTGTGTGCCTTCAGGTTGATTGGTTCCCTATGGGACTGAGAAAATATAATTTTCATGCATGGGCTACTCTTCTCGAAATAGTAAAAAGCAACATGCAAAAGGAATCTCTAGATCTAGGGATCTATTCTTAGTAGTTAGAGGTTAAATGCAAATGTCATTTTAAGAACCTCTCACCAAGTATCACTTTTCTTATATTTGTGGCACGTGCATCATAACCTCAATCTTATCAAAACTTATGAACCGAATGCTATAGAGCTCATTCTGCACATCGATCTTATAGCTCTGGAATCCCACATCGCATCGAGGAGTCTTCGGCACTTTTAGGATAGTTGTTTCAAGGTAAGTCTGATTTTCATGTCTTGCGCTACATTTATCTCATTTTTTGTGTTTTTCTTTGTGTGAGTTCTCTCTACTTGATTTCAATGAACACTTGTTGTCATTTCAATGTATGTTA
Source organism: Pinus tabuliformis (assembly GCA_031772625.1). NCBI lineage: Eukaryota > Viridiplantae > Streptophyta > Pinopsida > Pinales > Pinaceae > Pinus > Pinus tabuliformis. The sequence continues at coordinate 1,103,118,184 of CM062820.1, forward strand.
GCTCGTATAAGCATCGTTTTAGTTTTCATTCACATCTCACTGCTATCACATGCATGCCATTGTTTTTGCACTGACGACCACTGTTGCGGCGACTCACTTCACACACATGCATGCTTTTCCATTTTTTGAATCCTGCACTTACTGTTTTCATGCATGACCATCCACTCTTTTTTACACTCTATTCACCATGCATTCCGACTTCTAATGTTTTTAGTCGCCCATCGCTAGGTCTGGGCTGCCTTAGCCTAGACCTTTCCTTGCCCAGCTAGCATTGTGCATTTCTGGAAGTGAAAGCTCTGCCTTCCCTCCATAAATTGTCCAAGTTTTTCCTAGCACTGACCTCCACACTTGCATTGTGAAATTATGGGAGACAATGCATTGCTTTCCCTAGAAACTGTGCAATGCAGTTTACTAGTTTGCATGTCACTACTGACTGAAATTGCGCTTTGAGCAATTTTAGTCCTCAACAGGCTAGGTTGGACTATGCATTGCATAGTTCGACTAGTTAGTCGGCCTCCATGATAATTCAGACTATGCCTTGCACAGTTTTGCAATTTAGTCTCCCAGCCTCCGGTGAAAATTGCACAATCTGTTGAAAATGCAACAAGATGGTGGAGCTTAGTGGAAAGGAGTCGCCTTCACTAAGTGGGCCCACAGGCTATTTTTGGCACAAAGTCTATTTTTAGACATATGGATCATGGTCTATGAGTTGCAGGATGCTATTTGTGAATGATTGGTCATGTTGCTAAAAATATATGGACTTCTATTTTTAGACATATGGGTGGTTTCTATTTTTAGACTGCCAAGCTAAAAATAGAACAGTCGAATATTATTAGCTCTTAATAATCTTTGGACTATAAACATTATCTTATTCTCTTGGAGCACTTCAGTTCGAGCTATAGATGTGGCACATGCAATTGTCAGAAGGAAATACGCTTTTCTTATGAGTCAGTTGAGCTATTGCATGGTGGACTTCAGTTAGAACTCATGTGGTTGAGTTTGGTGGAGTTGATTGAGGAGTTGATGGAGTTGTGTTCAGTTTGACTTGGTTGAACTAGTTGTATTTAGTCTAACTGTAGAATACACTAGTGATGAGTGATGTGAATTAATTATTAATTAATTCACTCATTATTAATTCATAAAGCAACTAAAGAATACATCAGTTAACTCAGTGCATGGACAGTTCAGTGAAGACAAGTGTTAGAGGTGAGTGAAAGGGCAAGACAGCTATCAGTTGTGACTATAGTTGTGCATGAGATTTGCACAATCAATGGATTGAGTATTTCCAATGAGGATTGCATGGTTCAGCCAAGGGAAATATGAGTTTGGATCAGCCATTCTCATTATTATCATGCAGGATATCGCAGTGGAGGCAGGCAAGCAGTGGAGGAGATTTGAACCTATGATTGATTCAGATCTGAGCTAGTTTGTGTGTAACAGGTGGAGATAGTACTGAGTATTTGTGAGGAGTATTGTACTATGTATTGTTACATGTTGTCAATCATTATAATATACAGATAGTGTGGGGTTTTCAGCTGTATGCTTTCCCCGGGTTATATACTGTGTTAATGTGCACATGCGATTGATGTTTCATTGTTTTTAATGCGGCTAAATTGATGATCAACGTAGAGGAGGTTATGTATTATGCATGTATTCTACAATAGTGTATAATCAGGATAATCTCTATGAATAAGTGTCATATTATTCAAAATTTCTACACAATATTCATGGAAAGCCACATAGGTATGTTGAATGTCAATCCTCTAGCTTGTTTTTGTTTTCGACTAAACGATTCCTTGTCATTAGTGTTGCTATGTCTCTAGGTATCACTAGTGTTCGTCTTCCTCTCAGCAACATAGGTACAATGGCTTCTAGGAGAGCATAGACGAAGACACCATTCAGAGCACAACTGGGATGCAGTCGATTAAGTGTCTATGAACTTGCTTATATATGAAGACATCAAGTTGTTCATGGACAAGAATATCAAGATGAAATGGAAACAACGTCACACCAAGAAACACCACCAGCAATATCAGAATGTAGCACCCTTTCATGCGAAAAATCTAAGAGGAAGGTTGTTAACAATGTCGAGGTGGAAAAAAGTTGCAAGCTCATGCATCTCTACTTGTCATGAAAGCATCTTTGGAGATTGAGGCTATAAGGCGACAACGCGATGAGAGGATCGTGCGAAGGAAGAGAGAGGAATAGACAAGGAGTTGTAGGTGTTGAAGTGGAAACACAAAGAAGAAGAGGAGTTGTACCGACAAGAGAAGGAGTTGCAACGGGAACAAGTTCAGTAGGAGGTGCAACATGCACAAACTGATGAAATTGCACCCATACAGGTTATGGACCTATCCACTAGCTAGCATGGAGAAAATTGGGTGGGTAGTGATGTCAATCACATGCAAGGGTGTTCAGGAGGATGGATGTCATTGTGCGCACGCATGCAATCCCACCCATTTGGCAAACTCACCAAGGCAAAGAAAAGAAGAAAGTCTGACTGGAGCTAAACATGTATTTCGACAAATTGATGTGCATGGTCACCAACACACACTTGGAGATCAACATAGACACTATGCATCAGTATGTTTCTAGTCTAGCTGCACTCAAGATGATGACGCACATGTTTTCAGACAATTTGGGTAGAGAAGACATACTAGTGTAACCAGATGCAATGGAGGCAAGAGTTGGATTTCAACAGGATGTCACCATTGAGCACACAAACACCATCATGGATGAAAACGCTTGGCATCAATTCGCCACTGTCAATCATCACAACAATGTTGAAGACTTGGTCTTACCACAACTGTCCGAGTGTTAGTGATGTCTTGCATGGCTTTCTTAAGCCATTTTCTCTCACATGGGTATATGTGCAGATTGGATGTAACATCATGAGGGCAGGTGAACAGTGCCAAAGGGGAATGTCAAGGGTCACCCCATCCTTTGCTATTTATAGCACCTCATAACTCATTGTAGAGGCTTTCGGTCAGGCAAGTTTACAATAGGTGTATCTTAGAGAATGCTTGGAGAGTATTGTAATGAACCTTGGCTTCTCCACAGTGTAGAGTTAGTACAGCTCTTTGGAGGAGCAGGCGGCAATGACTGTAATGTTCCACTACCGTGACTAGTGGATGGTCATGGTTGTACTGTATTATTGGAACTTTCACTTTTAATATAATAGAGCTAGCACGTTTCATGCATATGTTGTTATTGTATTTCAACTATCTTCGTTACTCTAATGATATATGTATTTGTTTACTTAGGCATGCATTTATGGACTCTTTTTGTATAAGTATGTATGAATCTTACTGACATGTGCTGTTGGTTTAACCATCACTTTGGATTTTTAGCTTACTTTCTTTCTAGTTTGTGATGCATCTTCCCTCATCTGTTCCCTTCCAAGCCATGTGCTTCCATAGGTTTCCAAGGGGCGCACTCATCTAACTTTCTGTATGTTAGAACCGTTCATGCACCTTCCTTTCCTTGTTGCACATTTCACACCCTTACTACCAACAAGGACATATTACTTACCTCTACATGCAAGTAAAGTCAAGGCGATACCGTACGACCCACTACTGGGACTCCTATACCAAAAGTTCTGAGGTCTAGTCGGTACTTCTTACCAAGGAGATCCCCTGACGTGTTGGCGGGTCTAGCACCATCAACATTTCTGGCCCTGGAAGGAGGGCAAGATGACAAGCTAAGCCCTTACATCCTATTTTGAATCTTTTCATATCCATCATGGATACTTTCACTCTCATCCCTCTAAAATGTTTTTCATATGCCTAACCTCTCGACATCACAAGGGAGTTTGTTGATCTCTTGTCCAAATTCACATATGATGGTGAAGGAGAATTAGCCTCGCCTAAGTACTTAAAATAACTCTATGCATTCCTTGTAGATGAGTTCTATGTAGGATAGGCCAATGTGCTACTTGTATACACACTTCACAAATCCCCACTACAATGGTGTTGGAGTTTGCCACTCGGCAACATTCACTCACTTGAGTAGTTCTCTGATCTCATTGAATCTAATTTTCATCATTTTTATACAGAACCTCTTGACCAAAAACTATTAAAACAATGGAAGGCCCTGCATGAATCACATATTGAATTTTGGGACCACTTCCGTGTGTTGAAGTTTCAAGCTCCAAAAATTCAAATGAAATTCCAGTATCTCATGGATAGATTTGAGTACTATCTTACCAAATATGTTAATTCTAAGAAGAACTTCAAGCCCAAGCCCTGCTTAGCATACGTCAGTGATGGAGTTGTGCAATCACAGATGGACATATTCACTGTCACAGGTGATTGTCTATCATTCCCTCATCAAATAGCTCCACCATCGTGAAGTGATGTGGGAGAATAGGCACACACATCTGTTCAACTATCACATCCTCCCAACATCACTTCTTTCAATTGCCGTGCAAATTGGGTTTCGAATCCCATGGTTTGTCCCATGTATTTCGTACCTCAACCTCCGTCTTCATATTCATATGATCCTTCGTATTGCACTATCTTGTTTTCTTCCATTCTAGACTCTACACTTGATGTGAACAAGGATCGAACTATCAACAGAGTTGGTGTTGTGCAACCAACCTGCATTCTTATTCATGAAGACTATGAACGGAAGCTTGACAATCAACCCTCAGCGAAGAATGACTCCCTTATGTCCAATGCTCCTCCATTCTTCGTTGAAATCCTTAGTGATTCTACCATCCTTGATTTCACATGTGTATCTCCGTCTATGGATGCACCCATTTTTTATCACTCACATAACACACCGGATGTCAATCCATCATCTGAAAATGGAGAGGACAAATTATTAACTGAAAATCCACTTGATTTTTCATCTAATTTTTCCTGAAACGTAGAGGGTGAACATCCTTGCTTCTCGTCTACCCCTTTGTGTGATTCGTAAAATCATGTGGATGCCGACAAACATATTGAATTTTCTGATCTTGATTGGTGATCTCTCTACTTCTTCATCCGATCACGATATTGATTCAACTGTTGGTAATCTATCTAAAACACTAGCCTAAAATGATCTATCTGTCGACGAAGTCGAAACCTTGTAGACTGTCAAGGCACTTCAGCCTATGCTGATGGTTATGTCAGGTCCTCACTATCCTGAGGTTGGTTTCACTTCCGATCAGGAAATTGTTCAAACACCTGGGGCTCCTCATCACTCATTTGTATACATTGGAGATCAATATCACACACAGATTTTGCTTCCTCCACTCAAACTATGCAATACAATCACTCATGCATTGGAGGAATCTTACACAACAAGCACACTTGTGCAACATTTGTGGTTTACTTGTTGGGTTGTCTTATATTCTTTCCACAACTAGCCCACATAGTTAACCGGGGGGTTAGAGGGGTGGCGAAGCCCCCCTTTGTTGTGGCAATTGTGTAGCGGGGGGGGTCACAGGGGGTTTGAGTTATACTCGTAACCCCACTTTATTGGGTCTGGGGTAGTGCCCTGGAAAATTTTGGTTTTTGACCCTATGTTATGTTGGGTGGACCCACCTATGGTTTTGTGCATGCTTTTCGCACATGTTTTTGGATGCAATGGCTTTCGGTCCATGGTGTTGGATGCTTCGACATGTATAAATATGTATTATAACATTGAAAGTAAAATAATGAAAAATCAAGTTGGTAGTCCCAGTTTTGGGATCCAGGGAAAATCTCTGTGTATATGTGTTTTATGTGTTATGCTCTCGCATTGTTTATTTTATGTGTTTTAAAATTCGTATGCAGGTAATTTCTAGATGAGGCTAAAACCTATATTTGGTATCAGAGTTGTTTTGGCTTCAAGGGGATGCCTTTGTTGCTAATGGGTTTCACTCGGGCCTGTGGTAGACTCTGTTTAGTGGGAGATCTGCGAGATCGATTTTGGTGGTGAAAGGAGATGGTGAGCAGTGGAAAGATAGAAATCAAGAAATTTAATGGTCAGAGTTTTGAGTTGTGGAAACTCAAGATGGAGGATCTGTTGGTGGATAAAGATCAGGGGATCACAGTAGATCCGGGTACTAAACCAATGGGAGTGACCGATGAAGAATGGAAGAAGTTGGATCAGAAGGCAAAGAGAACAATTTGATTGTGTGTCTCAGATTTAGTATTGCTAAAGGTATCAGGGGAAGCTACAGAGAAGGCTTTGTGGGACAAGTTAGGGACTTTGTACCAATCTAAGTCTTTGGTGAATAAACTGTTCTTGTGGAAAAAGTTGTATAACCCGAGGATGAAAGATGGAGACTCAGTGACAGAGCATCTGAATGCATTTAATACTGTGGTAAGTCAGTTAGCATCTTTTGATATTAAAATTTCAGATGAGGATAAGTGCATCAGTTTGTTGTGTTCTCTGCTAGATTCATGGGATAGTCTGGTTATTGCAATAGGTAGCAATGCAACTACCTTGCATTTTGATGAAATAGTTTCATCCTTGCTAACGGAGGAAATGAGATGGAAAAATATGGAGAGCAAGAATCGTGATTCCTTGTCTATACGATGATGATCCCAGAACAGAAACAAAAATAAGTCATCAAGTGGGAGACTAAATCTAGAGGGAGATCTAAATCTCCAGGAAAACTTGTAAAGGTGGTGTACTGGAAATGCGGAAAGGAAGGGCACTTCAAAAGGGACTGTAAATCTAAAGCTCCTGATAAAGGAAAGGGATCTGATGATGCTCCCTCTGTAGAGGCCAAAACCACCTCAGATGAAGGTGGGGATGTTGACTTGACTTCTTCAAGTACACATGTAGATCATGAGACATGGTTGATTGACTCAAGTGCATCCTTTCACTTCACTCCCCATAGAGAGTGGTTCTGCGAGTATGAGAAATACGATGTTGGTCAAAATGTGCCAAATGACGCTGCCTAAAGGCAGAGTGCTGTTACAGGCAACTTTTGAATGCCTTCATCAACTCCAAATTGAGATCATGATATCTCATTGGAAATATCTTTGTGTCTAGTTATCATTTGGCTCATCAAGCAAGTCATTTGGCCAACTGAGCTAGGAGGAGAAAATTTGATTTTCCCAAGGTCACTTCAGAGGTGAATCAAGTTTCCTGAGGCAATTGTATTTTTGACATTTCTTCGAAACCATGATACCTGTGTAAAAAGTGAAAGAGGTTTTTCTTCCTTGGCATGTTTTGGACAAAAAACTCTCTCAATTTTCAAAAATTCATCTTTTATTGCTCAGAAACATCATTGGAGTAGAACCTATCCTGATGTGTGGAACAAGGGATTTGTCGAAATGAAGCGAAATGAAGGGCATAGGGAGCTTCTAAATTCTTGAAGATATTTTGGAAAGTAGGGAGGGATGCTAGGAAGTAGGGGACAGTGGAATTTCAAAGTTTGAGTGAGGGGAAGGAGTCCAAAAAGGAAAAACACAGGTCCAACCTAGAAAATTGCCAAGTTGTAGCAATAAACTAGGGTTTGTGCGAAAATGAGGAATTTGGGGGATCTCAGTGTTGGGAAGTGTTTGATAAGGTACTTTAAGGATAGGGGAAGGTGTATGAACATCCAGATACAATTTTTGCTAATGATTTGACCATCCAAGATAAATTGCCTTCAAAACCCTATGAGAGGAAAAACTCTCTGAATGATGGTACACTCAGCTGAACTGTGACATGGACCAACATTTGGACAATTTTGACAAGGGTAAAATCAAACCCTAGACCCAATGCCTAGTGACCAAATTTTGCTTGAAGACTCACTGAAATGACAAAATTTGACCTCGACACATTAAAATCACTTTGTAAGAGCATGTTTGATCACTGGAGGAAGGTTGTAAAGACTGAAACTAACATTGGCTCCAATAGGGATGGCAGCTCCTTGGAGGTGCCAAGAACTGCAAATCTTTGGGTGAGCAGACAGTGCCTTCGTCCATTGGGCTATGGAGTCCATTATTCCGACAAACCAACATGACTCAATTTATTGACTGAAACTTGACTGAAACTGACTCAATGCGAACTGAAATGACTGAAAAACTTGACTCTATGCAAAAGGAAATGACTCATGACTGACTTAACTAAAACAAGTATTTACAAAGCTTGTTCAATGGCAGCAGTCCATCAAGATTCGAGGGTTTCAAATCAAGATGACAACCACCTGCGTACAAATGCAATATGTACAATCATGTGTAATGTGTCTTCCAATGTAACCAATCAAGTAGATGCCTCCTTGATTGATTCTCCTGATCAGATCTTTTGGTCAACAATAGATACTTGTAACTGGGCATCCAAAAAACTAATTGACCCTGATCTCCTTCATCACCGAATACTGCAATAATCACTGTCACTGCTGGCTGCAACAAACTTGCCAGAGGATCTTGAAAAACATGAAGATTTGCCATTGCCACCTCCTGCTGAAAGAACAAGGTGTCCTTTTCACCTGCTTCTGATCTTTCTTCAAAATGTACTTCAGTAAAAATCTGCTCCTGGTCCCCAAAAAATTCTGAACAAATAGATGAGCAGATCTCTTCTTGGAAAAACATTTCAGCACATGAAACATATGAAGAAGAATCTGAATGGAAATCCTGAATGCTTTGATCTTCTGCGGTGTAAATGTACTGTAGGTTATCTTCATATGATATGATAGCCAGGTTTTCATGTTCCTTATTACATTCATTAATCATAAGAAAAGCATCTTCGGATGATTCTTGAAACTCAAGCATGACGTCTCTATCATCTATCATAAATTCATCCAGAGAAACTTTTTCACCTACCTGAACAAAGATATCCTCTTGCTGTTCATGAATTGGCTGGATTACCTTGGTAGGAAGGTTGTGTTTTGATGAGATGATGGCAGTTAAGCCTGTAACTCTGTCTTCTTCATTTGAGGCAGCCTCAACAATGCAATTCTTTTCTATGAGATTCGGGACAACATGTTTTTCCTCGTCACAATCTGCCTCTCGATCTGGTTTATCATCATCATTTTCAGAGATTTGAACATCATTTTCCTGCGTATCCTCATTTATTTCAACCAGATCTGAAATAGGACTTCCTTTTTCATCATTTTCAGTCATATGGAAATCTTTAACCTGCTGATTTTGATCCTGCTGCAAAGTTTCCTCTAAGAGTTCTGTAGATTGCTGAAATGGATTTTCATACAATGCTTCCATGATCTCTTCATCCATGAAATTATCATCTTCATAATATTTCTCAAGGCTTTCAATAAAACTATGAACATGGCTACAACAGTTCTGAACTAAAGTCAAGGATGGATATGATTCTTTGTACCTTTCAAAGAATACTGCATGAAAATCCTTTAAACAATAAATAGAAGCAGGTGGCAAACTTTCATACCAAGATCGGGCTTCGTCTTCCAAGGTAGCCATAAACATTTTCATCAAACAGTCTTCAGGAAAATCGATCTTTAATTTATGCACATGAATGTGAAATTTCACCAGATGAAGAGTAGCGTCATTACCTTCCACATTTCTGGACACAGGCAAATTCTTTGACCAATCTACCTTGGGCATTTTATTTGGAAAACCTGGGATGTGATCTCAGCTCATGGGAGCGTATCTTCATGCAATCCGATCCATCTTAAGAAATCTCAAAGCTACTAATCCCTCCGCAGTGGAGTCACCATGAAGGATTGATTGCATGGATTCTTCAGTGAATGGAGTCGCCATGTGAATGATTTCAGCCGTCTTCTTATGTCTCATCGTTGTTCACCATCAACCATCAGATCTAAGCTTGATAGATGTACTGGGGCAAAACAATCTTCAAGAAAAATATTTTCTTCCCCAGTGGAGTCGCCACTATGTTAGCACCTAAATCTGCCTTGGGCTGAATGAAGGCAAAAATTAGGTTAACCATAAACCACGCTCAGTCTCGTAGCTAGCCCTACGAGAGCAGGAGAGGGCTCTCTCCTAGTCACACTCAGCGAGTGGATAAGAAAAATGGTTTGAGATGAATTGCAATGCAATATTTACCTTAGGCTAGTAAGTGAAATGGGATTTTGGAAAATATTTTCGAAGTGACTGAACTTCTGAGATGTATATGGGACTGGCGTTTAGCAAAGAACAAAGAATTGAGAATGAAGGCATAGATTATTCCGTGAGGCAAGGTAGGCGGGAAGCGCAGCAATTTCAACTTAAGGTGACGCGGAATGGAAAGATTTCCGAAGATAGTGAAAATGGCATGGTCGCATGAATCCTTTTCAACAGAAGAATAACACTGCACATCAAATTTTCCCACAGGCAGAGCAATATAAATTGAATTCTACCTAATCTCACTTAGAAAATTTCACTAAAATGAAACATGAAATGAATTATGAAACATAACAAGATACATATGGAACATAATAACACATTTGCTACACTCACAACCACAGGAATCTCATGAAACAGAGCCGCTGCCTTTCATTAAACTCACTGTCAAAAATACACACTGCAAAAATAGAGTTTCTTTCCCACAGTCTCTCAGAAGTTACAAGCCAGCCAACCCTTTGCAAATAAAATGCATAAAATATATAGAATGTGGGGAGAAGAGATGGAACGCCCAGGAGTTGGGAAGTGACTCAAATCATTTCGAAAAGGAGATGGAGAGCCAACCATTAGCTACAGGTGCAGCGCTCTCAAGCATGACATTTGGCTGTGGTGACCCTTTGCATTCATTGCCACTTGGATAGATGCCCACCTGGAGATAAAACTCTTTAAAAGCCACCTTTGGTGCAAAAAAATAGAAGAGTGGATGACAGGGCCCACTTGGAGAAGTCGCAACCCGAAATTTCGCGAAACGGTAGCAAACTGGGCAAAATTTCCTCTGTGCGCCGCACGCTTTTCTCTGTACGTCGCGCTACTTTGGGGCCTGTTTTGGGGCACTTGTAGGTGTCCAAAATGTGCCCAAGTGGGCTTGTTGGAAAGCTTGACCTGTCTACTTTCCAACCTCACTAGAATTTCTCAATTTGGTGCTCATTTGCCCCTTCAAATCTTCATTCTCCCAAGACTGTTTTTTGTGTGTCCAAAAAGTGGTAGAGAGGCCATTTTTGGGTGTTTTTTGACCTTTAGGAGACCCAAAACTTATCAAAATTTCTGGCCCGGACACCAGTAGACGTATTTTTCAATGCTGAATCCAAATATGCAAGCCGTTTCTTCATTGGAGTCCTAGAATTTTAGCGTCGCGCACCCTGGGAGAAAATCCTTGTTTTTCGCCCAAAAAATTTCCCTGTGACCAAAATTTGACCAAATTTTTTGAGATTTGGGCTGGAAGTTCTCTATGGGGTACCTTGCTGAGCCAAGGAAGCTTCAGCCAAGATTCCGAGCCTATCTTACTCTTTTTCCATTTTTTCCCTTTTTGTGGCTTTCCTCAGTTTTGCTTTCAAACTCCTTATTCGGGCTCTCAAACTCAAGTTCCGTGCCCTGTAATGACGAGCCATGTGTCTCAGCAGTGTGTTGTCTTTGTCAACATTGTTCAACATGTTGTCCAGGTGCATGTTAGCTCTCTCGAGAACAGACTCACGATCATCAAATAACCTGTTGCTCTAATGAAGTGAATTCAATCCTCCTCTGCTGGGCAATTAGGCGATCCTCACGGATGTTCTGCAGATCCATGATCACATGTTGGTCTTCCATCTATTTTTTCCTCTGCTCCAAATACCTGATGTTCCATTTGGCCATCTCCAACTTGAGTGTCAAGGATTGAATCTCTGCCTCTTGCTCCTGGATGGTCTCTTTCAGCTGTGCACTTTGTGGATCTGTGTCGGCATCATCATCATCTTGAAGGAGAATGAATTCGGTCTCTCGTTCACCAGATGGCACACCTGAAGGCCCCTCATCATGCTTGGGATTTTTGCCCTTGTCTTGTACCTGTGTTTTCGATGGAGGAAGTGAGGCCCCTTCCACCTTGGGTGTAGATAACACTCGCTTTGCTGCTGCAAACAAAGGTCTGGTGCCTTTCGGATAGCCTCTCTGATATGTGATGAAAACTAGCACCGTAGCGGTCTCATGTAGCTCATAATGATGACATGGGCCCCCTACCCCATACTCTGATGAACCCTCAGATGCCATGACTACTATTTATATACTGTATTTAAGGCTACCCCTTTGATGATGGTGAAGCTGGGTGTTGTTTTGATATCTGCCACCAAGGGGGACAATTAAATAAGGGAGTATTAGGAGGGGAATGATGAAATGGGAACAGGGGTTATAGGAGAATTTTGTTTGGGGATATGTAGGGGGTTTTGGGTATTTTGATAGGGTAAGGTTTGGGTTTTTTGCCAAGGTAGGGTTTGTAAGGTAGGTTTTGGGATTTGTTTAGCAATAGGAAAATGGGAAAGGGAGTGTGATTTTGGTAGTGTTAGGGTAGTGATTATGGGGACAATGGCATAGGGGGATGAGTAATAGGGGTAGGGTAGGAAAAACAAGCCTTGGCAGAAATAACACTGTTACACAACCCTAGCAAGATGATTCCTTGGTGTCTTTTTTTGTTTAACTTTATGAAATGTTTTTGCATTCAATCACCGGCAATAAACCACCATATCTTTATCAAACTTGATGCATAAGTGAGTTTGAGAGCCTACCTTGTAATTAGAGGGGCCTCACAAAGAAATTTGAGTGAGTTTGGAAAATTTTGGGCACTTTGTTTTTGTGCACTACGCGCAAAGACCAGTGCACCACACGCTCTGTGTGCGTCACGCTAGTTAGAAATTAACACTGGGCAGATCTCCCCAGTGCGTCGCGCACTCTATGTGCGTCGCGCTCCTCCACTTGTGCATCACACTTCTTCCGGAAGACTTTTGGAGGCCTTCGCGGTGTCCAAATTGGGCGTAGGATATCTTGTTGGAAATGTCTTTGAGTCTACTTGCCAACCCAACTAGAATTTTTCAATTTGGAGTTCATTTTCCCTGTCAAAAATCAAATCTCCCAAGACTGGTCATAATGTGCCAAATGAGGCTGCCTAAAGGTAGAGTGCTGTTACAGTCAACTTTTGAATGCCTTTCTCAACTCCAAATTGAGCGCATGATAGCTCATTGGAAAGAGATTTGTGTCTAGTTATCATTTGGTGCATCAAGAAAGTCATTTGGCCAACTGAGCTAGGGGAAAATTTGATTTTCCCAAGGTCACTTCAGAGGTGCATCAATTTTCCCGAGGCGATTGTATTTTTGTCATTTCTCCGAAACCATGATACCTGTGTAAAAAGTGAAAGAGATTTTCCTTCCTTGGAATTTTGTGGACAAAAAAATCTCTCAATTTTAAACAATTCATCTTTTATTGCTCAGAAACATCATTGGAGTAGAACCTATCCCGATGTGTGGAACAAAGGATTTGTCGAAATGAAGCAAAATGAAGGGGATAGGGAGCTTCTAAATTCTTGAGGAAATTTTGGAAAGTAGGGAGGGATGTTAGGAAGTAGGGGACAGTGGAATTTCAAAGTTTGAGTGAGGGGAAGGAGTCCAAAAAGGCAAAACATAGGTCCAACCTAGAAAATTGCCAAGTTGTAGCAAGAAACGAGGGTTTGTGCGAAAATGAGGAATTTGGGGGCTCTCAGTGATGGGAAGTGTTTGATAAGGTACTTTAAGGATAGGGGAAGGTGTATGAACATCCAGATACAATTTTTTCTAATGATTTGACCATCCAAGAGAAATTTCCTTCAAAACCCTAGGAGAGGGAAATGACCTTACCTAGGCACAACTGAAGCATGAACAAGGTGTAAAATGACCCAGTGGGACTTGACATGATAATGAAAACTCTCTGAATTATGGTACGCTCAGCTGAACTGTGACATGGACCGACATTTGGACAACTTTGACAAGGGTAAAATCAAACCCTAGACCCAATGCCTAGTGACCAAATTTTGCTTGAAGACTCATTGAAATGACAAAATTTGACCTTGACACATTAAAATCACTTTGTAAGAGCATGTTTGATCACTGGAGGAAGGCTTTAAAGACTGACACTAACAGACCCATCAAGTAGTTGGCATGGAGCAAACAGGGTGAGTAGTGTTTCCGATCACATGTAAGGGTCTTCAAGAGCATTGATGTCATTGTGTGCATGCATGCGATCACACCCATTTGGCACACTCACCAAGGTGAAGATAAGAAGGAAGTCTGACTAGTGATAAACATGTATTTCAACAAATTGATGCACATGGTCATCAGCACACACCTGGAGATTAGCACATACAATATGGATTAGTATGTTGTTGGTCCAGCTGCACTCAAGATGATGATGCACATGTAATTAGACAAGTTGGATAGAGGATCCATATCAGTGGACCCAGATGCAACGAAGGTAAGAGTTTGCTTTCGACAACATGTCACCATTGAGTGCATAAACACCATCACAAATGACCAAGCTTCACATCAGTTTTCCACCGTCGATCATCGCAAGGATGTTGAAGACTTGGTCTTACCACAACTTTCTGAGTGTTAGTGATGTCTTGCATGGATTTCTCAAGCCATTTTATCTCCCATGGGTACATGTGCAGATTGGATGTAACATCTTGTAAAGTGGAAGTTCAAGTGTAGATAGTTGAATTTAACAGTCGTAGAGTAGTTGAACAGTCATGAGGGAAGGTGAACAGTCTCAAAGGGGAATGTCAAGGTTCACCCCAACCTTTTCCATTTATAGCACCTCATAACTCATTATAGAGGCTTTTGGTTAGCCAAGCTTCTGATAGTACTATCTTAGAGAAAGCTTGGAGAGTATTGTAATGAGCCTTGGCTTCTCCACAGTTTAGAGCTAGTACATCTCTTTGGAGGAGAAGGTGTTTGTGACTGTAATGTTCCACTACTGGGACTAGTGGTTGGTCATGGTTGTACTGTATGATTGGAACTTTTACTTTTAATATAACAGAGCCAACATCTTTCATGCATTTGTTGTTATTGTATTTAATCTATCTTGGTTACCCTTGTTATCACTTAAGAAATAATTCCTAAATTTTGAACATTAGTTTGATTCCAAAGGATTGGTGTTAGTCGTGGTCTAGTCTTTCCATGGTTTGACTTAGAGTCTAAGACCTAGAGGGGAGTCTCGTTGGTATTGTCAAATAGGGTCAACACTTTGGTTTTGCCTATCACTGGTCCTACATCACACATCAATTTCCATGTGTCAAACTTGTGTCAAGTTTTTCATGCACTAAAAAACTGCCTAGGAGTTTTCGTAGCACAAAACCCAGAATTTGCATTGAACTAGGAGTTTTCGTAGCGCGCTACGAAACCCCTGAAAAAACCTGTTTCAGCATAAAAGACTCAGTTTTCTACTTTTACTAGTCAACTTCCAGAAGGGTTTTTGAGCAGCTAAGAACTCAATTTTGAAAACTGAAAGAGGCTCTTCTTCCCAGCATAGTTAAATACAGAAACCTATTTCAGTTTCTTCAAACTCGTACTGAGGTGGGAGACATTTATGGTTAAGCTTGCACTACGAAACTGCTGAAAGTCAAGCTTTGTCTTTTGGTTTTAACAGTCTTTTTCAAGCTCAGTTTCTGGTCACAGGAAAAGGTATTTTGGAATTATGAAGGAGGTTTCTCTTCATAAACTATCTAGCTACAATAATCTATCTCACTTTCTTCATAAGTGTTATCAGTTGGGAGATACTAAGCTTTCTTTGAAACTCTAATTTCAGAGAACAATTTTTTTCTGTTTACATGTGTTTTTCAACGATAGATTCTGGACAGTTTGAGAAGTGTTTTAAAAAAACAAGAGATATTTTTTTTCTAGAGAGAATGGACTACAAAAACCTCCATCAGTTTCGTAAAATATTTCATGGATGATAAGATAAAGGCTCTGTCCCACGTGCCAATTTTCAAGAATCCTAAACCTAAAAACAGGGAAACATGTTCCCTAATTTCTAGGGTTTGTCATTAGCAGTGAGGTGACAATGTGGGAGGCTTCATCAAATTTGACTTCATGAGGTTGCAGCTGTCAAAGAATGCTTTCAATGTTTAGATAAGGTTGTTGTAATCATAACAAGGAGTCGTACTCCTAATTGTATTAGGACTCTGGGACTGCTAGTTCGCTATCATTTGTATTTAATAGTTTGTTTTATGGTTAGAATAGGTGTCACTCATAGCAAATTCGAATTCTCTTGATGAGGGATGAGGGAATCCATATTGTAAATTCTATATATGAAGCAAGAGGTTGAATTAGCAAAGGGTTGGAGACTTTTTGGCTCAGCTATTGCTCTATGTGCAGACTGTGTATATTTTACCCTAATGCAGAATTTCTACTTAGACAACTCAAGATTCATGAAGATTTCTTGTATATTCTTGTTTTGATGGCATCTTCCAATAATTACATTGCAGTGGTGTTTACTTATGATACTCAGAATTCATCAATGATGTTTTGACTTCCTTCATAGATAAACTAATTGTGTTTCACTGTTTTATATTTGCATTTCTGCACTTGAACTCTATAATGCCTCGACTTCCATGCTAGGTAGAATGTTTTGGCTTCACTACTCAGGATTCAAAGAGAGTTTTTAACATCCTATTGTCTCATTTCTTTCCTCTTTCACTTACTTGCAGTGGTATGAATACATGTTACTTAGAACTCATCAATGATGCTCTACCTTCCTTAGTGTATTTATAAACTCTGTTTCCTTGCATTGTATCTTTGTTTTGTTGATGTATAAAGATTCTCTATGCCCTGACTTCATGTTAAGCTGATCTTGTTGTGGTACTGAAACATAATTTGACTTCATAGCTCAATGGTAGCCAGCCTTCATATTTCACCCTATAAACATATACAATCACAAACCATAGAGTTAGCCATCTATCCATATCTTTAATCAAAATCTTTAACCCTTTGAGAGAGCCCTCTCAGGCTGAGGAGGCTAAGCCATAGCTAAAAGATTGGTTTGAAATAGTTATACTGAGATAGTCTGATCAGCAACCTATCAAGGTCCTATTTTGGTGATAACATTTTGGCGCGTCGTCCAGGAGCCTGAAGTCTATTCATTCCCGAAATTAAGAAGCTGAACTTCTGAAGGTAGTAGGAGCTCATACATCTTTTCGAGGCTGCAAAACTACCTTGGCAACTTCACACATCAAATAACAAATTCGAAGGTGACTCCACTGCTAGAAGATCAGTAGCTTGATGATGTTTCAAGATGAGTTCCATTGCAAGAATGAATGCCAGGTATGCCCCTATGAATTTGTCTCGTATCCCTAGTTTTCCAAATCCTATGCGAAAGGTTGATTGGTTAGATGATTTTCCAATATTCAAAGATGAAAAGAAGGACAATGCCGCTCTTCATTTGGTTAGGTTCCATATGCATGTATGCAGTCTTAAAGTTCAGTTCCCTGAAGATTGTCTCATGAAGATGTTTATGACCACTTTAGAAGGAAAAGCATGGTCTTGGTATAAAAGCTTGGAAAATGGTTCATTATATTCTCTTGCTGATTTCCATGATGTATTCTATGACATGTATAAAGAGTGTCATCCCTCCTTATTGCTGGTCAAAGATTGTTGTAAACATTCTATGAGTTTTATTCAATATTTGGAGGATTGTTATGATAATGATGAATTCATGGATGAAGACATTTTAGAAGCTCTTCATAACAATACATTTCAACACCAAGAAGAAAGGATAACATCCCATGAAATGCAGCATGAAAATCAGCAGGGGTTTACTTATGAAAATCATATTACATCCTCCGAGATTAATGTAGAGATGTAGCAAACTTGTCAGTCTTCAGATCATAATGAAGATGAAAATAATTTCAAACACCAAGAAGAAATACTGGAAGAAATTTTTTATAACCCTCAGGTAGAGGAAAAGGTTGTTCATTTATGTAATTCCTTGCAGCAGATTACTTCAAAGAATGATCATAATAGTGAGGAAAATTACATTGTCTATGGGAATGCTGCAGAAAGGCAGTTGGATAGCATATCAAAGGAATTTTGTGTGCATGAGAATCAGTTGTCTGAAGATATAGAATGTTATGATGATCATCAAAATAACCATGTCCTCTTTGACCCTATAATTGAATACATGGCAAAGTTTTGCACATCAGTATTTCATTTTCATTTGCTTTATGAAGATCATATAAATTATAAGTTTATTTGGTCATCTCACTATCATGGTTATTTTGAAGTTGAATGTAGTCAAGAGATTCAAGGGTCAAATCAGATTGATGACTGGCTTCATTGGAAATTTCATGTTCCTTGGGCTACAAGTGGAGATTGCAGCTGATAGGGTAGGTAGGAATGTGAAAATAAGCTTAGGGTAGGTTGACTGAGCATCTATTTCAATAGGTACGGTTTGAATTCTTCTTGCAGCAAATCATTAAAGGCTTGAGGAGTAGATTGGGCAGAAGTTTAGAGTTTTATTCTAGAGAATGGATAGCGGCATTGGAGCTACCGTTTCTTAGTATACCACAAGGGCACACTATCCCTAGTGGAGCCACTGTTATCACTTAAGAAAAAATTCCTAAATTTTGAACATCAATTTGATTCCAAAGGATTGGTGTTAGTCTTGGTCTAGTCTTTCCATGGTTTGACTTAGAGTCTAAGACCTAGAGGGGAGTCTTGTTCGTATTGTCAAATAGGGTCAACACTTTGGTTTTGCCTATCACTGGTCCTACATCACACATAAATTTCTATGTGTCAAACTTGTGTCAAGGTTTTCATGCACTAAAAAACTACCTAGGATTTTTCGTAGCGCAAAACCTAGAATTTTCACTGAACTAGGAGTTTTCGTAGCGCGCTACGAAACCCCTGAAAAATCCTGTTTCAGCATAAAAGACTCAGTTTTCTGCTTTTCATAGTCAAATTACAGAAGGGTTCCTGAGCAGATGAGAACTAAATTTTGAAAACTGAATCAGGCTTTTCTTCCTATCATATTTAGATACAAAAACCTCTTTCAGTTTCTTCCAATTCGTTCTAAGGTGGGAGAAATTTATGGTTACACTTGCGCTACGAAACTGCTGAAAGTCAAGCTTTGTCTTCTAGTTTTAATAGTCTTTTTCAAGCTCAGTTTATGGTCACAGGAAAATGTATTTTGGAATTATGAAGGAGTTTTCGTTTCCCCAACTATCCAGCTAC
Source organism: Pinus tabuliformis (assembly GCA_031772625.1). NCBI lineage: Eukaryota > Viridiplantae > Streptophyta > Pinopsida > Pinales > Pinaceae > Pinus > Pinus tabuliformis. The sequence continues at coordinate 1,103,137,184 of CM062820.1, forward strand.
AATAACCTATCTCACTTTCTTCATAAGTTTTTTCAGTTGGGAGATACTAAGCTTTCTTTGAAACCCTAATTTCAGAGAACAGATTTTTCCTGTTTTACACGTGTTTTTCAAGGACAGATTCTGGACAGTTGGAGAAGTGTTTTAGAAGACGAAGAGATTTTTTTGTTCTAGATAGAATGGAATACAAAAACCTCATTCGGTTTCATAAAATATGTCACGGATGAGAAGATAGAGGCTCTGTCTCACGTGCCAATTTTCAATGACCCTAAAACTAAAAACAGGGAAACATGTTCCCTAATTTCTAGGGCTTGTCACCAGTAGTAAGGTGACAACATGGGAGGCTTCTTCAAATTTCACTTCATGAGGTTTCATATGTCAAAGAATGCTTTCAATGTTTAGATAAGGTTGTTGTAATCATAACAAGGAGTTTTACTCCTAATTGTATTAGGACTCTAGGACTGCTAGTTAGCTGTCATTTGTATTTAATAGTTTGTTTTATGGTTAGAATAGGTGTCACTCATAGAAAATTCGAATTCTCTTGATGAGGGATGAGGGAATCCATATTTTAAATTATATATATGAAGCAAGAGGTTGAATAAGCAAAGGGTTGGAGACTTTTTGCCTCAGTTGTTGCTCTATGTGCAGACTGTGTATATTTTAACCTAATGCAGAATTTCTACTTAGACAACTCAAGATTCATGAAGAATTCTTGTATGTTCTTGTTTTGATGGCATCTTCCAATACTTACATTGCAATGGTGTTTAATTATGATACTCAGAATTCATCAATGATGCTTTGACTTCCTTCATAGATAAGCTAACTGTGTTTCACTATTTTATATTTGCATTTCTGCACTTGAACTCTATAATGCCTTGACTTCCATGCTAGGTAGAATGTTTTGGCTTCACTACTTAGCATTCAAAGAGAATTTTTAATGTCCTATTGTCTCATGGATTTCCTCTTTCACTTGCTTGCAGCGGTATGAATACATGTTACGTAGAACTCATCAATGATGCTCTAACTTCCTTCATGTGTTTATAAACTGTGATTCCTTGCATTGTATCTTTGTTTTATTGACGTATAAAAACTCTCTATGCCCTGACTTCATGTTAAGCTGATATTCCTGTGGTACTGAAACATACTTTGACTCCATAGCCCAATGGTAGCCAGCCTTCATCTTTCAACCTATAAACATATACAGTGAAAAACAATAGAGTTACCCATCTATCCATATCTTTAATCAAAATCATTAACCCTTTGAGAGTGCCCTCTTAGGCTGAGGAGGCTAAGCCTTAGCTAAGAGATTAGTTTGAAATAGTTATACTGAGATAGTCTGATCTGCAGCCTATCAGTCTCCTATTTTGGTGCTAACATTTTGGTGCGTCTGCCGGGAGCCTGAAGTCTATTCATTCCTGAAATTAAGAAGCTGAACCTCTGAAGGAAGCACGAGCTCAGACATCTTTTCGAGGCTGCAAAACTACCTTGGCGACTCCACACATCAAATAACAAATTGGAAGGTGACTCCACTGCTAGAAGATCAGTAGCTTGATGAAGTTTCAAGATGAGTTCCATTGCAATAATGAATGCCAGGTATGCCCCTATGAATCGGTCTTATATCCCTGGTTTTCCAAATCCTATGCCAAAGGTTGATTGGTTAGATGATCTTCCAATATTCAAAGATGAAAAGAAGGACAATGCTGCTCTTCATTTGGGTAGGTTCCATATACATGTACGCAGTCTTAAGGTTCAGTTCCCTGAAGATTGTCTCATGAAGATGTTTATGACCACTTTAGAAGGAAAAGCATGGTCTTGGTATAAAAGCTTGGAAAATGGTTCATTATATTCTTTTGTTGATTTCCATGATGTATTCTATGACATGTATAAAGAGTGTCATCCCTCATTATTGCTGGTCAAAGATTGTTGTACACATGCTACGAATTTTATTCAATATTTGGAGGATTGTTATGATGGTGATGAATTCATGGATGAAGAAATTTTAAAAGCTCTTCATAACAATACATTTCAACACCAAGAAGAACGGATAACATCCCATGAAATGCAACATGAAAATCAGCAGGGGTTTACTTATGAAAATCATATTACATCCTCCGAGGTTAGTGTAGAGATGCGGTAGACTTGTCAGTCTTCAGATCATAATGAAGATGAAAATAATTGCAAACACCAAGAAGAAATACTGGAAGAAATTTTTTATAACCCTCAGGCAGAGGAAAAGGTTGTTCGTTTACATAATTCCTTGCAGCAGATTACTTCAAAGAATGATCATAATAGTGAGGAAAATTACATTGTCTATGGGAATGATGTAGAAAGGCAGTTGGATAGCATATCAAAGGAATCTTGTGTGGCTGAGAATCAGTTGTCTGAAGATATAGAATGTTATGATGATCATCAAAATAACCATGTCCTCTTTGACCCTATAAATGAATACATGGCAAAGTTTTGCACATCAGTATTTCATTTTCATTTGCTTTATGAAGATCATACACATTATAAGTTGATTTGGTCATCTCACTATCGTGGTTATTTTGAGTTTGAATGCAGTCAAGAGATTCAAGGGTCAAATCAGATCGATGACTGGCTTCATTGGAAATTTCATGTTCCTTGAGATACAAGTGGAGATTGCAGCTGATAGGGTAGGTAGGAATGTGCAAATAAGCTCAAGGTAGGTTGACTGAGCATCTATTTTAGTAGGTACAATTTAAATTCTTCTTGCAGAAAATCATTAAGGGCTTGAGGAGGAGACTGGGTAGAAGTTCAGAGTTTTATTCTAGAGAATGGATAGCGGCACTGGAGCTATAGGTTCTTAGTATACCACAAGGGCACACTATCCCTAGTGGAGCCACTATTATCACTTAAGAAAAAATTCCAAAATTTTGAACATCAGTTTGATTCCAAAGGATTGGTGTTAGTCTTGGTCTATTCTTTCCATGGTTTGACTTAGAGTCTAAGACCTAGAGGGGAGTCTTGTTTGTATTGTCAAATAGGGTCAACACTTTGGTTTTGCCTATCATTGGTCCTACATCACACATAAATTTCCATGTGTCAAACTTGTGTCAAGGTTTTCGTGCACTACAAAACTACCTAGGATTTTTCATAGCGTAAAACCTAGAATTTGCACTGAAGTAGGAGTTTTCGTACCGTGCTACGAAATCCCTGAAAAAGCCTGTTTCAACATAAAAGACTCAGTTTTCTGCTTTTACTAGTCAACTTCCAAAAGGGTTCCTAACCATATGAGAACTCAATTTTAAAAAATGAAAGAGGATTTTATTCCTAACATAATCAGCTACGAAATTCTCTTTCAGTTTCTTCAAATTCGTTCTGAGGTGGGAGAAATTTATTGTTACACTTGCGCTACGAAAAAGCTGAATGTCAAGCTTTGTCTTCTAGTTTTAATAGTCTTTTGCAAGCTCAGTTTTTGGTCACAGGAAAAGGTATTTTGGAATTATGAAGGAGGTTTCATTTCCTCAACTATCTAGCTATAATAACCTATCTCACTTTCTTGATAAGTGTTATCAGTTGGGAGATTCTAATCTTTCTTTGAAACCCTAATATCAGAGAACAAATTTTCCCTATTTTACACGTGTTTTTTAGGGACAGATTCTAGATAGTTGGAGAAGTGTTTTAAAAAACCAAGAGAGGTTTTTGTTCCAGAAAAAATGTACTACAAAAACACTCTTTAGTTTCATAAAATATGTATTGGATGAGAAGATAAAGGCTCTCTCCCACGTGCCAATTTTCAAGGATCCTAAACCTAAAAAGAGGGAAACATGTTCCCTAATTTCTAGGGTTTGTCATCAGCAGTAAGGTGACATCGTGGGAGGCTTTATCAAATTCGACTTCATGAGGTTGCAGCTGTCAAATAATGCTTTAAATGTTTAGATAAGGTTGTTGTAATCTTAACAAGGAGTTGTACTCCTAATTGTATTAGGACTCTAGGACTCCTAGTTAGCTGTCATTTGTATTTAATAGTTTGTTTTATGGTTAGAATTGGTGTCACTCATAGAAAATTCGAATTCTTTTGATGAGGGATGAGGGAATCCATATTGTAAATGCTATATATGAAGCAAGAGGTTGAATTAGCAAAGGGTTGGAGAATTTTTGGCTCAGCTGTTGCTCTATGTGCAAACTGTTTATAATTTAACCTAATGTAGAATTTCTACTTAGACAACTCAAGAATCATGAAGAGTTCTTGTATGTTCTTGTTTTGATGGAATCTTCCAATACTTACATTGCAGTGTTGTTTACATATGATACTCAGAATTCATCAATGATGCTTTGAATTCCTTCATAGATAAACTAACTCTATTTCAGTATTTTATATTTGCATTTCTGCACTTGAACTCTATAATGCCTTGACTTCCATGCTAGGTAGAATCTTTTGGCTTCACTACTCGGGATTCAAAGAGAGTTTTTAATGTCTTATTATCTCATGACTTTCCTCTTTCACTTACTTACAGTGGTATGAATACATGTTACTTAGAACTCATCAATGATGCTCTAACTTCCTTCATGTATTTATAAACTGTGTTTCCTCGCATTGTATCTTTGTTTTGTTGATGTATAAAAACTCTCTATGCCGTGACTTCATGTTAAGCTGATCTTGCTGTGGTACTGAAACATTCTTTGAATCCATAGCCCAATGGTAGCAAGCCTTCATCTTTCAACCTATAAACATATACAATCACAAACCATAGAGTTAGCCATCTATCCATATCTTTAATCAAAATCATTAACCCTTTGAGAGAGCACTCTCAGGCTAAGGAGGCTAATCCTTAGCTAAAAGATTGGTTTGAAATGGTTATACTGAGATAGTCTGAACACTAGCCTATCAAGTTCCTATTTTGGAGATAACATTTTGGTGCGTCTGCCACGAGCCTGAAGTCTATTCATTCCCAAAATTAAGAAGCTGAAGCTCTAAAGGTAGCAGGGGCTCAGACATCTTTTCGAGGCTGCAAAACTATCTTGGTGACTCCACACATCAAATAAAAAAATTGGAAGGTGACTCCACTGCTAGAAGATCAGTAGCTTGATGAAGTTTCAAGATGAGTTCCATTGCAAGAATGAATGCCAGGTATGCCCCTATGAATCGGTATCATATCCCTGGTTTTCCAAATCCTATGCCAAAGGTTGATTATTTAGATGATCTTCAATATTCAATGATGAAAAGAAGGACAATGCTGCTCTTCATTTGGTTAGGTTCCATATGCATGTATAGAGTCTTAAGGTTCAGTTCCCTGAAGATTGTCTCATGAAGATGTTTATGACCACTTTAGAAGGAAAAGCATGTTCTTGGTATAAAAGCTTGGAAAATGGCTCATTATATTCTCTTGTTGATTTCCATGATGTATTCTATGACATCTATAAAGAGTGTCATCCATCCTTATTGTTGGTAAAACACTGTTGTAAACATTCTATGAGTTTTATTCAATATTTGGAGGATTGCTGTGATGATTATGAATTCATGGATGAAGAAATTTTAGAATCTCTTCATAACAATACATTTCAACACCAAGAAGAAAGGATAACGTCCCATGAAATGCAGCATGAAAATCAGCAGGGCTTTATTTATGAAAATCATATTACATCCTCCGAGATTAATGTAGAGATGCAACAGACTTGTCTATCTTCAGATCATAATGAATCTGAAAATAATTGCAAACACCAAGAAGAAATACTGGAAGAAATTTTTTATATCCCTCAGGCAAAGGAAAAGGTTGTTCATTTACGTAATTCCTTGCAGCAAATTACTTCAAAGAATATAATAATGAGGAAAATTACATTGTCTATGGGAATGATGCAGAAAGGTAGTTGGATAGCATATCAAAGGAATTGTCTGTGGCTGAGAATCAGTTGTCTGAAGATATAGAATGTTATGATGATCATCAAAATAACCATGTCCTCTTTGAGCCTATAAATGAATACATGGCAAAGTTTTGCAGATCAGTATTTCATTTTCATTTGAATTATGAAGATCGTATACATTATAAGTTGATTTTGTCATCTCACTATCATGGTTATTTTGAGGTTGAATGCAGTCAAGAGATTCAAGGGTCAAGTCAGATCGATGACTGGCTTCATTGGAAATTTCATGTTCCTTGAGCTACAAGTGGAGATTGCAGCTGATAGGGTAGGTAGGAATGTGCAAATAAGCTCAGGGTAGGTTGACTGAGCATCTACTTCAGTAGGTACAGTTTGAATTCTTCTTACAGGAAATCATTAAAGGCTTGAGGAGTAGATTGGGCAGAATTTTGAAGTTTTATTCTAGAGAATGGATAGCGGCACTGGAGCTATAGGTTCTTAGTATACCACAAGGGCACACTATCCCTAGTGGAGCCACTGTTATCACTTAAGAAAAAATTCCTAAATTTTGAACATCAATTTTATTCTAGAGGATTGGTGTTAGTCTTGGTCTAGCCTTTCCATGGTTTGACTTAGAGTCTAAGACCTAGAGGGGAGTCTTGTTGGTATTGTCAAATAGGGTCAACACTTTGGTTTTGCATATCATGGGTCCTACATCACACATAAATTTCCATGTTTCAAACTTGTGTCAAGGTTTTCATTCACTACAAAAATACCTAGGATTTTTTGTAGCACAAAACCCATAATTTTCACTGAACTAGGAATTTTTGTAGCGTGCTACAAAACCCTTAAGAAAGCCTGTTTCAGCATAAAAGACTCAACTTTCTGCTTCTACTAGTCAACGTCCAAAAGGGTTCCTGAGCAGTTGAGAACTCAATTTTGAAAATGGAAAGAGGCTTTTCTTCCTTACGTAATGAAATACAAAAACCTCTTTTCGTTTCTTCAAATTCGTTTTGAGGTGGGAGAAATTCATGGTTAAACTTGCGCTATGAAACTGCTGAAAGTGAAGCTTTGTCTTTTGGTTTTAACAATCTTTTTCAAGCTCAGTTTCTGGTCACAGAAAAAGGTGTTTTGGAATTCTTAAGGAGGTTTCTCTTCATCAACATTCCAGATACAATAACTTATCTCACGTTCTTCATAAGTTTTATCAGTTGGGAGATACTAAGCTTTCTTTGAAACCCTAATTTCAGAGAACAAATATTTCCTGTTTTACAAGTGTTTTTCAAGGACAGATTCTAGACAGCTGGAGAAGTTTTTTAAAAACCCAAGAGAGATTTTTCTTCCAGGAAAAATGGACTACAAAAACCTCCTTAAGTTTTGTGAAATATGTCATGGATGATAATATAAAGGCTCTATCCCACGTGCCAATTTTCAAGGATCCTAAACCTAAAAACAGGGAAACATGTTCCCTAATTTCTAGGATTTGTCATTAACAGTAATGTGACAATGTGGGAGGTTTCATCAAATTCGACTTCATGAGGTTGCAGTTGTCAAAGAATGCTTTCAATTTTTAGATAAGGTTGTTGTAATCATAACAAGGATTTGTACTCCTAATTGTATTAGGACTCTAAGACTGCTAGTTAGTTGTCATTTGTATTTAATAGTTTGTTTTATGGTTAGAATAGGTGTCACTCATAGAAAATTCGAATTCTCTTGATGAGGGATGAGGGAATCCACATTATAAATGCTATATATGAAGGAAGAGGTTGAATTAGCAAAGGGTTGGAGACTTTTTGGCTCATCTATTGCTCTATGTGTAGATTGTGTATATTTTAACCTAATGCAAAATTTCTACTTAGACAACTCAAGATTCATGAAGAATTCTTGTATGTTCTTGTTTTGATGGCATCTTCCAATACTTACATTGCAGTGGTGTTTACTTCTGATACTCAGAATTCATCAATGATGTTTTGACTTCCTTCATAGATAAACTAACTGTGTTTCACTATTTTATATTTTCATTTCTGCACTTAAACTCTATAATGCCTTGACTTCCATGCTAGGTAGAATGTTTTGGCTTCAGTACTCAGGATTCAAAGAGAGTTTTTAATGTCCTATTGTCTCATGGATTTCCTCTTTCACTGACTTGCAATGGTATGAATACATGTTACATAGAACTCATAAATGATGCTCTAACTTCCTTCATGTATTTATAAACTATGATTCCTTGAATTGTATCTTTGTTTTGTTGATGTATAAAAACTCTCTATGCCCTGACTTCATGTTAAGCTGATGTTGCTGTGGTACTGAAACATACTTTTACTCCATAGCATAATGGAAGCCAGCCTTCATCTTTCAACCTATAAACATATACAATCACAAACCATAGAGGTAGCCATCTATCCATATCTTTAATCAAAATCATTAACCATTTGAGATAGCCCTCTCAGGCTGAAGAGGCTAAGCCTTAGCTAAAAGATTAGCTTGAAATAGTTATACTAAGATAGTCTGATCAACAGCGTATCAGGCTCCTATTTTGGTGATAACATTTTGGTGTGTCTGCCGAGAGCCTGAAGTCTATTCATTCCCGAAATTAAGAAGCTGAACTTCTGAAGGTAGTAAGAGCTCAGACATCTTTTCGAGGTTGCAAAACTACCTTGGTGACTGCACACATCAAATAACAAATTCGAAGGTGACTCCACTACTAGAAGATCAGTAGCTTCATGAAGTTTGAAGATGAGTTCCATTGCAAGAATGAATGCCAGGTGTGCCCCTATGAATCAGTCTCATATCCCTGGTTTTCCAAATCCTATGCCAAAGGTTGATTGGTTAGATGATCTTCCAATATTCAAAGATGAAGAGAAGGACAATGTTACTCTTCATTTGGTTAGGTTCCATATGCATGTACGCAGTCTTAAGGTTCAGTTCCTTGAAGATTGCCTCATGAAGATGTTTATGACCACTTAAGAAGGAAAAGCATGGTCTTGGTATAAAAGCTTGGAAAATGGTTCATTATATTCTTTTGCTGATTTCCATGATGCATTCTATGACATGTATAAAGAGTGTCATCCCTCCTTATTGCTGGTCAAATATTGTTGTAAACATTCTATGAGTTTTATTCAATATTTGGAGGATTGTTATGATGATGATGAATTCATGGATGAAGAAATTTTAGAAGCTCTTCATAACAATACATTTCAACACCAAGAAGAAAGGATAACATCCCATGAAATGCAACATGAAAATTAGTAGCTGTTTACTTACGAAAATCATATTACATCCTCTAAGATTAATGTAGAGATGCAGTAGACTTTCTAGTCTTCAGATCATAATGAAGATGAAAATAATTTCAAACACCAAGAAGAAATACTGGAAGAAATTTTTTATAACCCTCAGGCAGACGAAAGGGTTGTTCGTTTATGTAATTCCTTGCAACAGATTACTTCAAAGAATGATCATAATAGTGAGGAAAATTACATTGTCTATGGGAATGATGAAAAAAGGAAGTTGGATAGCATATCGAAGGAATTTTGTTTGTCTAAGAATCAGTTTTCCGAAGATTTAGAATGTTATGATGATCATCAAAATAACCATGTCCTCTTTGAGCCTATAAATGAATACATGGCAAAGTTTTGCACATCAGTATTTCATTTTCATTTGCATTATGAAGATCATATACGTTATAGGTTGATTTGGTCATCTCACTATCATGGCTATTTTGAGGTTGAATGCAGTCAAAAGATTCAAGGGTCAAATCAGACGATGACTGGCTTCATTGGAAATTTCATGTTCTTTGAGCTACAAGTGGAGATTGCTGCTGATAGGTTAGGTAGGAATGTGCAAATAAGCTCAGGGTGGGTTGACTGAGCATCTATTTCAGTAGGTATAGTTTGAATCCTTCTTGCCTCAAATCATTAAAGGCTTGAGGAGTAGATTGGACAGAAGTTAGGAGTTTTATTCTAGAGAATGGATAGTGGCACTAGAGCTACAGGTTCTTAGTATACCACAAGGGCACACTATCCCTAGTGGAGCCACTATTATCACTTAAGAAAAACTTCCTAAATTTTGAACTTCAGTTTGATTCCAAAGTACTAGTGTTAGTCTTGGTCTAGTCTTTCCATGGTTTGACTTAGAGTCTAAGACCTAGAGGGGAGTCTTGTTGGTATTGTCAAATAGGGTCAACACTTTGGTTTTGCCTATCACGGGTCCTACATCACACATAAATTTCCATGTGTCAAACTTGTGTCAAAGTTTTCATGCACTACAAAACTACCGAGGAGTTTTGTAGCACAAAACCTAAAATTTTCATTGAACTAGGAGTTATCGTACCGCACTATGAAACCCCTGAAAAATCCTGTTTCAGCATAAAAGACTTAGTTTTCTGCTTTTACTAGTCAACTTCCAAAACGGGTTCCTGAGCAGCTAAGATCTCAATTTTCAAAACTGAAATAGGCTTTTCTTCCTAACATAATGAAATAGGAAAATGTCTTTCAGTTTATTCAAATTCGTTCTAAGGTGGGAGAAATTTATGGTTAAACTTGCACTACGAAACTACTGAAAGTCAAGCTTTGTCTTCTGGTTTTAATAGTCTTCTTCAAGCTCAGTTTCTGGTCACAAGAAAAGTTATTTTTGAATACTAAAGGACATTTCTCTTCATCAACTATCCAGCTACAATAACCTATCTCACTTTCTTCATAAGTGTTATCAGTTGGGAGAGAATAAGCTTTCTTTGGAACACTAATTTCAGAGAATAAATTTTTCATGTTTTACATGTGTTTTTCAAGGATAGATTCTGGACAGCTGGAGAAGTGATTTAAAAGCCCAAGAGAGGTTTTTGTTCTAGGAAGAATGTACTAAAACAACCTCCTTCAGTTTCATAAAATATGTCATGGATTAGAAGATAAAGGCTCTGTCCCACGTGCCAATTTTCAAGGATCCTAAACCTAAAATCAAGGAAACATGTTCCCTAATTTCTAGGGTTTGTCATTAGCAGTAAGGTGACAAGGTGGGAGGCTTCATCAAATTCGACTTCATGAGGTTGCAGATATCAAAGAATGCTTTCAATGTTTATATAAGGTTGTTGTAATCATAACAAAGAGTTGTACTCCTAATTTTATTAAGACTCTAGGACTGCTAGTTAGCTGTCATTTTTGTTTAATAGTTTGTTTTATGGTTAGAATAGGTGTCACTCATAGAAAATTCGAATTATCTTGATGAAGGATGAGGGAATCCATACTGTAAATGCTATATATGTAGCAATAGGTTGAATTAGCAAAGGGTTGGAGACTTTTTGGCTCAGCTGTTGCTCTATGTGCAGACTGTGTATATTTTAACCTAATGTAGAATTTCTACCTAGACAACTCAAGATTCATGAAGAGTTCTTGTATGTTCTTGTTTTGATGGCATCTTCCAATACTTACACTGCAGTGGTGTTTACTTATGATACTTAGAATTCATCAATGATTCTCTTACTTCCTTCGTAGATAAACTAATTGTGTTTCAGTGTTTTATATTTGCATTTCTGCACTTGAACTCGATAATGCCTTGACTTCCATGCTAGGTAGAATGTTTTGGCTTCACTACTCAGTATTCAAAGAGAATTTTTAATGTCCTATTGTCTCATGGCTTTCCTCTTTCACTTACTTGCAGTGGTATCAATACATGTTACTTAGAACTCATCAATGATGCTCTAACTTCCTTCATGCATTTATAAACTATGTTTCCTTGCATTGTTTCTTTGTTTTGTTGATGTATAAAAACTCTTTTTGCCCTAACTTCATGTTAAGCTAATCTTGTTGTGGTACTGAAATATACTTTGACTCCATAGCCCAATGGTAGCCAGCCTTCATCTTTGAACCTATAAACATATACAATCATAAACCATAGAGTTAGCCATCTATCCATATCTTTAATCAAAATCATTAACCCTTTGAGAGAGCCCTCTCAGGCCGAGGAGGCGACTCCACACATCAAATAAAAAATTGGAAGGTGACTCCACTGCTAGAAGATCATTAGCTTGATGAAGTTTCAAGTTGAGTTTCATTTCAAGAATGAATGCCAGGTATGCCCCTATGAATCGGTCTCATATCCCTGGTTTTGAAAATCCTATGCCAAAGGTTGATTGGTTACATGATCTTCCAATATCCAACGATGAAAAGAAGGACAATGCTGCTCTTCATTTGGTTAGGTTCCATATGCATGTACGTAGTCTTAAGGTTCAGTTCCCTAAAGATTGTCTCATGAAGATGTTTATGACCACTTTGGAAGGAAAAGCATGGTCTTGGTATAAAATCTTGGAAAATGGTGCATTATATTCTCTTACTGATTTCCATGATGTATTCTATGACATGTATAAAGAGTGTCATCCCTCCTTATTGTTGATCAAAGATTGTTGTAAACATTCTACGAGTTTTATTCAATATTTGGAGGATTGTTATGATGATGATGAATTCATGGATGAAGAAATCTTAGAAGCTCTTCATAACAATACATTTCAACACCAAGAAGAAAGGATAACATCCCATGAAATGCAGCATGAAATTCAGCAGGGGTTTACTTATGAAAACCATATTACATCCTCTGAGATTAATGTAAAGATGCAGCAGACTTGTCAGTCTTCAAAATCATAATGAAGATGAAATTAATTGCAAACACCAAGAAGAAATATTGGAAGAAATTTTTTATAACCTTTAGGCAGAGGAAAAGGTTGTTCATTTATGTAATTCCTTGCAACAGATTACTTCAAAGAATGATCATAATAGTGAGGAAAATTGCATTGTCTATGGGAATGATGCAGAGAGGCAGTTGGATAGCATATCGAAGGAATTTTGTGTGGCTGAGAATCAGTTGTCCGAAGATTTAGAATGTTATGATGATCATCAAAATAACCATGTCCTCTTTGAGCCTATAAATGAATATATGGCAAAGTTTTGCACATCAGTATTTCATTTTCATTTGCATTATGAAGATCATATACATTATAAGTTGATTTGGTCATCTCATTATCATGGTTATTTTGAGGTTGAATGCAGTCAAGAGATTCAAGGGTCAAATCAGATCGATGACTGGCTTCATTGGAAATTTCATGTTCCTTGAGCTACAAGTGGAGATTGCAGCTGATAGGGTACGTAGGAATATGCAAATAAGCTCAGGGTAGGTTGACTGAGCATCTATTTCAATATGTACAGTTTGAATTCTTCTCGTAGGAAATCATTAAAGGCTTGAATTGTTATGACGATGATGAATTCATGGATGAAGAAATTTTAAAAGCTCTTCATAACAATACATTTCAACACCAAGAAGAAAGGATAACATCCCATGAAATGCAACATGAAAATCAACAGGGGTTTACTTATGAAAATCATATTACATCCTTCGAGGTTAATGTAGAGATGCAGCAGACTTGTCAGTATTTAGATCATAATGAAGATGAAAATAATTGCAAACCCCAAGAAGAAATACTGGAAGAAATTTTTTATAACCCTCAGGAAGAGGAAAAGGTTGTTCGTTTACATAATTCCTTGCAGCAGATTACTTCAAAGAATGATCATAATAGTGAGGAAAATTACATTGTCTATGGGAATGATGCAGAAAGGCAGTTGGATAGCATATCAAAGGAATTTTGTGTGGCTGAGAATCAGTTGTCTGAAGATATAGAATGTTATGATGATCATCAAAATAACCATGTCCTCTTTGACCCTATAAATGAATACATGGCAAAGTTTTGCACATCAGTATTTCATTTTCATTTGCTTTATGAAGATCATACACATTATAAGTTGATTTGGTCATCTCACTATCATGGTTATTTTGAGGTTGAATGTAGTCAAGAGATTTAAGGTTCAAATCAGGCCGATGACTGGCTTCATTGGAAATTTCATGTTGCTTGAGCTACAAGTGGAGATTGCTGCTGATAGGGTAGGTAGGAATGTGCAAATAAGCTCAGGGTGGGTTGATTGAGCATCTATTTCAGTAGGTATAGTTTGAATTCTTCTTGCAGCAAATCATTAAAGGCTTGAGGAGCAGATTGGGCAGAAGTTCGAAGTTTTATTCTAGAGAATGGATAGCGGCACTGGAGCTACAGGTTCTTAGTATACCACAAGGGCACACTATCCCTAGTGGAGCCACTGTTATCACTTAAGAAAAAATTCCTAAATTTTGAACATCAGTTTGATTCTAAAGGATTGGTGTTTGTCTTGGTCTAGCCTTTCCATGGTTTGACTTAGTGTGTAAGACCTAGAGGGGAGTCTTGTTGGTATTGTCAAATAGGGTCAACACTTTGGTTTTGCATATCATGGGTCCTACATCACACACAAATTTCCATGTGTCAAACTTGTGTCAAGGTTTTCAATCACTACAAAACTACCTAGGTGTTTTTGTAGCGCAAAACCCAGAATTTTCACTGAACTAGGAGTTTTTGTATCGTGCTACAAAACCCTTAAAAAGCCTGTGTCAGTATAAAAGACTCAACTTTCTGCTTTTACTAGTCAATGTCCAAAAGGGTTCCTGAGCAGCTGAGAACTCAATTTTGAAAATGGAAAGAGGCTTTTCTTCCTGACATAATGAACTACAGAAACCTATTTTAGTTTCTTCAAATTCGTTTTGAGGTGGGAGAAGTTTATGGTTAAACTTGCGCTACGTAATTGCTGAAAGTCAAGCTTTGTCTTTTGGTTTTAACAATCTTTTTCAAGCTCAGTTTCTGGTCACAGGAAAAGGTGTTTTGGAATTCTGAAGGAGGTTTCTCTTCATCAACATTCCAAATAAAATAACCTATCTCACGTTCTTCATAAGTGTTATCAGTTGGGAGATGCTAAGCTTTCTTTGAAACCCTAATTTCAGAGAACAAATATTTCCTATTTTACAAGTGTTTTTCAAGGACAGATTCTGGACATCTGGAGAAGTTTTTTAAAAACCCAAGAGAGATTTTTCTTCCAGGAAAAATGGAATACAAAAACCTCCTTAAGTTTTGTGAAATATTTCATGGATGAGAATATAAAGGCTCGGTCCCATGTGCCAATTTTCAAGGATCCTAAACCTAAAAACAAGGAAACATGTTCCCTAATTTCTGGGGTTTGTCATTAGCATTAATGTGAGAATGTGGGAGGCTTCATCAAATTCGACTTCATGAGGTTGCAGTTGTCAAAGAATGCTTTCAATGTTTAGATAAGGTTGTTGTAATCATAACAAGGATTTGTGCTCCTAATTGTATTAAGACTCTAGGACTGCTAGTTAGTTGTCATTTGTATTTAATAGTTTGTTTTAGGGTTAGAATAGGTGTCACTCATAGAAAATTCGAATTCTCTTGATGAGGGATGAGGGAATCCATATTATAAATGCTATATATGAAGAAAGAGGTTGAATTAGCAAAGGGTTGGAGACTTTTTGGCTCAGCTGTTGCTCTATGTGCAGATTGTGTATATTTTAACCTAATGCAGAATTTCTACATAGACAACTCAAGATTCATGAAGAATTCTTGTATGTTCTTGTTTTGATGTCATCTTAAAATACTTACATTGTAGTGGTGTTTACTTATGATACTCAGAATTCATCAATGATGCTTTGACTTCCTTCATAGATAAACTAACTGTGTTTCACTATTTTATATTTGCATTTGTACACTTGAACTCTATAATGCCTTGACTTCCATGCTAGGTAGAATGTTTTGGCTTCAGTACTCAGGATTCAAAGAGAGTTTTTAATGTCCTATTGTCTCATGGATTTCCTCTTTCATTTACTTGCAGTGGTATGAATACATGTTACATAGAACTCATAAATGATGCTCTAACTTCCTTCATGTATTTATAAACTATGATTCCTTGAATTGTATCTTTGTTTTGTTGATGTATAAAAACTCTCTATGCCCTGACTTCATGTTAAGCTGATCTTGTTGTGGTACTAAAACATACTTTTACTCCATAGCCCAATGGCAGCCAACCTTCATCTTTCAACCTATAAACATATACAAGCATAAACCATAGAGTTAGCCATCTATCCATATCTTTAATCAAAATCATTAACCCTTTGAGATAGCCATCTCAGGCTGAGGAGGCTAAGCCTTAGCTAAAATATTAGTTTGAAATAGTTATACTGAGATAGTCTGCTCAGTAGCCTATCAGGCTCCTATTTTGGTGATAGCATTTTGATGTGTCTGCCGAGAGCCTGAAGTCTATTCATTCCTGAAATTAAGAAGCTGAACTTCTGAAGGTAGTAGGAGCTTAGACATCTTTTCAATGTTGCAAAACTACCTTGGTGACTGCACACATCAAATAACAAATTGGAAGGTGACTCCACTGCTAGAATATTAGTAGCTCGATGAAGTTTCAAGATGAGTTCCATTGCAAGAATGAATGCCAGGTATGCCCCTATGAATCGGTCTCATATCCCTGGTTTTCCAAATCCTATGCGAAAGGTTCATTGGTTAGATGATCTTCCAATATTCAAAGATGAAAAGAAAGACAATGTTTCTCTTCATTTGGTTAGGTTCCATATGCATGTACGCAGTCTTAAGGTTCAGTTCCTTGAAGATTGTCTCATGAAGATGTTTATGACCACTTTAGAAGGAAAAGCATGGTCTTGGTATAAAAGCTTGGAAAATGGTTCATTATATTCTTTTTCTGATTTCCATGATGTATTCTATGACATGTATAAAGAGTGTCATCCCTCCTTATTGCTGGTCAAAGATTGTTGTAAACATTCTATAAGTTTTATTCAATATTTGGAGGATTGTTACGATGATGATGAATTCATGGATGAAGAAATTTTAGAAGCTCTTCATAACAATACATTTCAACACCAAGAAGAAAGGATAACATCCCATGAAATGCAGCATGAAAATCAGCAGGGGTTTACTTATGAAAATCATATTACATCCTCTGAGATTAATGTAGAGATGTAGTAGACTTTCCAGTCTTCAGATCATAATGAAGATGAAAATAATTGCAAACACCAAGAAGAAATACTGGAAGAAATTTTTTATAACCCTCAGGCAGATGAAAAGGTTGTTCACTTTTGTAATTCCTTACAGCAGATTACTTCAAAGAATGATCATAATAGTGAGGAAAATTACATTGTCTATGGGAATGATGAAAAAAGACAGTTGGATAGCATATCGAAGGAATTTTGTGTGGCTGAGAATCAGTTGTCTGAAGATTTAGAATGTTATGATGATCATCAAAATAACCATGTCCTCTTTGAGCCTATAAATGAATATATGGAAAAGTTTTGCACATCAGTATTTCATTTTCATTTGCATTATGAAGATCATATACATTATAAGTTGATTTGGTCATCTCATTATCATGGTTATTTTGAGGTTGAATGTAGTCAAGAGATTTAAGGGTCAAATCAGGCCGATGACTGGCTTCATTGGAAATTTCATGTTCCTTGAGCTACAAGTGGAGATTGCTGCTGATAGGGTAGGTAGGAATGTGCAAATAAGCTCAGGGTGGGTTGACTGAGCATCTATTTCAATAGGTATAGTTTGAATTCTTCTTGCAGCAAATCATTAAAGGCTTCGGGAGCAGATTGGGCAGAAGTTCGAAGTTTTATTCTAGAGAATGGATAGCGGCACTGGAGCTACAGGTTCTTAGTATACCACAAGGGCACACTATCCCTAGTGGAGCCACTGTTATCACTTAAGAAAAAATTCCTAAATTTTGAACATTAGTTTGATTCCAAAGGATTGGTGTTAGTCTTGGTCTAGTCTTTCCATGGTTTGACTTAGAGTCTAAGACCTAGAGGGAAGTTTTGTTGGTATTGTCAAATAGGGTCAACACTTTGGTTTTGCCTATCACTGGTCCTACATCACACATAAATTTCCGTGTGTCAAACTTGTGTCAAGGTTTTTATGCACTACAAAAATACCTAGGAGTTTTCGTAGTGAAAAACCTAGAATTTGCACTGAACTGGGAGTTTTCTTAGCATGCTACGAAACCCCTGAAAAACCCTGTTTCAGCATAAAAGACTCAGTTTTCGGCTTTTACTAGTGAACTTCCAAAAGGTTTCCTGAGCTGCTGAGAACTCAATTTTTAAAACTGAAAATGATTTTTGTTCCTAACATAATGAACTACAAAGACCTCTTTCAGTTTCTTCAAATTCGTTCTGAGGTGGGAGAAATTTATGGTTAAACTTGCGCTATGAAACTGCTGAAAGTCAAGCTTTGTCTTTTGGTTTTAGCAGTCTTTTTCAAGCACAGTTTCTGGTCACAGGAAAAGGAATTTTGCAATTCTGAAGGAGGTTTCTCTTCATCAACTATCCAGCTACAATAAACTATCACGATTTCTTCATAAGTGTTATCAGTTGGGATATACTAAGCTTTCTTTGAAACACTAATTTTAGAGAACAAATTTTTCCTGTTTTACATGTGTTTTTCAAGGATAGATTTTGGATAGTTGTAGAAGTGTTTAAAAAACCAAGAGAGGTTTTTGTGATAGACAGACTAGACTAAAAAAGCCCCCTTCAGTTTCATAAAATATGTCATGGATGAGAAGATAAAGGCTCTTTCCCACGTGCCAATTTTCAAGGATCCTAAACCTAAAAACAAGGAAACATGTTCCCTAATTTCTAGGGTTTGAAATCAGCAGTAAGGTGACAACGTGGGAGGCTTCATCAAATTTGACTTCATGAGGTTGCAGTTGTCAAAGAATTCTTTCAATGTTTAGATAATGTTGTTGTAATCATAACAAGGAGTTGTACTCCTAATTGTATTAGGACTCTAAGACTGCCAGTTAGCTGTCATTTGTATTTAATAGTTTGTTTTATGGTTAGAATAGGTGTCACTCATAGAAAATTTGAATTCTCTTGATGAGGGATGAGGGAATCCATATTGTAAATGCTATATATGAAGTAAGAGGTTGAATTAGCAAAGGGTTGGAGACTTTTTGGTTCAGCTGTTGATCTATGTGCAGACTGTGTATATTTTAACCTAATGCAGAATTTCTGCTTAGACAACTCAAGATTCATGAAGACTTCTTTTATGTTCTTGTTTTGATGGCATCTTCCAATAATTACATTGCAGTGGTGTTTACTTATGATACTCAGAATTCATCAATGATGCTTTGACTTCCTTCATAGATAAACTAATTGTGTTTCCTTGCATTTTATCTTTGTTTTTTTGATGTATAAAAGCTCTCTATGCCCTGACTTCATGTTAAGATGATCTTGCTGTGGTACTGAAACATACTTTGACTCCATAGCCCAATTGTAGCCAGCCTTCATATTTCAACCTATAAACATATACAATCACAAACCATAGAGTTAGCCATCTATCCATATCTTTAATCCAAATCATTAACCCTTTGAGAGAGCCCTCTTAGGCTCAAGAGGCTAAGCCTTAGCTAAAAGATTGGTTTGAAATAGTTATACTGAGATAGTCTAATCAGCAACCTATCAGGCTCCTATTTTGGTGACAGTAGCCCTAATGATATATGTAAATATTTTCTTATGCAAGCATGTATGGAATCTTTTTGTATAAGTATGTATGAATCTTATTGACATGTGCTGCTAGTTTAACCATCACTTTGGATTGTTAGCTTACATGCTTTCTAGTTTGCGATGCATCTTTGCTTTTGTGTTCCCTTCCAAGCCACATGCTTCCACAACTTTCCAGGGGGGCACTCACCTCGCTTTCCATGTGTTAGAACCATTCATGCACCTTCCTTGGTTTACTGTACATTTCACACCCTTGATACCAACAAGGACATCTTACTTACCTCTATGTGCAACCGCGGTCAAGGCGATACAATACGACCCACTATTGGGACTCCTACACCAAACGGTCTGAGGTCTAGTTGGGACTTATTACCGGAGAGATCCCCTGAAATCTTGGCGGGTCCAACACCGTCAACAACATTTTATGATATGTTGGTCGAGATGGAGCAGGAGATGGAGATTATTAGAGCAAGATTGTTGTGCTTCTATGTACATGTGGTGTTGTGTACACATTGCGTGGGTGGTGTTATGTACACGTGGTGTTGTGTGATTGTTGTACATATGGTTTTGTGTACACGTCATGCAGGTGGCGTTGTGTACATGTGGTGTTGTGTACACATTGTGCAGGGAGTTGTTTAGTCAATTTAGTGTCCTAAATTTCTTGCATGAATTATCAACCGAGGTTTGTCAACTGATGAAGTGTGATGCACTATATGTGCTTAGTTAGCTTTTCTCTTACTTCGTTGTTTTGTAATTTTATGTTTATTTTGGGGGTTTATCTTCCTTGATGTCTAAGAATATACAATCTACGAGAGATTTAAAAGGATTTGACAGATTTTAAAGGAAAGGAAAGGTTCCTAAGTTAGTCTAATCTCCTAAAAATGGACCAAGAACTATTAACTAGTTAGAACCTAATAAGAAAACAGAGCATCTATCTTATCCTATCATTAGTGGTAATCCATGGATATAATTCTTAGAACCAGAAGCGATATTGATGCAAAAGGTCACTCATTAATTGCATTCATTTAAACATTCAACCATTCATTTTTGTAATATGATGGAATCAACCTCCTTGAAATGATTTTTTGGAATGTCAAGTGATGCAACTATGTAAGGACCTGAAAGCAGAAAAGAAAAGATAAAAGCACGTAAAACTAACAATGTACTGAGTGAACTCAATCATTGCATGAATTAGATATTTAACCATTTAAGTTAGAATTATCATCATTTTGAAATGGTTTTGACAACATCTATTAATATAGCTAATTGACAGTTCTATGCTAAGAAATTGAGTAGCAAAACAATAAGAAAACTAAGCAACTATGTATTCTTATTACTTCAATCTTCATTCAGTCATCTTTTTCCATAAAATATCTCAAAATAACAAGGCTACACAATTGTTATTTTATCCTTACACTATTGGTTACAAACTGAAATGAAACATCATTCTAAATTAGAGAAAACAGGGTTGTAGAAAACAGAGTAATAGAAATTAAACTGAAAACAACAAGTGAGAAACCTCCTTTAGTGAAGGGGCCCTCTGCAACTGATGTGGCTGAATGCTATCTATTTAAAGATGCACTTTAAACCACCATTGACAAAATGAAGTTTGTATGATGAAAAAAATGAAGTCTGAATACATAGTATGAACAAAAAACCTGTAATTCATTCTAGCTTCTAACTACTTCTCGATTTCATTCAATCGATATTTATAGGAAAATAACATAATTTTCTAAGAGAAAATCTTGCTACAGGTGGCTAATTCAAATCTATCATGACTGTTTATAAGGAAAACTTGCTACAAGTGTCTTAATTTGAATTGTAATAGGATTGTTTAACTTTTGATCAGCTATAGGTGGCGTAATTCGAATTAACTATTTAACTTTTGATCAGCTACAGGTGTCTTAATCCAAATTAACTCCTCAACAAAACTGTTAGACTCTTGATTAGCTACGAAAGAGAAAATGATCTGGGTTTAAACAGGAATGAAACAAATTACAGAGATAACCATATACACAAAGATGCAGCGGAAATAATACTTCATTTCATTAATGGAAAATACTGAAATATGCTTACAAACAGAAATGGAAATAAACTAGCTAGAGCGATGGTAGCTTATCTCTGAGAAGAGATGTGATGGCTATATGCCTCTGAACTGTGTTACAATGAGGCTCGAAGGCCTATTTATTGTTGAGAAACAATGGAAAAACCCTTAACATTCCAAAACCTAACCCTAGGAGATGAAACGCCAAACTGTGGGCCCCGTTTGGGGGTAAGTTGGTACATCAACTTCTCGGGGTCGTAACTTTGGCATATGATCTCCGTTTGACGCGTACAATAGCTCATTTGAAAGATCTATCCGAGCACTATCATTACTATCATTGTGTTGCCCCCGGATTCCCCAAAAAACGTCGTTTAGGGCCTCAAAACGGCTCCAGAAGTTCAAGACCCGAAAAACTGCTAAAAATAGTAAGTTGTGCTACAATTAAGGAAACTGAAAATGCTGAGAAAGACAATGGTGGGGGTCCAGGTGGACTTGGCAGGTGGCCACCAATATCCACCTGGATCATTCCTCCCCCCTTAGGAAGCAATGGTCCCCATTGCGTTGAGCTCCTCCATGAGATGAGGAAACTTCTGCTGAACTTGTTCCCTGGTGAGCCACTTGCCCTGCTGAAGGAGTTGGCCCGCTTTGACAACTCGATACAGTTGGATATTCTGTTGGCGAGTGTTCTTGATCTGTGTGTCCATGATCCGATCAGTTGCAGCTTGTTCCATGCAATCTGGATTTAATTCTGTGGGTTTGAGCTGTTCTGCAATGTCGGATGTGTCTAGCAATGGTGGAAAGTATGGCCGAAGGCGGTCCACATTGAATACTGGGTGCAGGCCAAGGAATGGGGGAATGCTGAGCTCAAATGCATTGTCTCCCATAGCCTTAGTAATGGTGTAAGGACCATATCGGAGTGGTCTCAATTTCCGATAGGCTCCAGTAAGGCGTTCCTTTTGCAAATGCAACCAGACTTTGTCGCCCACCTGAAACTTGTGTGGCACCCGATGTTGATCATGTCGCTGCTTGTACTTGGCATTTGATTTCTCAAGAATGTCATGGACCTGCTGGCGAATATGTTGGATGCGCTCAATGAAGCTGGTGGCCTTATCTGTTTCGGACTGGACATGAGCTGAATTCATGTGAGTAGCTGCAAGTGGCATGGCCACATCAATGGGGCATAGTGGCTGGAATCCCAAACCCACCTGAAAAGGGCTATGGCCAGTGGAGCTGTGAAGAGCTCGGTTGTAGCTGTGCTGAACGTAGGGGAGGCTCTCGTCCCATGTGCGTGGATGCTTTGAGTTATACATGCGCAGAATGTGCACAATCATCCTATTGACAACCTCTGTCTGGCCATCAGTTTGAGGATGGAAGGCTGTGGACTTCGTGAGTTTGGTGTCCAGCATTGACCAGAGACTGGACCAAAAGGTGCTGAGAAACCGACTGTCCCGATCTGAGATGATAGACTGTGGGATCCCAAAGTGCACCCACACTCGTTCAAAGAAGAGTTTAGCAGTGGCTTCTGCTGTGATATTCTTCTTGCAGGCCATCATAATGGCCATCTTTGAGAACCTGTCGACGACCACAAAAACACAGTCATTTCCATGCTTAGTGGAAGGAAGGCCTGACATGTAATCCATGGAGATGGATTCCCAAGGTCGACTAGGGGTAGGCAACGGGGTATAGAGGCCTTGCTTCTTAATGGTCGGTTTGGCAATGGCACAGGCAGTACATGATCGGATGTACTTCCCAACATCCTGTCGAAGATTCGGCCAATAGAAATAGTTTTGCAGTACTGCCACTGTTTTCTCGACCCCGAAATGCCCAGCAGCCCGACTGTAGTGTGCTTCCCAAATCATCTTGGCACGCTCGCTTGAAGGAACACAAAGGTGACCGAGGTGGCATAATAGGGCATCCTGGAGGTGAAAATCTGCAACCTGCCGACCCTCCAAGAGTGTCTGGTATGTGTGGCCGAATTCTGGGTCGCTTTTGTAGAGAAGTGGCCAATCAGACGTCTCGTGCCCGCAAGAGTTGAGCACGGTGGTTAGCGCCATGATCGGTGGTCGACTGAGGCAATCTGCAACATTATTGGTGCTGCCCCTTTTATACTTGATATTCAAGTGAAACTGTTGCAGGTATGTAGACCACTTCTGATGGCGATCATTCTGCAATTTCCCTTGGGTCTGTATGAATTGCAGAGGTCGGTGGTCTGTGTGGATGACCGTTTCCTTCCCCAAAATGTAATGCTTCCATTGTCGGCAGGCCTGTACAATGGAATACATCTCTTTATCATAAGTGGGGTACTTCCGGACTGTGTCTGAAAGTGTTTCACTGTGATATGCCACTGGATGTCCATGTTGAGTAAGGACTGCCCCAATAGCATAGTCAGAGGCATCTGTCTCGACCTCAAATGGTTGTTGTAGATCTGGTAACGCGAGCACTGGTGCCGTGCAGAGGCGATCCTTCAACTCCCTGAATGCCTTCTGTTGAGATTCAGACCAAAAGAATTTTGCTTTCGCCCCGCCCTTGGTGACTTGACTCAAGGGCCAAGAAATATGAGAAAATCCCAACACAAACCTGCGGTAGAAGTTGGCAAGACCTAGAAAGCTGCGGAGCTCTGTTAGAGTGGTTGGAGAGGGCCAATCCGAATGACTTGGACCTTGGCTGGATCGACATGCACCCCCTGTTCATCAATGATGTATCCCAGATACTGAACCTCGGTCATGCCAAAAGTGCATTTCTCCAAATTGGCACATAGCTTGTGTTGCCGCAGTGTTTGGAGAACCTGTCGGATGTGGTGGAGGTGCTCTTCCCAACTCTGGCTGAAGATCAGAATGTCATCCAAGTATACTACTACAAAGGAGTTGGTGAATGGCCGCAAGATGTCATCCATTAGCCTCATAAAGGTTGCAGGAGCATTCGTCAATCCGAAAGGCATGACCAACCATTCGAAGAGGCCCTCCTTGGATTTGAAGGCAGTCTTCCACACATCTGAGGGTTCAATTGGTACCTGGTGATATCCTGACTTCAGATCGATCTTGCTGAAATATTTCGCCCCCTTTAGTTGGTCTAGGAGGTCATCAATCCGCGGGATCGGGTACCTATTACGGACAGTGATCTTGTTCAGCGCCCGATAGTCAATACAGAGTCTCCACGTCCCATCCTTCTTCTGTACCAACACTATCGGGCTCCCACAGGGCGAAGAACTCGGACGGATGTGACCTTTCTGCAGGAGCTCCTGAATCTGCCTCTTGATTTCATTGTTCTCCAGAACGGAGCGCCGATAAATTGGTCCATTGGGTAGCGGCGCACCTGGGGTCAGATCGATGGAGTGCTTGACTTGACAGTGCAGAGGAACCCCTGCCGGGGAGGTGAAGATGTCTTCGTACTCCTCCACAATCTTGTCCATCTGTAGCTGCCGTGCAGAGGGACCCCGTTTGGAGGCCGCGGCCACTGTCTTCTTCTTCCCTTGAGGGCGTATCATCAGGAAAACAAATTTCCTGGTTTTGGAAATGATCTTACTGCATTGTTTTGCAGTAATCAAAGAGATGGCGGCAGGTGGTGCTACCTCTGGTATCCTGAACAACTTATTTCCCAATGTAATAATAACAGCACGGGGCCTTGATTCATACACAGCATGTCGCTTCCACAAGTATGGTTGTCCTAGTAATACATCACAAACTTCAAGGGGAGCAATGTCACACAATACCTCATCCGTGAAGGGCTTGATGTTGTATGGAAGGCGACACTGCTGGCTCACGCGAAGATCTCGCCCTTGGTGAAGCCACCCAATGGTGTATGGTTGTGGATGTGCTGTGGTCGGTAAGCCCAACCGCTTCACGACCTCTGCCGAAATGAGGTTCTTTTGACTCCCGCTATCAACAATGAACTGTATCGGGGAGCCCTTTACCCACATCTGGGAGTGGAAGAGACGCTCCTCCTCCTCTGGATCTTCGGGTTCATTTTTCTGGATCTTTGCGGTAGCAACAGTGGCGCTGGGATCCGCATCAATGATCTGCTTCCCTTTTTCATACCCCTTATCGGGTTCTGACTCAGAGTCGGAACATGCATCTGATTCTGAAACCTTTAGCTCAGCCACCAGTGACTGCTTGGCCCGACACTCACTTGTGTTGTGAGTGGAGCTCTTATGGAACTCGCACCATTTTCCAGTGTCCTTTCTCGGCTTCGCGGCGTTGCTCTTTGCTTGCAGCTTCGGCTGGTTGTCTTGGGCTGTCCCGCCTTGGCTTTGTCCTTTGTTCTGTGGTTTAGGGGCACCTTTCCCCTGCTTTGGATTCGCAGATCCAAAGTCTCGCTTCTTTTGTTTAAACTTCTGCTCGACCTTGACGGCATACGGTATGCTGCGCCGAGCGAGGGGATGTTTAGGAACTGTATTTCTTCCTGGATGTACTTGTGCAGGCAGCCACGGTATTTGAGTATCAAATGTTGCTCCGAATCCTTGATACCCAACTTTGTGCGAAGGGTATGGAAAAGATTGGTGAACTCCGGCACGTCTTGGTCCCTTCCCTGCCGCAGCGTGGTCCACTTTATGTATTCATCCTCATAGCTTCCGACAGGGTAGTACTGCTCCTTGATGGCATCCCGGAACGAATCCCAGGTGGGTGCGGCTGAAAATAGTGAGCCAGTACTTTCATCCTTCTGCTCGCAGTAGGTTTCCCACCAGTCCTTGACGTGGGGGGCTGCTTTGAGAAGAGCAAAAACAATCTTTTCCCGACTCGAAAATTCATGAACAGAAAAATAACCCTCTAGCAGATTTAACCATTTATCTACGGCATCGGCGTCTATCTGACCCTCGAATATGGGGATTTCAAAATTAACTTGTACCTTAAAGGGTGTGGCGTTTCCAGAGGAGCTGCTGGAAGCCGATGCGCCGCTTCTGGGTAGCCGCTGAAGGATCTGCGCAAAGCTGTCCATCATCGCGTTCCGTTGTCGCTCGAGCGCTTCTTCGAGCAAGATTTTGATGGGATCTCCTGCCCCCTCGTCTTTCTTCTCGTCCGCCATGGGAGGCCGTCGGGATTTGCGAGGCTGGTCTTGCAAAGGTTCAACCAGTTCAAGCCCTAACTCCTTATATCCCGACCTTGTTGGGGACATGCAAAGAAAAACAGAGAAAAAGCAGACCGCTCTGATACCACTGATCCGGATTTAAACAGGAACGCAACAAATTACAGAGATAACCATATACACAAAGATGCAGCGGAAATAATACTTCATTTCATTAATGGAAAATACTGAAATATGCTTACAAACAGAAATGGAAATAAACTAGCTAGGGCGATGGTAGCTTATCTCTGAGAAGAGATGTGATGGCTACATGCCTCTGAACTGTGTTACAATGAGGCTCGAAGGCCTATTTATTGTTGAGAAACAATGGAAAAACCCTTAACATTCCAAAACCTAACCCTAGGAGATGAAACGCCAAACTGTGGGCCCCGTTTGGGGGTAAGTTGGTACATCAACTTCCCGGGGTCGTAACTTTGGCATATGATCTCCGTTTGACGCGTACAATAGCTCATTAGAAAGATCTATCCGAGCACTATTATTGCTGGAACGGGAAACACCAGTCCATTCCATGGACTCGTGTTGCCCCCGGATTCCCCAAAAAATGTCGTTTAGGGCCTCAAAACGGCTCCAGAAGTTCAGGACCCGAAAAACTGCTAAAAATAGTAAGTAGTGCTACAATTAAGGAAACTGAAAATGCTGAGAAAGACAATGGTGGGGGTCCAGGTGGACTTGGCAGGTGGCCACCAATATCCACCTGGATCAGAAAATCAAGAACCATATTGCTTCTAGATAATGTATTTGACTCCATATTTGACCATGAATTTAGGCATGCTTTTTTGTTGATCTGAACAGAGTGAATAGGATAGAATCCATGTGAAGATGATTCTGGAAATTCCCATGTGGTGGAGTTCTTCATTTGACACTTGTAGCCTGCCAAACCATGAAAGCAGCTACGGAACCCACAGTTAGCTGCAGAATAGGCTACGTTGTGTAGCTAATTTTCAAAAATCTATTAAAATAACAAGAACATGAAAATATAACATAGTGATCATTTTAATGTTTTCCTAAGACAAAACCTAGCATTTATCATTCATTGGATCTGTAGTCTTATCAGAAAACGAGAGAAAAAGGTGAGAACAAATGTCAAGAGAAAGGTAATTTTGAGGTTCAACAGTAGCGTCATGTATATGTGGTGTTGTGTACATGTGGTGCTGTGAACACATTGTGCATATGGTGTTGTGTACATGTGGGGTTATGCATATGTGGTATTGTGTTATGGGTATTGTGTAGTCATTGTGTTGCGATATGTTTATTTTTTGTATTGTATAGTGTGTGTGTGTGTGTATATATATATATATATATATATATATATATATATATATATATAGATATATATATTGTACACAAGGTGTAGGTGTATGTGTTATGTTGTACATTGTGATGGGACAAGAAGGTATGAGACTATCTCGGACCCTTTTGTTGATATATAGGGCAGAGGTAGTTTAGTATCGGGATACCCTTGTTGTTGATATTGAAGGAGGAGGTGATTTAGTCTCTGGATTCCCTTGTTTCGTTGAAGAGAAGGCACTAGGTGCTTCTCGGGTTTGGAAACCAATCCAATCCATGTACGAGGTTGAAGATAAGAGAAATCACTTGGTGCTTCTCAGGTTTAGAAAGTGATCTAGTGTGTCTACATAATTAAAGAGAAGTGAAGGAATTAGGTGCTTGCTGGGTTTGGAATCTGATTCAGTGTGGGCATAGAAAGGAAAAATAACAAAGGAAAAAGTAAGAGGATCATTTGAAATATAAGTAAAAATATTCTAATTCATTTTTAATTATGCATGAGATTTAGGATTTTTTTTATGATGATTGCATGTGATTTATGATTCTGATTTATGGTTGTTGCATGTGATCTATGATTTTGATTTATGATGGTTGAGTTTTGAGCTAACTAGATCTGATAGGGTTTTACATGATGATTTTATTAAAGAGCTAGTTTGAAAGTGTACCTTATTGACATGCCATCAATGAGGCGTGATTTGAATTTATTTCAATTCCTTTGAGTCTAATGGAAACTATGCATTTGGTACAGGAGAGTAGGGAAATGCCTAGTTTAGGTGGTTGATACTGAGTGAAATAATTACATGCAACAACAAAAGGAATTGGAATAGGAAGCAATATGTTGGTAAAGCACTTCAGGGGTAGGGTCATTGTGGTACATTAGTACCCAATAGTGTCCATTGATTTCCATGAGCATGCTATGACTGGTATGATGGTTTTAGGAATGGATATGTCTTGGTTTTTTGACCTTCCAATGTGAGGAATCCTTACCAAGGGATGCATCTCCTGAGGAACTATGTAGCAGAGAAGGGGATGTTAGGGAACTTGGAATGTGAGTGACTACGTAGAATGAGGTGATCATATTGCCCAAGGGACTATGTAACAGAGAAGGGAAGACATAGGAATGAATTTTTTTTGGTCATTAGCATTATAGATCGAATCAGGTGCACATTGGGAGTGTGCCCTTGAACAATGAGCTGGTAACTATTCACTGAGGTAATAGGTATCGCAAGGATTATAGCACTGGAAATTAGATGCAGGTTTGGCTTTAGCAGCGGATTATGGACTTCTTGGGAAGGAGGTGAATCCTAGTAGTACTTTGAGGGTGGAGGTGTGAGCCTGTAGATTTCCATGTTGCAGATGTAGGAATTGTATCATTTTATTTGTTGGTTAGAGAAAATGTGCATATCTATATATGTGTATTTTATTATGAATACTACATCGAGATCAATTTATAAATCTCCATGAATTGTATGTCTATTTTATGGTTGAATAAAATGTGCCCAAGTATATGATGTTGTTAATGTAAATGTCATAATGAGATGTGTTATAGAGCTCTAGTAAGTAGTATGTTTTTCATGTTGGTCTTGGTTTGCAGTCGTTTTTAATTATAAATGCTACAATGAACTGAGGTTATAAAGTTTCATAGGCAATTCTATTTTCTTCCAGTGGTTTTTTGGGCATAGGTGTCATTAAACAACGAGTACAGTGTTCCCCCAATGGGGGGGTTTGTAATAGCCCTGGGTTATGTTTCCATCTAAATAAAATAAGACCAAGGTCACGGGACACATATTACAAGTTGAATGTTATGAAAAATATCCTAGTGGGTGTCACTTTGGTTTATTTATGGCTAAGGAAATTTTCAAAGGAATTGGGAAAGGAAGAGAGGCATTAATTGACATTTATTTATGAAAATAAAGGAAAATAGGAGAAAACGGAGATGGAGGGTCACATATTTGCATGAGAGGGAAATTGAAGGGAAAATGATGGAAAATTAAGAAACTAGAGGTAGAAATGATAAAAAGTTAGTTGAGGATCACTTCACAACTTTTGGCACAACTTTTTCCCAGTCTTAGAGAAACTATACAAAAGCAGAGAGAATCATAACTTACACAAGGAAGAAAAGAAAGGAAAATAACAAGTAATAAAAACAAAGGAAAGTGAGGAGAAGGTTGGATCAACAACTACATTAAGGGGATTTTATTGGTACCAGGTTGCATGTGTGATTTCTTGGCTGAGGTATGAATGCATGGTACATGCATTTATATATTTAGTTCATTTTATATCATTGGCATGCGTTTGGTTGGTTTGATAGTTGTTTCATCCTTCCCTTTCCATTTGCTAGATGGGCATGGTGTGATGGCATTCATTTCTGGTTGAGCATTGGATGGTAGGAAGGTTTTGGAACTGGGTGAGGAGGTATGAGGAAAATTCCTAAGGATTGTGGGTGGAGGTATTTTTAATCTCCAAGATACCCTTGGCAGGTGGGTGGCGACATGAAAATTATTCAAGGTAATGATGAAGAAATTTTGAGGCATCTAAGCTTGTTTTGGCCTTGTGATCTCTTGATCAGTTTCGGCGAGATCATAGTAGCTTGAGGGAGGAGGTGGTTTAATTGTCAGGAAACCCTGGTTTCTTATGTTTTGGTTTATCCCATGAGCTCCAACATTTATGCTTGGAATATTGCACAAGGGTGATTGGATGAACCAAACATTTGGTTCAACCAAATCTATCGTATGGTGTTAGATAGAGGTCCCTAACTTGGTTGGATTTTTCATAAGTTAATAAGAGTTATTTTTCTATTATAATCTATGAGAAATTGTGATGAGCCTCATAATTGGGTAATTATATGGCCTTTAATTCACCTTCTAGCCTAGTCAAACCAACTATTCTCACAATTTACTACATACTTTTGATTATAATTTTTTTTATGAGATGAGTTACAGTTAGATATCTTGCTTTGTGGTCTAATGTGCATTTAATGCAGGATTAAAGGATAAAAGCAAGGAATTTTGGAAAATACCTTGGTCAAAACTCGAATGGGACAAGGGAGAGGAATTATAGGAGATAAATCCTACTCATTTACTACCCACCCATTAGAATATTCCTCCATCAGCTCGTAGTGCAAATAGCCAAATCATGAGGACTAGAAGGAAACTGAGAAAATGAAAGACAAAGCATTAGTTTATCTCGAGTTTTCTATCCGAGCCTCCCTAATTTTAAGGAAGTTGTTGGAGACTTCAGATGTATAAGTAGAGAGACCTAGGACCTCAATAGGATTCAGATTTTTTATTGTAAAACTCTACTCTATTTTCAAGCTGCAAGACTTGTGATAGTTTTTTTATGTAATCCATTGTTTTGATAATAAGAATGAGTTTTGTTTTGAGCCAGAATTGAGTTAACTTAGTGGGTTGAAGTTCTTGGGTTAGGGCGAAACTCTAACATCCAAGGCTCCTCTTTATTTTACATGTATGTTAGCATAGATTCATGGTTTAATTGTTCATTTTCTTAAGTAGTTGCATTTCCATTACAACAGTGTAGATTAGATTGGTTGTATGTTAGTTTGCTTCCATTTTTGCCTTATTTCAATTAGAAAGTTAGTAAGGAGAAAAAGGATCACCATAAGGTTGTTAGCAGGTGTCTCGGCCTCACTTCCTCCTTCTGGGACCATGACTTGAGGAAGAGACCCTTCAGCAACCCCAAAAACACGGATTTATAGTTCTTGCATGGGCTTTGGAGTTTGTTGTCTTTATTCCTCATTTGGTTCAATTCATTGTCATCTTTTTCCATTACTCTATTTCCGAAATAAGATCTCACTTATGCTTTCATTCCCTTTAGCGCTCTCTTCATGCATAATATAGGAAATTGATTCATGCTTTTCTAGTTTATGAAAATGTATTTTGTTGCATAGTTCTTGGGAAACACATATGTTTAAGCACAATAGATACTTCAGGAGGAGACCCAGAATTCATCACCAGAAACCACCTTCCACTTCATCCACGCTAACCATCTCTTGCTCCATCGTCACCCTCACTAGTTTTTGTCATTTTTTGTTGAAATTCCCCTAGATACCTTGAGTGAATCTAGCCATCTATGATCTTGGATATCGACTCCTGAGTGCTCCTAGACTTTCTAACACCCCATCTCACTCATCACACACCTTTTCCAAGCTTCCCAACCTCTCCAACACCTCAAAATTATCTCTCAGCCGTATCTTATAGGTTTTCTATAATTCCTACAGGATCATCCTGTAGGTTTCTAGTACATCCTGTAGGTTTTCCTGAAACAACCTGTTTGGAGGCCGAATTGATGGGGAACCTCTAGGAAGTCACAAAAATCCTCGTAGGACCCTTCCACTCCATCCAACCACTCCATAAACCTTTTAGGCATCCTCAACCACCTTCCATCCACCTATCACATCCACAAGAACAATTAGTTTGCATACTTGATTTCACCAAGAAAACAAAAAAGGTCAAAACAGATTTAGCTTTGTTTTCTTGCTTACACATTAGTATGGTTTGATGCTATTTACTTCTATAACTTAAATAGAAACATTAGGTTATTGTTGATTTAGCAATTCTTCTTAGCATAGTTGTTTAAATGGTTAATTAGGATATGCTATGATTTAGCATTACATGTTGGTTTCTTCATTACTGGAGTAGACTAGCTCTCTTCGAATAGATTTTCTCTTCTTCCAACAAAGAATCAAGCTTCTTTTGACTCTATAGAAGTCTAGCTTGGAACCCCTGGGGTCTCTCACAGGATGAATAGTGACAACAGGTAGGACCTTCACTTTTACTTGTGCATGTAGCACTCTCACCTCCAAGTTTGTACGAACCCTGGGTTGATAAGTAAAGTTGGTAGCCTAGGAATTATAGCATCCTTGCTACAATACTGGCACTCATCACTTTTTGGCGCCGTCGTCGGTGAGGTGTCTGAGTATAATGTGATTACTACTTTCTTTTCTTCTACTTCTTGTCTTCAATTTTCTGTCATTAGTTTATTTCTACAAAAGTAATCTAGTAGCTTCCTTTCATTCATCTTTCATTATCTGCTTTCCTTTCCATTTTGCAAGTAGAATTTCAATTCAGCAAGTAGTTTTTTCATTCTATCAGTGATTTTCATTCAATCAGTAATTTCATTTATGCAAAGTACTTTCTAGCCTTTAAAAAATCTATAAAAACCAACCCAAAAACATTTCCTTTCTTGCCTCGTAGGAATAGGGACAATTTAGGAAATTTTTTGCCAAATACCCCCACTGCATCCAATGGCCAACCTTCTCTCTTCTTTGGTGGTTGTGAACTGGAGGAACCTTTAGGTGAGAAACCTGATATATTTGAAGAACCTACAGGGGAAGAAGAAGAAGAGGAACCCATTCCTACTAAAGCAATGGCTGAAAACCAAAATGACAGAGTGAATAGAGAGAGAGTCGAGGGTGCCTTCCCCATCAGCGAAATCAATGGGGACACTAAGATGAAGAATATAAGCCACTCTTCCCTACCTCATTTCCATGGCCTAACCACAGAGGACACTGACACTTTCCTATTTGAGTTTGTTGTTATATGCCGAACCTATGACTATACAGATGATGAGCAAAAATTAAAACTATTTCCATATACCGTCAAGGATGCAGCATTCTGCTAGTTCATGGGTTTACCTGGAGATAGCATCACAACTTGGGCTCAGATGTAGCAGGCTTTCAACAACAAATATCAGGACTACTATAGGTCAAATGATACTAGAGATGAACTTTTCAGGATTACCATAGGCCAGGATGAATCCTTAGAAGACTACGAAGAAAAATTCTAGCTAAGTTACAAAAGGGCCAGGTCCACACTTGACCCTAAGTCACTAAAGCTGGTCTTGCTCAAGGGAGTAAGAGAAGACCTTATGGATACCTTACACTTGTTAGCAGGAGGAGATATCTACCAATTACTCTATGAGGATATCAAGATTGTCTTTAGAAACCATTCTAGGGCAGCCAAGAAAAAGGGTAGGGGTAGTCAACCTATGGCCAGTACATCATCTTCCAACTCATCCATCAAGGGTGAAATTGGAAATATGTTGGAAGATTTAAAAAGTGAGATGCTGCAAACCATTTCCTTGGAATTGGACACCATGAACATCAAAAGGAAGCAAGAGAAAGTAGAGAGAGCCTTGGCCATATTTTGTCCTAGATGCACCAAGAGGTATCCTAGGAACTAATGTCCATTGAAGTGTATTGAAATTTTCTTGGTCTGTGAAGAAAACTAATCCACAGACAAGTGCCCTTATTTACCAGGACTCAAAGCTGTATATCAAGGAGCTGAAGGGATCAGTGAGCAACTTTGCTACATCAACTAAAGGAGACCTCCTGGGCCTATACCATACCAGCAGGGCATGCAAGGGTCATCCCATGCATATTAAAAACCCAACTAGAACACAACTACACCTTTTTGGGGACCCCCTACTCATCCTTCCTGGTCTACACCCCCTCCTTGGTCCTATGAATCTCAGTATCATTTCGAGCTAGCCAGCTAGTTATTTCAACCTTACACTCTGCCACAACCTTAGTGGAATACACAAATCGAGGAGTGGAGGCCCCACTACAACAATTCTCTAGCTCTATTGCCTCCACCACCTACCCAACCACAACTCCTACACTCTGCTCCACTCAAGCAAACCCAGATTCCTGCCCAGGCAAATCTGAACCTGAAAAATAGTCAGGCTCAACAAGTATATAGTGGAGAGATATCATATGCAGCTTATGCTGTAGAAATCTAAGAGATTAACCTAAGATGTAGGAGAATTATCCCAGATAACCAACCTCTCCCTCCACATAGGGAGGTTGAGGAAGAAAGAGAGGAAAGAAACCTTAAATTAAATCCACAATTTCCTGAGAGATTAGCCCAAGCAGTCCAGCCTACCCCAAAAGAAACTGAACTTCTGGGAGAATTGAAAAATCTATGTGTAAAGATCCCCCTTCTCCAAGCAATAAAAGATGTTCCCATTTACAATAAGTTGATTAAGGAGAAATGCTTCAAGCATCTAGGAAGAATAAAAAGGGATGCCCCTACCATTAATGTAATTTTGTAGCTGTCTGACTTAATGGTAGGGTAGGTAATATTTCTAAAATATTTGGACCTTGGAAGCCCTGTAGTAGATGTGCACATCAATGACACCATTTTCCCACACACTCTTATTGATCTTGGGGCTGCCATTAATGTGATGACCAAGGACACCATGCTCAATCTCAACCTAGAAGGGTCATTAAGGAAGGCCACAATAGTTCTGCAACTTGCAGAACATTTCACAGTCACCACTGAGGTAATTGTGGAGGATGTGATGGTCTCCATTGAATACTAGGAATACCCTGCAGATTTTCTAGTTCTCTAGCCTAAGGCTAAGCTTACTAGTTACCTACCCATCCTTGGGAGGCCATGGTTGGCCACAACCAATGCTTACATTAGCTGTAGAGCTGGGAATATGACCATTAAGAATGACCATATGTCCAAGAAGTTGTCCTATACCCTCCTGCTCAACCTTCTCTAGAGCATGATTTACCTTTATGGTTGGAGGAGGAGGAATAAGATGAGGTTTATTCCGCCCAACTTTATGCTTTAGAATCAACCATAGGAGGAGGAGAGCAAGATGAGGATGACTTGATTGAACACCTGCTCCAAAGCCAAACTCCTAGTTTGTTAACATTAGAAGAAGAAGTAAGGGAAACCCAAAACAACCATCCAATTAAATTATGCTTGGCTGATTCCAACCCACTCCGTGTCAAAACCATAGAATTCAGTCCAGAGAAAAACTTGAAAATTAATCCATCTCTTTATGCTCTCGAAGAGGAAAATCTATGCAACATGTTAAAAGAAAACATAGAAGCCTCCGCTTGGAGTTACAAGGAAATGAAGGGAGTACACCCCTCAATGTGTAGTCACTACATATACATCAAAGGAGGTTACAAGCCAATCTAGCAACCACAAAGGAGGATGAATCCAACTCTTAAAGATATAGTCAAAGAAGAATTGCAAAAGCTGCTAGATGCAGGATCCATTTACCCTAACTTTGACTGTGAGTGGGTCTCCCCTTTAGTGTTAGATCCCAAGAAAAATGGTAACTGGACGATTTGTGTCAATTACAGGGAGTTGAAAAAAGCCACAGATAAGGATGATTTTACCCTACCCTTCATTGACCAAGTGCTAGACGACCTGGCAATGAATTTTTTTTGTTTCCTAAATGGATTCAATGGGTACAACCAAATCCAAATCTACCCAGAAGACTAGGATAAGACCACATTCACCTATCCTTGGGGTACTTTTGCCTATAGGGTCCTTCCTTTTGTCTTATGTAATGCTCTTGCCACTTTCCAAAGAGAAGTCTTTAGTATTTTCACCGAATTAGTACATGATTCAGTGGAAATTTATATGGATGACTTTACACCTTATGGCTGTGATTTTCAAGAAGATTTGACTAACCTAGGAAAAGTACTGCACAAATGCATTGAAATGAACCTATCTCTCAGTAGTGAAAAATGTGAATTCTTAATGACTGAAGGGACCGTGCTAGGTCATTCAATATCTCAGTGAGGACTGCAGGTGGACCCGAACGAAATAGCCATCATCGAAAGGGTCCCACCTCCGCAAAAGCAAAGATATGTCAGGAGTTTCTTAGGGTTAGCTGGATACTACCGAAGGTTTATAAAGGACATCAACAAGTTGGCCTCTCCTTTATTTCGATTGTTGGTCGAAGATTTTGAGTTTATATGGTCAAAAAGTTGTCAATAGGCCTTAGACATTCTAAAGGGTAAGTTAACCACTGCAACAATTATTCGAGGCCCAATGTGGGCCCTCCCCTTTCATATTCATGATGATGCCTCACACAAATCCATATGAGCAACCTTAGGTCCGGTAGAGGAAAACTGCCTTATGCCATCTATTTTATTAGTAAGAACTTGTCAAAGGCTGAGCTAAATTATACTGTGACCGAAAAGGAACTCTTGGCTGTTGTGCATTCACTAAACAAATTTAGGAATTAAATTATAGGCTATCAAACATTTCTGCATACTAACCATTCTGCAATCAAATATTTAATGAACAAACCAGATGTTAAATGCCCCTATAGCCTCAAGTGACTTTTGAGCCATTTGACAAGTGGGACATGGACTTCATTGGGCCTATAAACCCTCCATCAAAGCAAAAATGATACATTATTGTGTGCACTAATTATTTGACTAAGTGGGAAGAAACCAAGGCAATCAAGGCAACAACAGAAGAGAATGTGGCTGAGTTCTTAAGGGAGAATGTATTCTACAAATTTGGGTACCCTAGAGAGCTAGTCATGGACCAAGGCAGCCAGTGTACCTCCAACATGATTGAAGAACTGCTCAGCCATCGAAAAATCAAGCATAGGACCTCCACTCCCTATCATCCACAAGCTAATGGGTAAGTGGAAGTGACCAACAGGGCACTAGAGGGCATGTTAACCAAGGTAGTGAGTAGCAGCAGGAAGGATTGGGGAGAGAGACTAGTTGAGGCCACCTGGGCCTATAATACCACATGGAAGACCACCACTGGATTTACACCCTATGAGCTGGTATATGGAAAAAAATGCTTTGTTGTCCATTGAGTTTGAATATAACACATTGAGGATGGCAGCACAACTAGATTTGGATCTCATTCATGCATAGAAAGAAAGATTGTTCCAATTGAATGGCTTGGATGAATTCAAAATGTAGGCCCTCCTACAAACAAAAAACGTTCAGCTTCAGAGGAAGATCTCTCATGATAAACATATTAAGGAGAACCAATTTTAGGAGGGATATTGGGCATTGCGATATGATTCTAGGTATAAAGACTTCAAGGGCAAGAAAAGGACAAGATGGCTCAGACATTATGTGGTGGAGAGATGCCATGATAATGGTTCAATTCAAATCAGAACTGTAGATGAAGAAGCCATTCCATTGCTTGTCAATGGACACTGATTGAAAATGTACAACAGGCCTTTATCAAAGCAAGAGTTCATTGACAATATCAATAGAATAGTGATGATGGTAGAGCAAGTTCCATCTCCTCCCTCATCAAGTCACTGAAAAAGAAAAAAGGAATAAGGACTCAGGTGAAATCCTCCAAGAGGTTCCTAAGTCCCATCTTTGGGTTGAAAACCTTGTGAGGTGGTCCAGTGATGAAAAAAAAAATAGAAAAAATAATAAGAAGATCCCTGGGTGAAAACCTCCCTTGAGGTGCCCAGGGCAAACAGCTAGGGTGAAAACCTCTCTAAGGTAGCCTAGTTGTTTTTCAAAAAAAGAAAAGAAAAAGCAGAGGGAAAAGATCAAATTGTTATTTGCAGGTGGGCGAGAAAGATAGTCAAGGAGAAAAAAAAATGACCCAAAGGGAACCCTGCATCACGCATATTCATCTCCCCCACTCCTCACCATGCATCCATCCATAATTTCTACCATACCCTGTATTCGTATAGGATCCCCTAAAAACCTACAGGATGATCCTGTAGGAATTACAGTGGCCCAGAAAACCTACAAGAAGCAATCCAAGGGTACATGGTAGGTTTCCTAGGTCCCTAAAATTCATCCTAGGCATGATCTAACATTTCACCTCATCCACCATCATCCCTACACCCACCATTCAAAACAAGAAACCTCAGTTTCAATAGTTCTGCCAGTCTTAAAAAGAGAGAGAGAGAGAGAAGAGGGAAAAAGACAGAGAGGAGTAAGAGCATTACCTAAGTGTCCTTTGCTCTACACACACTCCTACTCCCTTTGTCCATTCATTGCACCATCCTCATAGCCCCAACCAACAACATGATTAAAGAATTCTGAGGGAGAAGCAGCTACAGGACATCCTGTAGGAAATCGTGTAGCAGCCTATCCCACAGAGTGCCAATCAACCTCTACAAGTCTTCACCAGGATAATCCAGGAGCTCCATAGCAGCATCAACATCAGATCTGTAGTCAAAAATACCTGCAAAATCCAAAAAACCATCAGTAGATAGCAAGAGGAGGAAGAAGAATGACCATGCAGCAAATAAACAACGCAGTACCTCTGATCTTTGACAACTGCAGCATGGCATCAAAACCATAGATAAGTATCCCACTCACTCACTCATATGCATGAGTCAATCAAAATTTGTAAAGGTTATGAGATAGTTGGTTTATAAGTGAAAAGGTGGCCAATTAACTTGGCTACCTTCGTTCAGTCAGCACATGCAAAACCAGGTGTCCTCTCACACGTGGTTACAGTCAACTCAAAGACAAAGGAGGAGTAGGAAAAGAAGTGATAACTACGGATCTACGAGGTGGGAGATGATTACAAGGAGTGGGAAATGATGAGGTTGTAGTGGGGACCACTGGTCCAAAAATGGTAACGTACCTCTGCTGCTAGCACACCACCTCACCCTGAAACACCATAAAGGTAAATAAAACATCGTTTGCATGCATTCATGCATTCCACCTCCTCAAAAATTCCACCTCCTCAAAAATTCCTCACTCTAGTCGCTCTCATGACCCTGGCCACCAACTGGAAGCAAGGATCCATCGTTCTACAAGAGAATTTCTATATGAGCATGCATAGGAATTCCTACAGGAAGAGTCTACAGGATACAATCTACAGGATCAGTCTGCAGGATCCACAGAGGCAGTCTACAGGATAGGTAGAGAAGAGGTCAAGAGGGGATATCACAAGAATTGTCCAATGCCACCATTCTAAAGAGGTAGGCTATAAAAATCCATCCCCATTTATAAGGAAATGTGTAGGTTTTAACCCCGTATAGAAATTACCTGCATACGAATTCTTAAACACAGAAAATAAACAATGCGAGAGAATAACACATAAAACACATATACACAGAGACTTTCCTCTGGATCACAAAACCGCGACTACCAGCTTGATTTTTCATTATGTTCCTTTCAATGCTACAATACATGTTTATGCATGCTGAAGCATCCAATACCATGGACCGAAAACCATCGCGTCCAAAACCATGTGCAAAAAACATGTACAAAACCATAGGTAGGTCCGCCCAACCTAACATAGGGTCCAAAAACAAAATTTTCTGGGGTGCTACCCCAGACCCCATAGATTGGGGTTACCTGCACCCCTCAAACTCCTTGTAACCCCCCCCCTGCTAAGCAATCGATGCAATGAAGGGGGGGATTCACCCCCCTTCTAACCCCCCAGTTAACTATGTCGGCTAGTCATGGAAAGAATATAACACCACCGAACATTCTCCCACTTGTTGTTTTCTTTCCATAGGGAGCCACAGGAGAGCTTAGTAATTTATCCAGCCCTGCAATTCCCATTGTTTCTCTACACCAAGAGAACTTCTCAGAGCTCACAGATTTTGTCAATGTATCTGCAGTATTCCTTAAAGTGTCCACCTTTACCAGCAACACCTTTTTGTCTTCTATCATATCCCTCACAAAGTGATACTAAACATCAATGTGCTTTGTATTTGAATGATATGCAGGGTTCTTTGCCCAGAAAATTGCACTTTGGCTATCACAGTCTATCCTTATAGCTCCCTATACTAACCCCATACTTGAACACAATCTCTACAACCAAACTACCTCCTTGCTTGCATGAGTGGCAGCCTTGTATTCTACCTCTGTAGTTGATAGTGCCACTAAAGATTGTTTCTTACTCATCAAATTGAATGCACTCCCAAATAGGTTAAACAAATACCCACTTGCAGATATTCTCTGATAAAGATCTCCAGCCCAATCTGCATCAACAAAGCCACGAATATCCGACACTCTGTCCAATCCTGGTCTTCCTTGGTAGCACAAACCATAATGACTAGTTCCATGCAAATACCTGAAGACCTACTTCGCTGCTGTCTAGTGCTCTTTCCTTGGTTTTGAGATAAACTTGCTCAATACTCCCAATGCATGTGCAATGTCTAGTATAGTACAGACCATCGCATACATTAGGCTACCGAATGCACTTGCATATGGAACGCGAGACATATCCTCTTCGTCTTCTTATGTCTTGGGACACTGTTCAACAGATAACATTACACCTACATGAATAGGAACCTTCACCAGTTTACTATCCTACATATTAAACCTCTACAATATTGTCTCAACATACTTCCTCTGGTTTAACCAGAGCTTCCTCTTTGCCTGGTCTCTTTTAATTTCAATGCCCAAAATATAGTTTGTAGCACCAATATATTTCATGTCGAATTTGGAGGACAATTGGGTCTTCAAATCCTCGAAAATTTCTTTGCCATTTCCAACCAACAACATATCATCCACATACAAGATCAGATAAATAACACGATCACCAATTAATTTAAAATACACACAGTGATCTGCTTTGCTTCTGGTGGAGCCAAGTCCCCATATAAATGTATCAAAATATGGATACTACATCCTTGGTGATTATTTTAAGCCATACAAAGACTTCTTTAACTTGCATACCAGTTCTTTCTTACCCTTCACCGCAAAGCCTTCAGGTTGCTTCATGTAGATCTCATCTTCCAGATCCCTGTGAAGAAATATTTTTGTCACATCCATTTGTTCTACCTCAAAATCAAAATCATCAGCAACCAATAAAAGTAATCTAATATAAGCTACCTTTGCAACAGGAGAAAAAATATCACCAAACTCAATTCCTAGCACCTGGGAATAACCTTTTGCTACCAACCAAGCCTTGTATTTATCCACCTTTCCTTCTGCATTTTTCTTCTTCTTGAACACCCATTTGCTACCAATGGGTTTCCTCCCACCCAACAACTGCACTAGATCCCAAGCCTCATTTTTGTGCAAAGATGCCATTTCATCAACCATGGCCTCTTTCCAGAGTTTTCCATCCTTTGAATCTACTGCTTCCTTCATAGTTTTGGGATCATCATGAATAAT
Organism: Pinus tabuliformis; assembly: GCA_031772625.1. Lineage (NCBI taxonomy): Eukaryota > Viridiplantae > Streptophyta > Pinopsida > Pinales > Pinaceae > Pinus > Pinus tabuliformis. The sequence continues at coordinate 1,103,178,691 of CM062820.1, forward strand.
AGATAAAGCAAAATTTGAATAGAAAGTAGATGGACTATAGATTTTTGGCTGCCTTCTTTCTCAAACTGATCTTCTCACACTCGGAGTTTGTGGCTCTTCATCTTCTGATTCCTCCTTTGTTGTAGAGTCTGATTCTTCCTCCTTTATCTCAAACTCTATCTTCTCAGGTTCCTTTGGTTGGACTTCATGTTTAATAACATCTTTCACCTCTCTGAACATCACATCTCGGATGTACACAACCTTCCTTGTTACTGGGTTCCAAAGCTTATAACCCTTTAATCCATCTTTATACCCAACAAATATGCACTTTTCAGATTTACTATCCAACTTGGTTCATTTCTCCTTTGGAACATGTACATATGCATCACATCCAAATACCCTCTAATGTGAAAGAGAGGGTTTCTTACTAGTCCATAGCTCTTATGGAGTCTTATCCTCCAACACTGATGAAGGTGATCTATTGACCAGGTAACATGCTATCTCCATCGCCTCTACCCAGAATTCTTGTCCTAACCCAGCAGCACTGAGCATGCTTCTTGCCCTTTCCATCAATGTCTTGTTCATTCTTTTTGCAACTCCATTTTACTGAGGTGTATATGGAGTAGTCTTTTGCCCTACTATACCACACCTCTTACAGCATTCTTCAATTTCCTTACTGCAAAACTTTCCACTGTTATCTGTCCTCAGCACCTTTATCATCTTCTCTGTCTGGTTTTCCACCAAAGACTTAAATTATTTAAACTTGTCAAAGACTTCAGATTTCTTCTTAAGGAAATATATCCAAATATTCCTTGAGAAGTCATCTATAAATGATACATAGTACATAGACTTACCTAGTGATGGAACCTTCACAGGTCCAAACACATCACTTTGCACAAGCTCTAATATATGTTTCGTCCTCTTACCACTAGAGGGGAAACTCACCCGATTCTGCCTCCCATATACACAATTTTCACATAAATCAAAATCCAGAGAGTTATTACTCATATCTTCTACCATGCATTTACCATGAAGTATTCAAAGGCCCTTCTCTCCAATATGTCCAAGCCTTTGATGCCACAGCATGGTCTTCTCTCTAGAGACCAATAGATTTTCTATTCCACCTTTAAGAACCACAGAACTATTGCACCCATCAACAACAGCGTTACCTTGTAGCTTGTATAGATTTCCAATCCGAACTTTGCACATCAATACTAGTAATGTCACATGGTTTAGGTTGGTGTTCGAGTTCGACAATGATTGGGTTCGGTTTGAGTTCGAATTTTTTGATGAGGTTCTCTATTAGGTTCGGCTATATATATAAACATATATTAATTTAAAATGAATTATAGGATAAAATAGTAACAAATCAACATCAATAAACATAAAATATGCTATTACAAGCTTGGAAACTGCAAGGATAAAATACAAGCTTGAGTTGTGACATGAAGTTATGAGTTTTGATCTATGGACTTGGTCATTGGCTATGAGGTTCGATGAGGTTCGTCGAATGTCAAAACATTTTTGAGGTTTGCCAAAATTTGAACCTCAAGGTTAAATTTCGACAAACCTTGTGACATAGAATATCGGTGCTCCCTAAACCATCTTGCAGGTATCCTTCTCAAACACTATTTTTACACCTACATCATCCAGCTTGCTTAGAGAATCCAGATTTCTGGCCAATGCAGGATTATGTAGAACACGTGGAAGTGTTCTAACCCTTCCACCTTGCAACTTCAACTTTAATTTTATGTGACCAACAATTCTGGCCTACCTATCATCCCCTAAGAAGGAATCACCACCATCATATTTCTCATACTTGCAGAACCACTCTCTATGAGGAGTGAAGTGAAAGGATGCACCTTAGTCAATCAACCATGCCTCATTATCTACATGTGTACTTGAAGAAGCCAAATACACGTCCCCACCTTCATCTGAGGTGGTTTTCACCTCTATAGAAGGAGCATCATCAGATCCCTTTCCTTTATCAGGAGCTTTATATTTACAGTCCCTTTTGTAGTGCCCTTCCTTTCTGCATTTCCAACACACCACCTTTACAGGTTTTCCTAGAGATTTAGATCTCCCTCTAGATTTATATCTCCCACTCGATGACTTATTTTTGTTTCTGTCCTCATATAGACAAGTCATCACCATTCTAGTTCTCCATATTTCTCTATCTCATCTCCTCTGTCAGCAAGGATGAGACTATTTCATCAGATTGCAAGGTAGTTGCATTGCTACCTATTACAATAGCCAGACTATCCCATGAATCTGGTAGAGAAGACAACAAACTAATGCACTTATCTTCATCTAAAATTTTGATATCAATAGACGATAACTAACTTACCACAATATTAAACACACTCATATGCTCTGTCACCGAGTCTCCATCTTTCGTCCTCAGGTTATATAGCTTTTTCCACTAGAACAATTTATTCAGCAGAGACTTAGATTGTTACAAACTCCCTAACTTGTCCCACAAAGCCTTTATCATAGCTACCCCTGATACATTCAACAATACTAAATTTGAGACACACGATCATATTGTGATATTTTCCCTCTAATCAAACTTATTCCATTCTTCATCAGACACTCCCGTTGGTTTAGTACCCAGATCTACCATGATCCACTAATATTTATCCACCAACAGATCCTCCATCTTGAGTTTCCACAACAAAAAACCTTGACCCTTAAATTTTTTGATCTCTATCTTTCCATTGATCACCATCTTCTTTCACCACCAGAATCGATCCCACATATCTCCCACTAAATGGGGTCTACCACAGGCCCAAGTGAAACCCCTCAGCAACAAAGGTGTCGCCTTGAAGCCAAAATAACTCTGATACCAAATGTAGGTTTTAACCTCATACATAAATTACCTGCATACATATTCTTAAACACAGAAAATAAACAATGTGAGAGCATAACACATAAAACACATATACATAGAGATTTACCCCCAGATCCCAAAACTGGGACTACCAACTTGATTTTTCATTATGTTCCTTTCAATGTTACAATACATATTTATACATGCCGAAGCATCCAATACCATGGACTGAAAACCATCGCGTCCAAAACCATGTGTGAAAAACATGCAAAAAACCATAGGTAGGTCTGCCCAACCTAACATAGGGTCGAAAAACAAAATTTTTTGGGGCGATGCCCACGACCCCATAGAGTGGGGTTACCTACATCCCTCAAACCCTTTGTGACCCCCCCCCCCCTCGGCTAAGCAATCAGCGCAACAAAGGGGGGGCTCTGCCCCCCTTCTAACCCCCAGTTAACTACATCGGCTAGTCGTGGAAAGAATATAACACAACCCAACAAAATGAACTAGAAATTCTCTAAAATCTAGTGAATTTAGCAACTATGGGAGGTGAATTACATACATAGTAAACTCTGTTTTCCTCCTAAATTTAAATTTTTTGTGTCAATCCTCTCATTTTCTTCTCAAGCCTCACAAGAAAGATGAGAGGATGGTTTAATAGGAGAGAACCCATAAAAACTGTGAGGATACAAAAACACCCCCAAGTGCTTGAAATATTTAGAAGACACAACTCGATGGGGTTTTTCGAAAAATTCACATGGTATGATGATGAGGTGGCTCAAGAATTTTCTCATTCCCTCACTCCACATAGCAGAATCCATGCCATTGTTTTAGTTAGAGGCCTCACTATAGATCTCACCCTAGAGCTCATTAGTAGGGTCACCACACTTCCCCTAGGAAATCCATGGAGAAAGGAGGACAATGGGGATAGTGAGGTGGCAAAAAGGAAATTCTTTTTAGAAGGTGAAGAACCCACAGAGGATAAAAATGGAGTAAGAAGGGACAGTTTGCCATACCCATGGAGTGAGGTAGGCTACCAACTCATCAAATATATCTTATGTGAGGGTAGATATAGTGTTTTTTATGGCTACCATTTCGGGATCCTTGAAGAATTAAGATTTGGGGTAGAAACACTAATTCACCAAAGACTCAGTGTACCCTATTTCTTGATGCAATCACTCATAGAATCCAACAACAAAGTAAACGAAGGGAATTCCCAACAATTGGCTCCCCATGGGTTGATAAATATCCTCATCGAGGATGCCCTCCAAAGCCTCAGAATAGCATAGTAAGTCTTCAGAGACTTGCCAGCAGAGGATGACATCAAAACCCTCACTTATGATGTTAGTCCTTCTGTCAGTGAGGAGGAGGAAACATATGAAGAAGAAGATATAGATCTAGATAAGGATGAGAAGGATGAAGATGAAGCTAGCATAGAGGAACATGATGAAGTAAGAGAAGAAGAGGGAGAAGAGAAGGAGGATGATAATTGAACAGAGGAGGAAACTAAGGAAGAAACTGATGGAAACGAGGAAGAACAAGAAGAGGAAGAAGAGAAGAAAAACAAAGAGGAAGAAGGAATTGAAATAGAGGGGAAAGAACACAAGGTGGGGTCACCTAAGGTGTCCCCAGAGGCCATTGAGAGAGAGAAAACAACTGCCCTCACTGCTCTCAATACCCCAGTCAAGAAAAAAGGAAAAATAAGGAGGCAAACCCCGCTATATTTTAGAACAAGAAAGACCACAAGAATCAAGCAAGGGAAGCCACAAATTTCAACAAAAATTCCTATTGTGATTGAATATTCCCATACTCAAAGAGACAAAATACCTTTCCGGAAGTCACCAATCACATATGTAAGGAGGCATAATACTAAATCAATTTCCTCAAAAGGTAAGGCCATCCTACAGGATCCACAACAAAACCTACAGGAAGCAAAAATAGTCCTACAAGATACTCTGCAAAAACTACAAGAAGCATAGAAATTGGAAGGCAAGGTAGGGGAGTAGCAAGAAACAAAAGAAGAAGACCCTGAAACAAAGGAACCAAGCCCCCAACCTAACCTAGACTCCTACTACTAGTTTATTGAAGGAGGTAGGGTGATACCTAATTTTCCATCCCATTGTTTTTCAAACTTGAGAAGGAGAGGGCCAGAACCCACCGATGGATGCAAATTGACAAGTCAAAAGGGGTGGAAGATAGTGGGCACATGGAAGAGAAGCTCAAAGAAATGGGAAAAGAGCTAAGTGCCTTAAGGGATAGAGAAACAATAATGAGAGATCAACTTGAGAGGGAAAATGCATGGCTGAGGGGAAAACTGTAGGAAATGGAGAACCAACTAGAATGTATGGCTAGCCTCTCCTTCGAGGCCATCCAGTGTAGTATGCCAACTAAATCCTATGCTCTTTACCTCAAAGAACAGTAGTTGCAGTTTCAGATTAAAACACTAGCACAAAGGGGCACCATGCCATTTCAGGACTACAGGAAGTTTATTGATCTTTGTGATCAAAGCACACTAGAGGATAGGGCCAACATGGCTGAGTTTTATTTGCACAACATGGCACTCATAGACATGAATGTTTGGGATCCTAATTCCAAGCTAGCAGATCTAAAATTAATGGCTTTGGAATCATGGATGAACCATGAGGAGTCAAGGGTTGCAGAGATGAAAAGAATGTTGGCCAGAGATCAAAACAAACCTCTTTTTATTAGAGCTAGACAATCGAATCCCATGGCCATAATCAGCACCCATAATTTGATTGCAAATGATCCTCAGCTCACACCTAGATATCTTGCTGCCCAAGAGCAAGAAATTTCATATTTTGAGGATATGTTTAGGCTGCTAGGAGATGATAATATACATGCTTGCCTAAGGAGATGGAACACATTTCCACATAGCTTGAAGATTAGGGAATATCACTCCCCTCAAAGGTTGAGAGAGGCACTCAACAAGACACCTATGTATAAGCAATCAATACAATGGTTGAAGGTCAATTGAATAGGCCTAAAACTCAGTCCACCACTACTCCTAGGGATGCTAGAAGGGAGAAAAGAAGAAGATGAAAAGAGGCAGTGGTAAGAAATAGAAAAGAAACAAGACTTTTATGAACAAGAAGAAGAGAGCACATCGGAGGCGTGGGATGTCAGGTAAGCTACCAGAGCCATGAAGGACATGGAAATTGACAAATTTGCTCAGAGGATGAGCAACACTTTCAGTAGGGGGCTGATGATGAGCCTCATCATTAGGTGATTATATGGGCCTTAATTCACCTCTTAGCCTAGTCAAACCAACTATTCTCACAACTAATTGCATACTTTTGATTATATTTTGCTTATGACATGAGTTAGAGTTGGATATTTTGCTTTGTGATCTAATATGCATTTGATGCAGGATTAAAGGATAAAAGAAACGAATTTCGGCAAATACCTTGGTCAAAACCTCCTCATTTACTACCCCTCCATTCAAATATTCCTCCATCAGCTTAGAGTGCAAACATCCAAATCATGAGGACTAGAAGGCAGCCAACCAAGTGAAAGACAAAGCACCAGTTTATCTTGAGTTTGGGAGCCAAGCCTCCCTAATTTTAAGGAATTCCTTGGAGACATCAGATGTATAAGTAGAGAGGCCTAGGACCTCATTAGGATTCATATTTTTTATTGTAAAACTCTACTCTACTTTCGAGCTGCAAGACTTGTGACAATTTTTGATGTAATCCATTGTTTTGATAATAAGAATGAGTTTTGTTTTGAGCCAGCACTGAGTTAACTTAGAGGGCTGAAGCTCTTGGGTTAGGGCCCAGCTCTAGTAGCCAACGTCCTCTTTATTGTACATGTATGTTAGCAAAGATTCATGGTGTTACACAAAATATTGTCACCATGACCATTCGTAGTCAATGTGAGTCTATCATCACTCATACTGTCCTCCTTTGCAAGTCTCAAACCTCAGCTCTTCATGTCAAGCTTTAAAAATGAGAGAAAGTACTTGAAAGTCAATAAAGCTCTGGTTCCGCACTTTCTCTTACTGTTACCTGTGGTCCCGCACCCCTTGGTCATGTTACCTATGGACCTGCCTACTCTGTCTCTAAAGGAGTGGGTGCGGACCCCTGTGAAAGTAAAAAAGGTGCAAGTTTATTCTTAAAAACTCACTTGTGGTTAATTCTGGATGCTTCTAGAAGGAACCTTGACGTGGATGGTTCGCTCCTAGGTGGTTCATGCATCCCATAACTAAAGGAGCTAATCCCTTGAAGAGAGGAGCTTATCCCTTTGAAGGATGGCTTTATCCCTTTGAAGGTGGACCTCGTAACTTCCTTCCATTGCACTATAACTTAAGGCATTGAGCTGGTTGCTAGAGAGGTTGAAAGCTGAACATTTTTGAGGATAAATGCTGTTGGAATTGAGACTTCCTAGTTAAGCTTGAGAGGAGAGATTACATACCTTTTGGCTTCATTAGGAAGAGAGTGAAACTTGTCAAAATAGAAGAGATTCTTGCTGGACCCTGGGAGGAGCTTGTACAGCATCAAGGCACCAAGGTTGTAAGTTTCTTCTTTGATTAAAGTTAATACAATCAGATTCATTTTTCTCAATAAATTGTCTTATATGATTTATTTCATGAATTCCTTGATCATCATGATAAATATGCTTTATTATATTGGCTTTTCAGGTGCTATTTAATGTGTGTGCGTGTTGGTGATTGTAGATTCTTTACAAGGGAGCTCATTTGGATCAATGGAGCGTGGCTTCCACAAACTAGCACTAGATTCGAGGTAGGCCTAAAACACCTGTTTGCCTTTATTTATAAATTGCATATTTAGAGAAAGATAGAATTTGTTTGGTTTGCTTGTCACTAGATATCCACAAATACTAGGTAGGTCGGTCTTGTCCACAAGAACGACTTATCTGGCCGACAAAATGGCGACTCCACTAGGGACTTGAATTTTTTATTTTTTCCTTTGCTTTTACTTTGACATGAGAAACTGTGTCTTTGTTTCTGGTTTTTAACTTGATGTGTGTGGGATTGGGTAGGTTCAGTATATTTTGAATTATTTTTTGTTTTTCGTAATTTTGGAAGAGGACCGCACCCTCTGCTTGTAACGCAGTGCAGACATCCCCACACTTTTGTTTTACACACAGAGCGGTACCGCAACTGGGTATACTGGGGGCCTGTGGACCCTGTCAAAATTTTGAAAAACTTAAAATTTTCTCATTCAGTCAGCTTAGGATTTGTTTATGTGTTTTTAGCCTCTGCCCAGATCTGCACGTATCTTGTCAGGAACTTTTCTTAGGTTAATTCCATTGGCATTTAGGTTTTAGGTGAAATTCCTAGAAGTTTTGTGTGTTGGGCTTGATTTTCGTTTGGTCTTTGTAGTAACTCAGAGCTTAGAAGCCTTAGAAACCTCAGATCACCTTGGTTTTTGCTGGCCTTCTTATGAGTCTGACCGTTTTGTAAAATCTACCTTTGTTGAAGAATCCATCTTGTTTTTTCTCTTTGCGAAACTTTGAAAGAACTTGTGTTGAAAGTTTTGGATTTCATTCTTAGAAAAGAAAACAAAAGCTGGTTGTTTTTTGATTAATTTGTGATTCTGGACAAATTAGTCCTTAGTTTTCTCATAACTAAGTAAAACATCCTTGAAAAGAAATCTTGTAAGTTTTTACTTCAATTAGCTTTTTAGAATTTACAGATCTCAAGATTAGATTTTTCAATAGTTTTGAGTGTTTTATAAAAATAAAAAAAAAAACTCTTTTGAAAAAGTTTGTTTTTGTAGTGTTTGAGTGTTTGAAAAGGAAGGGAAATTTTCGTGAGCATAACTAGTTGTCTCGTTTTTGAGTTCATTAGAAAAGACAAAAAGCTCTTCTTTTTATTTTGTTTGTTAAGGAAAGATTTGTTTTTTCAAAGCATTTGCATTCTCAACTCTTTCTTTAGCTAGAAATTCATTGAAGAAAAAGGATTGCTTATCATCTTAAGTGCATTTTTAGTGATTTGGAGTCGTGTCTTCACACCATAAAGTTTCGTCTTCACACTTTTTGACTTAAGAAATAAACCAATAAAAATAATGCTTAAAGTAAAATCTATCTAGTAATCTTTTTATTTCTAGGGCTCTTTATCACCAACATAGCTTAGGCTGTTGGAAATAATACTGGGGGGGGTGAATCAGTATTATCAAATTATTTTCAATATATTTATACTTTGAATTATTCTACAGATGTTGTATGTCAGTACCATAAAATAATGAGCATGAAGAAGAAAAACAGATAGTCACACCAAAGAACACCAGATATAATGTGGAAACCCAATGTGGGTGAAAACCACCTACTGCAATATGTCTCTATCTTCTTTCAATTAGAAACTCCTTTTACAATGATTTTATACTGGTGCAGTCCTTTACCAGTACGCAGGCTGCAACCTGCAGAGAGCTACAACTCTCTCTCGTTTTCCAGTCTCTCCTGGAAGGGAGCTATAGCCCCCTACTTCTTTTCTTTCAAGGACCACTTTTCATTAATTTTCAGACTGGATCAAATAAACATCAAGTACATGTGAACCAACCAATCTCCTTATACAATGAACTTCTCAAAATGTTGTAAACAGAAAACCAACACTAGTAACCTAAACCCAGAACACAGCAGCAAATAGAAAACAGGCAGCCAACAAATATTTCAAAACAGGTCCGCAACTTCACCAATATAAACCTGCGGATACCCGCACTTCACCTTCAGCTGTGCTGCGTATACCCGCACTTCATCTTCTTCTGTACTGCGTACCCCACACTGTGCCTTCAGTTGCTCTGCCTACACCCGCACTGTGCTTTCCTCTGTACTACGTACCCCGCACTGCGCCTTCAATTGTGCTGCGTATACCCGCACTGCGCCTTCAGCTGCGCTGCGTATACCCGCATTGCGCCTTCAGCTGCGCTGCGTATACCCGCACTGCGCCTTCAGCTGCGCTGCGTACCCCCGCAGTCTCGCTGTAGATCACCTGTGAACCTCTGATTAGGGCCAAATTAACAGTCCTCCAATGTACCCCAGACAGTCAGATCAACAGATCTGATCATGCGCCCGAGAGATCACGACTTAGTAATAGATTCGCCTTTTAAATTTTACCTTGATTTGGATCTAGCTTTTAAAACTGATAACCCAAAATTCAGATCTTAAGATATTCAACTTTCAAAGATATCTCAGCCAAGTGATCTCCTTCCCTATTTATAGTCAAGCCCTTATTCACACCATGGGACAAAACCATCAATAACCAAAACAAGGGATCCAAACCGGGGCTAAATTAGATCCTATACCACGGGTCAAAACCATAGGATCATGAACGATGGGCTAAATACCATGGGCCAAACATAAGAAATCCCACGTGAGCACACTTCTCTGCCTTGAAGTGAGTGAACTGGGGGACCGCACTTTCTGAACGGGTAACCTGCGAGTATGACCGCACTTCATGAACGACAAACCTGTGGGTCCGCACCTTTTGAACCATTCACCTGCGAACCTCGTAATTTTCATCATTTTGAGAGCCTGAACAGAGTTTTTCCACTTGAGTGAGTTGCCATCAAGTACAACACCTGTACCATAGAGCCAAACCAAAATCATAATGCCAACAATTTCCCCCTTTGGACTTGATGGCAACCTCAAGATCCTCATTGTCATTCTCCCCCTTTGACATCAAGGGCAAAGGGTTATGCTCCCCCTAAGAACATGCTCCCCCTGACTATAAACTAGATCTGCAAAGGAAATAATTTCTTCAAGAATAACCATAATCCACCAAACACCATAAATGACCATGAAAGAGATAGAGACATATTGCAGCAATATTCCTTTGTACTTCCTCCATAATGCCAACAATGCATTATATGCTCCCCCTGAACCTGTGCCATTTGATCTTCGACCAATCCACAACTCAGCAAATGTACGCATATACCCCAGATGAACCTTGCGTACAACCAACAATCAGAAGAGAGTCAACAACAAGATGATGCATCAACAACCCCCAGCTTTTGCCTGAGGTATTCAAAGGTCTCCCTGGGCAATGGTTTGGTGAGTATATCAGCAACTTGTTCCTTAGAAGGAACATACTGCAACTTGACCTTTTGTTCAAGCACTTGTTCCCAGAGAAAGTGATACTTGATCGGTATGTGCTTGGTCTTTGAATGCATGACTGGGTTCTTTGAAATGCTGATTGCACTTGTATTATCACATAAGATGGAGATAGGTGGTGTACAAGTGATTTGAAAATCCTGCAAAGTCTGCATCATCCAAAGGAGTTGAGTGCAGCAAGATGCAGCAGCAACATATTCCACTTCAACTGTAGACAAAGCAATTGAACTCTGTTTCTTGCTGAACCAAGATACTAATCTGGAACCCATAAAGAATGCACCACCACTTGTGCTCTTCTTGTCATCCACGTTTCCGGCCCAATCTGCATCTGTATAAGCATGAAGTGTGAGATTTGTATCTCTAGGATACCATAAGCCATAGTTTTGAGTACCTTGAAGATATTTGAAAATTCTCTTCACTGCCTGAAGATAAGTTTCCTTTGGATTTGCCTAAAATCTTCCAACTATTCCCACTCCATGCATGATGTCTGGTCGGGTACCTGTCAAATAAAGTAGACTTCCAATCATAGATCTGTATGTTGGTTGATGCACTGCTACTGATTCATCATTTTCACTGAGGTTACATCCTGTGACCATGGGTGTACATACTAGTTTTGCATCTTCCATACCATATTTCTTCAAAATCTGCTTGAGATACTTGGTTTGAGACAAGAAGATCGCTCCTTCATTTTGTTGGATTTGCAATCCAAGAAAATATGTCAATTCTCCAAGCAAAGACATTTCGAATTCTTTCTGCATCACCAAGGCAAAGCTTTGACTCATAGCTTCTTCATTGCTGCCAAAGATAATATCATCTGCATACACAACAAGTATTAGCAATTTGTCATTTTCAATTTTTATATAAAGATTGCTATCTGCTGATCCTTTTGAAAAACCTTGTTGATGAAGATATTTGTCCAAATGATAGTACCAAGCCCTTGGAGCTTGTTTAAGACCATAGAGAGCCTTTTTCAGTATGCATACAAGATTTGGATCATTTCCAAGAATGAAACCATCTGGCTTCTCAATGTATACTTCTTCTTCTAAGTCTCCATTCAGAAAGGTTGATTTCACATCCATTTGAAATACTTTGAACTTTTGAAAGCTTGAGAGAGCGAGGAACATTCGGATGGCCTCAAGTCTTGCAACAGGAGCAAAAGTTTCTTCAAAATCTATTCCTTCTTGCTGGGCATACCCTTTACAAACAAGTCTGGCCTTGTTTCTAATTACTTCCCCATTTTCATTCAACTTATTCTTGAAGATCCATTTTGTCGCTATAACATTTTTATCCTTTGGTCTAGGAACCAACTCCCAAGTGTTATTCTTTTCGATCTGCTCAAGTTCTTCATCCATTACTTTGACCCAACATTCATCTTTGCATGCCTCTCTTACATTTTGTGGTTCAGTGGAGGAGAGTAATGCCAAATAGCTTGAAGCTTCTGCAATTGTTCTTCTTGTTTGTACACCTGCTTCTTTTTGCCCCAAAATCTGAGATTCTGGATGATTCTTCTGAACGTACCTAGATGGAGTCTTCTCTTCTATCCTTATCTATTCCTCTGGTGCTTCTTGAGGTTCTTCTTCTTCTTCATTCTGTCTCTGAGGGTAGTCTTCATTTTCTTCGATATTTTCATGATTTACTTGCCTAGGAATGTATCCCTTTTCATCAACCACTACATCAATGCTGTCAACAATTCTTCCAAGTCTTTTATTGTAGCACTTATATGCTTTGTTGTGTGGAGAATAACCAAGAAGAATGCATTCATCTGCTCTAGGTTCAAGTTTGCCAAGTTTCTCATCAGTATTCTTAATATAGCATTTGCTCCCAAAAATTTTGAAATGCTTTACCGAAGGAGTCTCACCGTACCAGAGCTCATGAGGAGTTTGAGTGTTGTTCACTTGGACATTTGTTTTGTTGAGAATAACAACCGCAGCATTTGCAGCTTCACCCCAGAAAGTTGCGGGAGTTCCAGACTCATCAAGCATAGCACAAGCCATTTGTTGGACTGTTCTGTTCATCCTTTCCACCACTCCATTTTGCTGAGGATTTCTAGTTGTAGAGAATTCCCTTCTTATCCCATGTTCTTCATAGAAATTGAAAAATTCATTTGAGGTAAACTCCCCACCTCTGTCAGACCTGAGGCACTTAATTTTGTAACCTGATTCATTTCAACCAAGGCTTTGAAGGATTTGAATTTTTCGAATGCTTCGTCTTTGTGCTTCAAAATTCCTAACCAAACAAACCTGGAGAAATCGTCAATGAATAATATCAAGTATTCTTCTCCTTGTGGTGACCTTGTCCTGAAAGGACCACATTCATCTGTATGGACTAGTTCAAGAGGCCTGCTAGCTGATCCTTTCTTTTCCGGGAAGTTGGTTCTGGTTTGCTTAGCAAACTGACATGATTTGCATATGGTGTTGTCTGGAATTTTGATATCTGGAAGACCACGAACTGCCTGATATTTGCATGCCTTCCTTATTTGTGAAAAACTTAGATGCCCCAACCTCCGGTGCCATAACCAATGTTCATCATCCTTGCTCAAATAGCATTGTTGTTGTCCTTCTTCAAATATGTATATATTATTTGGAGTTCTTCTACCTTTGATCACTGTTTTCCCTGTATCAAGATCACGAACACTACATCCATTTGATCGAAATATTACCTCGGTTCCTTGATCGCACAGCTGACTGACACTCAGAAGGTTATGCTTCAAGCCATCAACATACAAAACATTTCCAGCTTTGACCTTTTCTTTCAACTGAGCTGTGCCTTTTCCTTTTATAGCTGCAGGAGTATCATTTCCAAAAGAAACTTTCTTTCCCTTTTCTAAAGCAGAATATGATTCAAGTTTTTCTTTATCACCTGTCATATGCTTCGAACATCCACTGTTGATGTACTATAGATTTTCCTGTCCCTCTACATAAAATGCTATCCCACATCTTTCTGATTGTGGTTCCTTTATTCTCCATGTTCTGGTGCTTGAGGCTTGTTCCTTTGTCTGCTGAAACCTGCTCTTGCATTCAGAATCTTCATGACCGAAGTTATTACAAATAGAACATTCAATTTCATTTTCGAGAGCTGAAAAGTTGTTATAGGTCCTTTTTGTAATCCTAGTCATACTTTTTTTTTTTTGAGCTTCTCTAGTCATGATTGTTTTATATGCAACACATTGAGCTGCTTTGTGACCAAAGTTATGGCAAGAGAAACATTGGCCATTGAAGAAACTTCTGTGGTTATCAAATCTACTGGCCAAATGATTGTAATTTCTATTGTCATCCATTCTTGAAGCAAGTTGAGAAGATTTTACCTGTGGCTGGTTGTAGCTTTTGTTCACCCTTAAGACAAATTGCCCCTAGTTTACCTGGTAGTCTTTGTTTGTTCTTGATGTAATTCGTCCCTGCTTTACCTGGTGATCTCCATTGTGCTTTTGTTCATTCCTTCTTGCTGCATCAAGATAACTCTTTGAGGTGGATGCTTGAGATGTTTCTCCATTATACCCCATACTTGTCTTGTTTAGCGGAGAACGCTGTACATTGATGATCTCATCCAGAGTTTCAGATCCTTTGACAAACTTAAGATTAATAGCCTTTGTTTTCTCAATTTCTTTTCTAAGGCCAACAATTTCACATTCTAACTTTTCAAGAAATTTTTCTTTTTCATCAATTTGAAATTGTAGAGTATCAATGATCACATTCTTTTCTTCTATACATGTCTTGAGTCTAGAAATCTCTTCATAGAAACTATCCACATCTATAGCATCCATGTAATCATCATCTTCAAAGGCCATTAAAAGTTTATAATCATTACCTCGTTCATCTTCATCACTATTTGATAGACCATCACTGTCTTCATGAGTGTAGTAGCTTTTCTTATTTGCATTCTGTTTCTTGTTCCATCTAATAGGTTCCTTTCCCTTGTCGATCTTATCCTTATGAGGACATTTGGCAGCATAGTGACCTACTCTTCCACAAGCAAAGCATTTGAAGGGTAACTTACCTCTGAACCGTCCAGCACCCCGTTGAAGATTTCTGACAAAATTTGATTCATCTTCTTCTTCTGACCCATGTCCTGATTCATAGTACTCTCCTTTGCCTGAAGCCTTGAAGGCATCTTCTCTCCTGTCAGATGGACCTCCTTTCCTCATTTCATAATCAGTTAGAATTCCATGCAGTTGTGACATTTTAAGATGTTGTAGATTCTCCTTTTCTTCTATAGCAAAAACTTTAGATTCAAACCTAGGTGACAAAGATCTTAGAACTTTTTCAACCACAACAGAATCTTTTATTTCTTCACCCAAATTTTTCATACAATTAACAATCTCATCCACACGAAGAAAATAGTTAGCCACACTTTCATCATTATACATCTTGAGATTTTCATATTGAATCCTGAGGGTTTGAAGTTTTGCACATTTTACCTGATCATCTCCTTCATAGCTCAGAACAATCTTGTCCCATATTTCTTTTGCGGATTTATACTGCATAACTTTCACAAATTTTGATTGAGATAGACATCTTAGAAGAGTATTGACTACCTTTTCATTTGTTTCACATTTCCTCTTCTCAGCTGGATCTGTAGGAGTAGCTGATGGAAAAGTATACCCTATTTCTATGATGTCCCAGACTTCTGTACCCAAATATTGAAGATAGGTAGTAACTCTTACCTTCCAATACACGAAGTTTGTCCCATCAAAAATCGGTGGCCTAATTGATGCTTCCCTCTCGTAGTTGCTCATGATGAAAGATCTTCCTTCAAGCGATCAAGTTCCTTCAGAAGGACCTGCTCTGATACCAATTGTTGGAAATAATACTGAGAGGGGGGGGTGAATCAGTATTATCAAATTCTTTTCAATATATTTATACTTTGAATTATTCTTCAGATATTGTATGTTAGTACCATAAAATAATGAGCATGAACAAGAAAAACAGATAGTCACACCAAAGAACACCAGATATAAGGTGGAAACCCAATGTGGGTGAAAACCACCTGCTGCAATATGTCTCTATCTTCTTTCAATTAGAAACTCCTTTTACAATGATTTTGTACTGGTGTAGCCCTTTACTAGTACGCAGGCTACAACCTGTAGAGAGCTACAAGTCTCTCTCATTTTCCAGTCTCTCCTGGAAGGGAGCTACAACCCCCTACTTCTTTTCTTTCAAGGACCACTTTTCATTAATTTTCAAACTGGATCAAATAAACATCAAGTACATGTGAATCAACCAATCTCCTTATACAATGAACTTCTCAGAATGTTGTAAATAGAAAACCAACACCAGTAACCTAAACCCAGAACACAGCAGCAAATAGAAAACAGGCAGCCAACAAATATTTCAAAACAGGTCCGCAACTTCACCAATATAAACCCGCGGATACCCGCACTTCACCTTCAGCTGTGCTGCGTATACCCGCGCTTCATCTTCTTCTGTACTGCGTACCCCGCACTGTGCCTTCAACTGCTCTGCGTACACCCGCACTATGCCTTCCTGTGTACTGCGTACCCCACACTGCGCCTTCAGTTGCGCTGCGTATACCCGCACTGCGCCTTCTTCTGTACTGCGTACCCCCGCACTCTCGCTGTAGATCGCCTGTGAACCTCTGATTAGGGCCAAATTAACAGTCCTCCAATGTACCACAGACAGTCAGGTCAACAGATCTGATCATGCGCCCGAGAGATCACGACTTAGCAATAGATTCACCTTTTAAATTTTACCTTGATTTAAATCTAGCTTTTAAAACTGATAACCCAAAATTCAGATCTTAAGATATTCAACTTTCAAAGATATCTCAGCCAACTGATCTCCTTCCCTATTTATAGTCAATCCCTTATTCACACCATGGGACAAAACCATCGACAACCAAAATAAGGGATCCAAACCAGGGCTAAATTAGATCCTATACCACGGGCCAAAACCATAGGATCATGAACGACGGGCTAAAAACCACGGGCCAAACATAAGAAACCCCACGTGAGTGCACTTCTCTACCTTGAAGTGAGTGAACTGGGGGACCGCACTTTCTGAACGGGTAACCTATGAGTATGACCGCACTTCATGAACGACGAACCTGCGGGTCCGCACCTTTTGAACCATTCATCTGCGAACCTCGTAATTTTCATCATTTTGAGAGCCTGAACAGAATTTTGCCACTTGAGAGAGTTGCCATCAAGTACAACACCTGTACCATAGAGCCAAACCAGAATCATAATGCCAACATAGGCTAGTATCTTGGAGTAGGGAGTAATTAACTCTCCAAGATAGTAAAACAAACAACTAGTTGTATCTTACGGTAGGAGATAAATTCCAATTGTTACATCTATGCTCTGTGAAGCTCCTCTTATAGGAGTCAAGCACGAGATCGTGTCCGAACCAGTGGGGTAATCAATCCTTCCTCATTGGGAACGATACAAGATATACACGTATTAAAAACGGTAAACCTCGGATTAACCATTGTCGAGGAACCTTGGGTCACTTGTTCGTAAACGTTGGATTATGTCAAGGAGCCTTCAAGGGGATTAAGCTTGCTACTCTACCCTTGCATGTGTATCAGATCACAGACTGTTCCCCCAAGTATATTTGTTTCCGTTGGTAACCATAGTGATCATATTCTATAGGATTCTTACCTAAGGTGAGGGTGGAGGGAAGATCCCACTCTGCCTGGACCAGACGTCGGCTAGA
Organism: Pinus tabuliformis; assembly: GCA_031772625.1. NCBI lineage: Eukaryota > Viridiplantae > Streptophyta > Pinopsida > Pinales > Pinaceae > Pinus > Pinus tabuliformis. The sequence goes on from CM062820.1 coordinate 1,103,196,259, forward strand.
CTCACTTGGATTTTCTGGGGGGTTCTCTTCACTCGAGACGGTTTAGTGGAGAAACTTGTGCCAGTATATTCATTAAGAAGGTTGTCGGGGCAACTGTTCCAACCACCATTTCTGTATTGAATTCTACGACGTTGGATTTCATCACCAACTAGTGTTTTCAGTATGGAAAGTTACTGTTTGTGTGTGGTTTGACCTCCTAGATTCTTTAGGCGTGTGATTCAAAATTGTTTGGTTCTTTAGAGACTTTAGGTGGTTTTCATTGAGAATTTTCTTTGTTTGCGTGTGAAGTAGTTAAAATATTTAATCGTGGCTGAATTACTGAGGAAGTCCCGTAGACTTCGGGGCCAACCTCCTAAGTTTTCACCGAGCCAGCTTGAAGGGCTACGAGCCCTTGTAACTCCTAGTGATAGTAGAGTTAGGTCACCTGAAGAAGGAGAGTCTTCTTTAGTTATACATCTTGATTATCAAGTGCAAGGACCAGAGTATATTTTAGAACCTGTTTCTTTTTCCGAAGTTACTGGTATTTTTTCTTCTACTAGTGAATTAGTCAAGGAACCTGAAATATCTGAACTTGAAATTGAACCTGCTGCTACTTCAACATCAGAATTTGCCTCTCCAACTTCCAGTGGTCCTGGTTCACCCAGGGTAGAAAGAGTCATTACCCAAAATTTTCCTTCTGGACTTATTGCTATTGAAGAACTTGTTATTCCAGAAGAAGGTATACCTATCCCTAAAAATCAACCAGCTATAGAACTTAGTGAGCATGAATCAATCTTTTACAGTCCACCTAGGAGGGATGCTTGGTATCTTTCATTGACTAATTTTTTGGAAAACCCGGGACTAATTTTTTCACCACCTCGCATTCCTTTTCATCCAACACCTAGGGGTTATTATCCTCCTTTGAATATGTCGAGACAATCGTCCATGTTTTCTCAATCTCCAGAAACCTTTTTATATGGCGGTCCTTCTGTTCCCTCTGGGTATCAGTCTCTTACTGGTACTTTTTTGGGAGCATCTCCTCAACCTATCGAACAAGGATTATTAACTGGTAATAACAGAACTAAGCCATTGAGTGTAGAAGATATTCTTATGATGTCAAGTACCATTCCAAATCCGCAACCTCAAGATGGCCAGTTACTCCCTGGGGTGCAGCCTCAAGGTCCTCAATTATCGCTTGGGGGGCAACCTCAAGGTACCCAATTACCGCCTAGGGGGGCAACCTCAAGGACGGTACATACCTACAGGACAGTACATTCCTCAAGGTCAACCCCAGACTCAATCTGTAACTCAAGGTCAACCCCAGTATCAATATGTACCTCAAGGTCAACCTCAGTATCAGTACGTGCCTCAAGGTTATCAACCTCAAGGTCAGTACCCAACCCAAGGTTTCCAACCACCTTCCGGTCAATCATTTGTCCAAGGAACTGGAAATGTACCTTTGAATTATCAACCCTACCCTCAACCCGGTTATGGTCCTCAATATGCTCAACCTTCTATGGGTACATACCCCGGAATGAACTTAGTGTGGGATCCATCTCAATCTCAACAGATCTTGCAACCGAACATGCAGTTGTCACCTCAATCTAGACAACCCTTGGTTTCTGGTTCAACCCAGCAACCTTTCCAGCCTACTATTCAAACTTCTGCGCCTTCTGTAGTTTCTCAGCCTGGGCCTAGTTCACCTCAAAATCCACCTCAAACGACTGGTGCAACTGCTGCAACATCTGTTCAATCTACCCCACCTACTTCTGGAGTATCAACAACTCCAGTTTCTAATGTTCCTGTATCAACTCCTCAAGCATCCTTACCTCAGTCTGGACCCACAATTCCGACTTTGGTTCAAATGCCTGTAGGACAACCTGGTCCAAGTACGGTTGTCACAAGTCAACCTCAATTTACTTATCAACCGTACCAGGGACAGTACCAATTTGGTCCTGCTGTGCAGCAACCAGTCTATCAGTATCAACCGTACCCTAGATATACTTATCAGCAACCTCAACAACCCCAGTCCGGTTCGGTTAATCTTGGTTTTCCACGAGGATATAATATCCCAATTGCAATTCCAATTCCTAGTTATCCTGGATATCCTCCTCCTGGGGCTGGTCTCATGACCCAAGGTTTCAGGGACCCTAATCGTCAGTTACCATTCATTGCAACTTTGGACTTGCCTGACTTGTCGTACCTTACAAACGATCGAATTAATTATCTTGCGTTTTGGCTGCCAATGCCGAATAAGTTTCCTAGTGATATTCCTAAGTTTGAAGGTAAATCAGGAGAGGATCCATTGAACCATGTGATGACTTATCACCTTTGGTGTGCGTCTAACTCCATTTCAGATGATTCAATTCGTCTACGGCTTTTTCAACGCACTCTAATTGGTCTTGCGGCCAAGTGGTATATTGAGTTACCGCGAGCCACTTTTTATAATTTTAGTCAGTTAGCTACTTTGTTTTTAACTCATTTTCAGTTGCCAATCAGATATGACAATGGCACGGAATTATTAGCTTCATTAAAGCAGTCAACGTCCACTTACATTTCATATCACATTCATGAATGGAGACATTGATGGTGTTTAGTGAAATTTTTTATTCCGGATCAAATCTTAGCCGAATGGTTTGTCAAATATTTATTACCGAAAATCACTGAGGATGTAGCTAAGGCAGGAGTCGTTACTGAAGAGCAAGTAATATCTCAAGCTTAGTACCTTGACCTAGTTTATACGTAGTCAGGTACGTTATACGAGAAAATCACCGACCTTCCTAAACAAAATCGAATAACTACATCTCATTCAGGGTCTCATGCCGCTGATGGTATGATTGGTACGGTTAATACCAAAAGTAAGAAGAAATCTTCCAAGAATTCTTCTCCTATCATAACTTTACCAGATTCCCCAACAAGAGATTCTTCCGTAGAAATTTCTACCGATGTTCATGTTGTAGAGTCATCTACAGCCAAATCAAAATCCGACGGTAAAAAGAAAGGGAAGAAGAAAAATAAAACAGATAAAAATTCGAAAGAGAAACCAGAAAAAACAGAATCTACTGATGAGAAACGCAAACCTCATTATCCTTGTCTCATTTGTGATGAAGAGCATTTTACAAGAGACTGCCCTCATCGTGCTGAGGTTGCGAAAATCATCAAAGGTTCCCAAACGCCTGCTGTTTTGAAGGATCCTTTTCCTAGTCAAGATAGTAAGATGATAGGTTCTTCCTCAAATGCCTCAGAAGAACCCATAATGATGATGTCCCATGTTAGGATTGCGACACGATCGCAAGATTATGGAAGTAAAAGTCCTGTTGGTGGTAAGGAAGCAGAATCTTCTAATTCGAACCCATCAACTTCAACTCCCAGTTCTGATCCACTACAGATCAAGAAACCTAACCCAGACTTAGTAATCAAACCGCCTGCCAAGGGTATACTTCGAAAGTTAGCTTTCAATCCACATGCGAGAGCTACTCAGAACTATAACATTGTTGAAGATTTGGCTATTTAACCTTCAGCAATTTCGGCTTTGGAGGTGCTGCAATCATGTCCAACACAGTATAAATTGCTATTGTCGGCTATCGGAGCTGTTGACATTCAGGACTCGAACCTTATAATTTTCGATCTAGAAAATAGTACACCTTGCTTACCTCATCAAATGGATTTCCAAATTCCAGTGTTAGTCAAAAACAGACCTTCCTATAGGACTATGATTGATGAGGGAGCCTCAACGTGCATTATGTCGATTAAATGTTGGAGATCGCTTGGTTTTCCTACAATTAATCAATCCCCGACAATTCTAAAGGCCTTTGATGGCCGTGGGTTCCATCCTTTTGGCATTCTACAGGATTTACCTATAGGGGTTGAAGGCAAAACTGTTAATCTAGATGTGGAGGTGGTTGATGCCCCTCTAGATTACAACCTTCTCTTGGGTCGTAGTTGGTCTTACGCTATGATAGTTTTTGCTTCATCAGTATTTTGGCTTATAAAGTTTCCTCATAATGGAAGGATCGTAACTATAGACCAGCTAAATTACTTTTCATCCGACCTAGCCTCTTCTAAAAGTATCCGGCATGTTGGCAAAACAACTATCCCTTATAAGGATGTTAGAGTAGGACTAGTTAAAGATTCTGGTTTACTGGGAACATTTTCCTTTCCTCCTCCTAACGTATCGCCTTCTACTGCAACCAAACATATGATTTCATCAGACACTATTGTTTATGATGATCCTCGGATCGTACCTTCCAAATCTGAGATAGATTCATTTGGTGATGCTATGCCTTTGAGTCCATATGAAATTGCGTATCAGGCCGTACAGTCATTTTCTGACCCTTCTTCAACCGAAATTGACTTAATGAATGTGATCCATGAAGAATCATTTTCAACATCAAACTCAGATTCAACAACTTTTTCCGAACTTGTTCACATTGATGAGCAAATTCGTGAAATCTTATGTGTTGATGATTTACCATGGGAAGATATTCATCATAGATCTTCGTTTTTACCTCAGATTGATCGCTTTGAAAATGATTTTTCATCTATTTTTATGACTAATTATGTCAAGGAACCTCAGAATCCAATGAAAAATCCTAATTCTGAGTTAAATTTAGGAAATATTTCTCGAACTATTCCTATTGACATTTCGGTTAAGCCTGGAATTGTTGAAAACATTCATATAGGTGCCTCTTGTACGGAAGATGAAATTTAAACATATAAGGCCCTATTTCAAGAATTACACGACGTGTTTGCCTGGTCATATAAGGAAATGCCAGGAATTGACCCCGTAATTGTTGTTCATGAAATCAAAACTTACCTGGATGCTAAACCTGTCTGGCAACGTTTGCGTCAGATTCACCCGCGAAAAGCTGCTGCTATTAAAGCAGAAGTTGAAAAATTACTTAAAGTAGGTTTCATTTATCCAATTCCGTTAACGGATTGTGTATCGAATATTGTTCCTGTTAACAAAAAGCAAGGAACAATAAGAATATGTATCGATTATAGGGATATAAATCGAGCTTGTCCAAAAGACAATTACCCAACTCCATATATCGATCAAATCATTGATGATTGTGCCGGCAGTGAAATATTCTCCTTCATGGATGGTTTTTCCAGATACAATCAAATAAATATTCTACCTGCTGATCAACCAAAAACAACTTTCATTTGTCCATGGGGGACATTTTCTTAGTGCAAATTACCTTTTGGGCTCAAGAACGTCGGGGCAACTTTTCAAAGAGCCATGTCTTACCCGTTTCATGACATCAAGCACATTGTGCAACCCTATCTCGATGATTTACCTCCTCATTCATTACATCGAGCCGATCATCTCATCCATTTACGAGCAATTTTTATGAGGTGTAGGCATTATAGAATTAGGTTGAATCCACACAAGTGTGTTTTCTGTATAGAAATGGGTTGGTTACTGGGGTTTGTTGTTTCAAAAGCCGGCATTCACGTCGATCCCTCGAAGGTTGAAGCTATTGTCAAATTGCCTCCTCCTTCGAGTCTTTGCCAACTCCAAAGTTTGCAAGGGAAAGCAATTTTTTTACGTCGATTCATTCTTAACTACGCCGAGATCATAAAAGGTTTTACCCGGTTGCTGAAACAGAATACTCCATTCTTTTTGGATGAGATAGCTAACAAAGATTTTGATGCACTAAAACACACGTTGACCCATGCACCGTTACCAACTACAACCAAGACTACTTCTTATATCTCGCTGCCTCGCATTCCACCATTGAAATGGTGTTAGTTCAAGAAGATGTATTCGGTAGTGAACATGTGATATATTACCTTGGTCGAACCTTAAATCCAACTGAACTAAAATATTCACATGTGGAGAAATTGGCACTGGCAGTTGTTCAAGTTTTCCAGCGTTTTCGTCATTACATTTTACTACGCAAAACTATAGTAATTTCTGATTGCAACCCTATGATCTATATTTTGACCAAACAATTGCTAGGGGGAAAGTACTCCAAATGGATTGTGATCCTGTAGGAGTTTGACTTGGAATTTGAAAAGTCTAAGTCAAAGAAATCTTTAATTTTTGCGGAGTTAATGTGTGACTTCCCGCGTGCTGACACTGAAACTGTGGCGGAGGAGCCCATTGCGGACGAATCCTTGTTTCTAATCAGCACTTTAGATCCATGGTATGGGGATATCATAGTTTATCTCCAAACCCAATCCTTTCGGCCTGAAATTTCAAGATCAGAGCGTTGAAAAATACGATTCCACTCCCAACAATTCAAAATTATTGGAGATACACTTTATCGACGTGGGGCGGACTCTGTTTTCTGACGTTGTTTAATTCATGAGGAAGCTGAAAGGGTTCTAAATGATTGTCGCTCTGGAGCGTGTGGCAGTCATATGTCTGGGTTTACCACAGCCAAAAATATATTGCGCGCTGGCTATTTATGGCCGTCTTTGTTTAAAGATTGTATTAATGCGGTCCGAAAATGCCACAACTGCCAAATTTTTGATCGAAAGATGCAAATTGACAAGTCAAAAGGGGTGGAATACAGTGGGAACATGGAAGAGAAGCTCAAAGAAATGGGCAAAGAGCTAAGTGCCTTAAGGGATAGAGAAACAATAATGAGAGATCAAATTGAGAGGGAAAATGCATGGTTGAGGGGAAAACTGCAGGACATGGAGAACCAACTAGAATGTATGGCCAGCCTCTCCTTCGAGGCCATCCAGTGTAGTATGCCAACTAAATCCTATGCTCTTTACCTCAAAGAATAGTAGTTGCAGTTTCAGATTAAAACACTAGCACAAAGGGGCACCATGACATTTCAAGACTACAGGAAGTTTATTGATCTTTGTGATCAAAGCACACTAGAGGATAGGACCAACATGGCTGAGTTTTATTTGCACAACATGGCACTCATAGACATGAATGTTTGGGATCCTAATTCCAAGCTAGCAGATATAAAATTAATGGCTTTGGCATCATGGATGAACCATGAGGAGTCAAGGGTTGCAGAGATGAAAAGAATATTGGCGAGAGATCAAAACAAACCTCTTTTTACTAGAGCTAAACAATCGAATCCCATGGCCATAATCAGCACCCATAATTTGATTGCAAATGATCCTCAGCTCACACATAGATATCTTGTTGCCAAAGAGCAAGAAATTTCATATTTTGAGGATATGTTTAGGCTGTTAGGAGAAGATAGTATACATGCTTGCCTAAGGAGATGGAACACATTGCCACACAACTTGAAGATTAGGGAATATCACTCCCCTCAAAGGTTGAGAGAGGCACTCAATAGGACACCTATATATAAGCAATCAATACAATGGTTGAAGGTCAATTGAATAGGCCTAAAACTCAGTCCACCACTACTCCTAGGGATGCTAGAAGGGAGAAAAGAAGAAGAGGAAAATAGGCAGTGGTAAGAAATAGAAAAGAAATAAGACTTTTATGAACAAGAAGAAGAGAGTACATCAGAGGCGTGGGATGTCAGATAAGCTACCAGAGCCATGACGGACATGGAAATTGACAAAGTTTCTCAGAGGATGAGCAAAACTTTCAGTAGGGGGCTGATGATGAGCCTAATCATTGGGTGATTATATGAGCCTTAATTCACCTCTTAGCCTAATCAAACCAACTATTATCACAACTAATTGCATACTTTTGATTATATTTTGCTTGTGAGATGAGTTAGAGTTGGATATTTTGCTTTGTGATCTAATGTGGATTTGATGCAGGATTAAAGGATAAAAGAAAGGAATTTCGGCAAATACCTTGGTCAAAACTCGAATGGGAGAAGGGAGAGGAATTATAGGAGGGAAATCCTCCTCATTTACTACCCTTCCATTCAAATATTCCTCCATTAGCTTAGAGTGCAAACATCCAAATCATGAGGACTAGAAGGCAGCCAACCAAGTGAAAGACAAAGCACAAATTTATCTTGAGTTTGGGAGCCGAGCCTCCCTAATTTTAAGGAATTCCTTGGAGACATCAGATGTATAAGTAGAGAGGCCTAGCACCTCATTAGGATTCATATTTTTTATTGTAAAACTCTACTCTATTTTTGAGCTGCAAGACTTGTGACAATTTTTGAAGTAATCCATTGTTTTGATAATAAGAATGAGTTTTGTTTTGAGCCAGCACTGAGTTAACTTAGAGGGCTGAAGCTCTTGGGTTAGGGCCCAACCCTAGCAGCCAAGGTCCTCTTTATTGTACATGTATGTTAGCAAAGATTCATGGTGTTACACAAAATATTGTCTCCATGACCATTTGCAGTCAATGTGAGTCTATCATCACTCATATTGTCCTCCTTTGCAAGTCAAACCTCAGCTCTTCGTGTCAAGATTTAAAAATGAGAGAAAGTCCTTGAAAATCAATAAAGCTCTGGTTCTGCACTTTCTCTTACTGTTACATGCGGTCCCGCACCCCTTGGTCATATTACCTACGGACCTGCCCGCTTTGTCTCTAAAGGAGTGGGTGTGGACCCCTGTGAAAGTCAAAAAGGTGCAAGTTTATTCTTAAAAAATCACTTGTGGTTAATTCTGGATGCTTCTAGAAGGAATGTTGACATGGATGGTTCGCTCCTAGGTGGTTCATGCATCCCATAACTAAAGGAGCTAATCCCTTGACGAGAGGAGCTTATCCCTTTGAAGGAGGGCTTTATGCTTATGAAGGTGGACCTCATAACTTCCCTCCATTGCACTATAAATTAAGGCATTGGGCTGGTTGCTAGAGAGGTTGAGAGCTGAACATTTTTTAGGGTAAATGCTGTTGGAATTGAGACTTCCTAGTTAAGCTTGAGAGAAGAGATTACACACCTTTTGGCTTCATTAGGAAGAGCGTGAAACTTGTCAAAGTAGAGGAGATTCTTTCTAGACCCTGGGAGGAGCTTGTATAGCATCAAGGCACCAAGGTTGTAAAGTTCTTCTTTGATTAAAGTTAATACAATCAGATTCATTTTTCTCAATAAATTGTCTTATATGATTTATTTCATGAATTCCTTGATCATCATGATAAATATGCTTTATTATATTGGCTTTTCAGGTGCTATTTAATGTGCGTGCTTGTTGGTGTTTGCAGATTCTTTACAAGGGAGCTCATTTGGATCAACGGAGCGTGGCTTCCACAAACTAGCACTGGACCTGAGGTAGGCCTAAAACACCTGTTTTCCTTTATTTATAAATTGCATATTTAGAGAAAGATAGAATTTGTTTGGTTTGCTTGTCGCTAGATATCCATAGATACTAGGGAGGTCGGTCTTGTCCGCAAGAATGAATTATCCGGCCGACAAAATGGCAACTCCACTGGGGACTTGAATTTTTTATTTTTTCCTTTGCTTTTACTTTGACTTAAGAAACTCTCTCTTTGTTTCTGGTTTTTAACTTGATGTGTGTGGGATTCGGTAGGTTCAGTAGATTTTGAATTATTTTTTGTTTTTAGTACTTTTGGAAGAGGACCGCACCCTCTGCTTGTAGCGCAGTGCGGACATCCCCGCACTTTTGTTTTACACACAGAGCGGTACCGCACCTGGGTATACTGGGGGCCTGCAGACCCTGTCAAAATTTTGAATAACTTAAAATTTTCTCATTCAGTCAGATTAGGATTTGCTTATGTGTTTTTAGCCTCTGCCCAGATCTTCACGTATCTTGTCAGGAACTTTTCTTAGGTTAATTCCATTGGCATTTAGGTTTTAGGTGAAATTCCTAGAAGTTTTGTGTGCCGGGCTTGATTTTTGTTTGGTCTTTGTAGTAACTCAGAGCTTAGAAGCCTTAGAAACCTCAGGTCACCTTGGTTTTTACTGGCCTTCTTATGAGTCTCACCGTTTTGTAAAATCTGCCTTTGTTGAGGAATCCATCTTGTTTTTTCTCTTTGCGAAACTTCGAAAGAACTTGTGTTGAAAGTTTTGGATTTCATTTTTAGAAAAGAAAACAAAAGCTGGTTATTTTTTGATTAATTTGTGATTCTGGACAAATTAGTCCTTAGTTTGCTCATAACTAAGTAAAACATCCTTGAAAAGAAATCTTGTAAGCTTTTACTTCAATTAGCTTTTTAGAATTTATAGATCTCAAGATTAGATTCTTCAATAGTTTTGAGTGTTTTATAAAAATATAAAAAAAAAATCGCTTTTGAAAAATTTTGTTTTTGTAGTGTTTGAGTGTTTGAAAAGGAAGGGAAATTTTCGTGAGCATAACTAGTTGTCTCGTTTTTGAGTTCATTGGGAAAGACAAAAGGCTCTTCTTTTTATTTTTTTTCTTAAGGAAAGATTTTTTTTTTCAAAGCATTTGCATTCTCAACTCTTTCTTTAGCTAGAAATTCATTGAAGAAAAAGGATTGCTTATCATCTTAAGTGCATTTTTAGTGATTTGGAGTCGAGTCTTCACACCATAAAGTTTCTTCTCTACACCTTTTGACTTAAGAAAAAAACCAATAAAAATAACGCTTAAAGTAAAATCTATCTAGTAGTCTTTTTATTTCTAGGGCTCTTTATCACCAACATAGCTTAGGCTAGTATCTTGGAGTAGGGAGTAATTAACTCTCCAAGATAGTAAAACAAACAAGTAGTTGTATCTTGTGGTAGGAGATAAATTCCAGTTGTTACATCTATGCTTTGGGAAGCTACTCTTATAGGAGTCAAGCACAAGATCGTGTCCGAACCAGTGGAGTAATCAATCCTTCCTCATTGGGAACGATACAAGATATACACGTATTAAAAATGGTAAAACTTGGATTAACCATTGTCGGGGATCCTGGGGTCACTTGTTGGTAAACCTTGGATTATGTCAAGGAGCCTTCAATTGGATTGAGCTTGCTACTCTGCCCTTGCATGTGTATCGGATCATAGACTGTTCCCTCATGTATATTTGTTTCCATTGGTAACCATAGTGATCATATTCTATAGGATTCTTTCCTAAGGTGAGGGTGGAGGGAAGATCCCACTGTACCTGGAGCAGACATCGGCTAAACTCACTTGGATTTTCTGGGGGCTTCTCTTCACTCGAGACGGTTTACTAGAGAAACTTGTGCCAGTCTATTCATTAAGCAGGTTGCCGGGGTAACTGTTCCAACTGCCATTTCTGTATTGAATTATGCGACGTTGGATTTCATCACCAACTAGTGTTTTTGGTACAAAAAGTTACTGTTTGTGTGTGGTTTGACCTCCTAGATTCTTTAGGCGTGTGATTCAAAATTGTTTGGTTCTTTAGAGACTTTAGGTGGTTTTCATTGAGATTTTTCTTTGTTTGCGTGTGAAGTAGTTAAAATATTTAATCGTGGCTGAATTACCGAGGAAGTCCCGTAGACATCGGGGCCAACCTCCTAAATTTTCACCGAGCCAGCTTGAAGGGCTACGAGCCCTTGTAACTCCTAGTGACAGTAGAGTTGGGTCACCTGAAGAAGGAGAGTTTTCTTTAGTTATACATCCTGATTATCAAGTGCAAGCACCAGAGTATATTTTAGAACCTATTTCTTTTTCCGAAGTTACTGGTAGTTTTTCTTCTACTAGTGAATTAGCTGAGGAACCTGAAATATCTGAACCTGAAACTGAACCTGCTGCTACTCCAACATCAGAATTTGTCTCTCCAACTTCCAGTGGTCCTGGTTCACCCGGGGTAGAAAGAGTCATTACCCAAAATCTTCCTTCTGGACTTATTGCTATTGAAAAACTTGTTACTCCGGAAGAAGGTATAACTATCCATGAAAATCAACCAGCTATAGAACTTAGGGAGCGTGACTCGATCTTTTACAGTCCACCTAGGAGGGACGCTTGGTATCTTTCATTTGACCAATTTTTTGAAAAACCCGGGACTAAGTTTTTCACCACCTCGCATTCCTTTTCATCCAACACCTAGGGGTTATTATCCTCCTTTGAATATGTCGAGACATTCGTCCATGTTTTCTCAATCTCCAGAAACCTTTTTATATGGTGGTCCTTCTGTTCCCTCTGGGTATCAGTTTCTTACTGGTACTTTTTCGTGAGCATCTCCTCAACCTATCAAACAAGGGTTATTAACTAGTAATAAAGGAACTAAGCTGTTGAGTGTAGAAGATATTCTTATGATGTCAGGTACCATTCCAAATCCGCAACCTCAAGGTGGCCAGTTACTGCCTTGGGGCCAGCTTCAAGGTCCTCAATTATCACTTGGGGGGCAACCTCAAGGTACCCAATTACCGCCTGGGGGGCAGCCTCAAGGATAGTACATACATACGAGACAGTACATTCCTCAAGGTCAACCCCAGACTCAGTATGTACCTCAAGGTCAACCCCAGTATCAATATGTACCTCAAGGTCAACCCCAGTATTAGTACGTGCCTCAAGGTTATCAACCTCAAGGTCAGTACCAAACCCAAGGTTTCCAACCACTTTCCGGTCAATTATTTGTCCAAGTAACTGGAAATGTACCTTTGAATTATCAACCCTACCCTCAACCCGATTATGGTCCTCAATATGCTCAACCTTCTATGGGTCCATACCCCGGAATGAGCTTAGTGTGGGATCCATCTCAATCTCAATAGATCTTGCAACCGAACGTGCAGTTGTCATCTCAATCTGGGCAACCCTTGGTTTCTGGTTCAACCCAGCAACTTGTCCATCTTACTATTCAAACTTCTGCGCCTTCTGTAGTTTCTCAGCCTGGGCCTAGTTCGCCTTGAACTCTGCCTCAAACGACTGTTGCAACTGCTGCAACATCTGTTCAATATACCCCACCTACTTCTAGAGTATCGACAGCTCTGGTTTCCACTATTCCTGTATCAACTCCTCAAGCATCTTTACCTTAGTCTGGACCCACAATTCAGACTTTGGTTCAAATGTCTGTAGGACAACCTGGTCCAAGTACGGTTGTCACAAGTCAATGTCAATTTACTTATCAACCGTACCAGGGACAATACCAATTCGATCCTGCCGTGTAGCAGCCAGTCTATCAGTATCAACTGTACCCTAGATATACCTATCAGCAACCTCAACAACCCTGGTTTGGTCCGCTTAATCTGAGTTTTCCAGGAGGATATAATATCCCAAATGCAATTCCAATTCCTAGTTATCCTGGATATCCTCCTCCTGGGGCTGGTCTCAGGACCCAGGGTTTCAGGGACCCTAATCGTCAGTTACCGTTCATTGCAACTTTGGACCTGCTGACTTGTCGTGCCTTATGAATGATCCAATTAATTATCTTGCGTTTTGGCCTCCAATGCCGAATAAGTTGCCTAGTGATATTCCTAAGTTTGAAGGTAAATCAGGAGAGGATCCGTCGAACCATGTGATGACTTATCACCTCTAGTGTGCATCTAACTCCATTTCAGATGATTCAATTCATCTACGGCTTTTTCAATGCACTCTAATTGGTCTTGCGACCAAGTGGTATATTGAGTTACTGTGAGCCACTTTTTATAATTTTAGTCGGTTAGCTACTTCGTTTTTAACTCATTTTCAGTTGCCAGTCAGATATGACAATGGCACGAAATTATTAACTTCATTAAAGCAGTCAACGTCCACTTACATTTCAGATCACATTCATGAATGGAGATGTCGATGGTGTTTAGTGAAAGTTTTTATTTCGGATCAAATCTTAGCTGAATGGTTTGTCAAATCTTTATTACCGAAAATCACTGAGGATGTAGCTAAGGCAGGAGTCATTACTAAAGAGCAAGTAATTGCTCAAGCTCAGTACCTTGACCTAGTTTATACGTAGTCAGGTACGTTATACGATAAAATCCCCGACCTTCCTAAACAAAATCAAATAACTGCATCTCCTTTAGGGTCTCATGCCGCTGATGGTATGATTGGTACAGTTAATACCAAAAGTAAGAAGAAATCTTCCAAGAATTCTTCTCCTATCATAACTTTACCAGATTCCCCGACAGGAGATTCTTCCGCGGAAATTTCTGCCGATATTCATGTTGTAGAGTCATCTACAGCCAAATCAAAATTCGGCGGTAAAAAGAAAGGGAAGAAGAAAAATAAAACAGATAAAAATTCGAAAGAGAAACCAGAAAAAACGGAATCTACTGATAAGAAACACAAACCTCATTATCCTTGTCTCATTTGTGATGAAGAGCATTTTACAAGAGACTGCCCTCATCACGCTGAGGTTGCGAAAATCGTCAAAGGTTCCCATACGCCTGCTGTTTTGAAGGATCCTTTTCCTAGTCAAGACAGTAAGATGATAGGTTCTTCCTCAAATGCCTCAGAAGAACCCATAATGATGATGTCCCATGTCAGGATTGTGACACGATCGCAAGATTATGGAAGTAAAAGTCCTGTTGTGGTAAGGAAGCAGAATCTTCTAATTCGAACCCATCAACTTCAACTCCCGGTTCCAATGCACTACAGATCGAGAAACATAACTCAGACTTAGTAATCAAACCGCCTGCCAAGGGTATACTTCGAAAGTCAGCTTTCAATCCACATGCGAGAGTTGCTCAGAACTATAACATTGTTGTAGATTTGGCTATTTCACCTTCAGCAATGTTGGCTTTGGAGGTGTTGCAATCATGTCCAGCACAGCGTAAATTGCTATTGTTGGCTATCGGAGCTGTTGACATTCAGGACTCGAACCTTATAATTTTCGATCTAGAAAATAGTACACCTCGCTTACCTCATCAAATGGCTTTCCATATTCCAGTGTTAGTCAAAAACAGACCTTGCTATAGGACTGTGATTGATGAGGGAGCCTCATCGTGCATTATGTCGATTAAATGTTGGAGATCGCTTGGTTCTCCTACACTTAATCAATCCCTGACAATTATAAAGGCCTTTGATGGCCATGGGTTCCATCCTTTTGGCATTCTACAGGATTTACCTATAGGGGTTGAAGGCAAAACTGTTAATCTAAATGTGGATGTGGTTGATGCCCCTCTAGATTACAACCTTCTCTTGGGTTGTAGTTGGTCTTACGCTATGACAATTGTTGTTTCATCGGTCTTTCGGCTTATAAAGTTTCCTCATAATGGAAAGATCGTAACTATATACCAGCTAACTTACTTTTCATCCGACCCACCCTCTTCTGAAAGTATCCGGCATGTCGGCAAAACAACTATCCCTTATAAGGACGTTGGAGTAGGACTAGTTAAAGATTCTGGTTTACTGGGAACTTTTTCCTTTTCTCCTCCTAACGTATCACCTTCTACTGCAACCATTCATATGATTTCATCAGACACTATTGTTTATGATGATCCTTGGATCGTACCTTCCGAATCTGAGATAGATTCATTTGGTGATGCTATGCCTTTGAGTCCATATGAAATTACGTATCAGGTTGTATAGTCATTTTCCGACCCTTCTTCAACTGAAATTGACTTAATGAATGTGGTCCATGAAGAATCATTTTCAACATCAAACTCAGATTCAACAACTTTTTCCGAACTTGTTCACACTGATGAGCAAATTCGTGAAATCTTGTGTGTTAATGATTTACCATGGGAAGGTCTTCATCATAGATCTTCATTTTTACCTGAGATTGATCACTGTGAAAATGATTTTTCATCCATTTTTATGACTGGTTATGTCAAGGAACCTCAGAATCCAATGAAAAATCCTAATTCTGAGTTAAATTTAGGAAATATTTCTCGAACTATTCCTATTGACATTTCGGTTAAGCCTGGAATTGTTGAAAACATTCATATAGGTGCCTCTTGTATGGAAGATGAAATTCAAACATATAAGGCCCTATTTCAAGAATTCTGCGACGTGTTTGCCTGGTCATATGAGGAAATGCCAGGAATTGACGCAGCAATTGTTGTTCATGAAATCAAAACTTACCTGGATGCTAAACCCGTCTGGCAATGTTTGCGTCAAATTCACCCATGAAAAGCTGCTGCTATTAAAGCAGAAGTTGAAAAATTACATAAAGCAGGTTTCATTTATCCAATTCCGTTAATGGATTGGGTATCGAATATTTTTCCTGTTAACAAAAAGCAACGAACAATAAGAATATGTATCGATTATAGGGATATAAATTGAGCCTGTCCAAAAGACAATTACCCAACTCCATATATCGATCAAATCATTGATGATTGTGCCGACAGTGAAATATTCTCATTCATGGATGGTTTTGCCGGATACAATCAAATAAATATTCTACCTGCTGATCAACCAAAAACGGCTTTCATTTGTCCATGGGGGGACATTTTCTTATTGCAAATTACCTTTTGGGCTCAAGAACGCCGGGGCAACTTTTCAAAAAGCCATGTATTACGCATTTCATGACATCAAGCACATTGTGCAACCCTATCTTGATGATTTACCTGCTCATTCATTGCATCGAGCCGATCATCTCATCCATTTACGAGCAATTTTTATGAGGTGTAGGCATTATAGAATTAGGTTGAATCCACACAAGTGTGTTTTCTGTATAGAAATGGGTTGGTCACTGGGGTTTGTTATTTCAAAAGCAGGCATTCGCATCGATCCCTCTAAGGTTGAAGCTATTGTCAAATTGCCTCCTCCTTCGAGCCTTCGTCAACTCCAAAGTTTGCAAGGGAAAGCAAACTTTTTACGTCGATTCATTCCTAACTACGCCGAGATCACAAAGGGTTTTACCCGGTTGCTGAAACAGAATACTCCATTCTTTTGGGATGAGATAGCTGACAAATCTTTTGATGCACTAAAAAACGCGTTGACCCATGCACCGTTATTGCATCCTCCCAACTACAACCAGGACTACTTCTTATATCTCGCCGCCTCGCATTCCACCATTCGAATGGTGTTAGTTCAGGAAGATGAATTTGGTAGTGAACATGTGATATATTACCTTAGTCAAACCTTAAATCCAATTGAGCTAAAATACTCACATGTGGAGAAATTGGCACTGGCAGCTATTCAAGCTGTCCAGCGTTTTCGTCATTACATTTTACTACGCAAAACTATAGTAATTTCCGATTGCAACCCTATGATCTATATTTTGACCAAACAATTGCTAGGGGGCAAGTACTCCAAATGGATTGTGATCCTGCAGGAGTTTGACTTGGAATTTGAAAAGTCTAAGTCAAAGAAATCTTTAATTTTTGCGGAGTTAATGTGTGACTTCCCTCATGCTGACACTGAAACTATGGCGGAGGAGCCCATTGCGGATGAATCCTTGTTTCTAATCAACACTTTAGATCCATGGTATGGGGATATCATAGTTTATCTCCAACCCAATCCTTTCGGCCTGAAATTTCAAGATCAGAGCATCGAAAAATACGATTCCACTCCCAACAATTCAAAATTATTGGAGATACACTTTATCGTCATGGGGCGGACTCTATTTTCTGACGTTGTTTAATTCACAAGGAAGCTGAAAGGGTTCTAAATGACTGTCACTCTGGAGTGTGTGGCGGTCATATGTATGGGTTTGCCACAGCCCAAAAGATATTGCGCACTGGCTATTTCTCGTCGTCTTTGTTTAAAGACTGTATTAACACAGTCCGAAAATGCCACAACTACCAAATTTTTGATCGAAAGATGCACGCTCCACCTGCTCCTCTCCACCCTATAATTGTCGTCGGTCCTTTTGCGAAATGGGGTATCGATTTTATTACCTGTAACCCTCACTCGGCCGGGAGTCATGCGTATATCATCCTTGCAGTAGATTATTTTACCAAGTGGGCCAAGGCGATGCCTACATTTGAGGTAGACAGCAAAACTCCTACGATTTTCACTTTCAATCATATAATTGGTAGGTTCGGTGTTCCACAAGCGATTATCACTAATCATGGGCGTCATTTTTGAAATATTATGATGACTAAACTAACAGACCAACTTGGCCTGCGTCACGATAGTTCAACTCCATATTATCCACAGGCTAATGGTCTGGTTGAAGCCATCAATAAAGTTCTAGTCATCATGATCCAACGAATCATTGGGATTCATAGGTCGAATTGGCATAACATGCTATTTTTAGCGCTTTGGGCGTATTGAACCTCAGTAAAAATGTCAACCGGTTTCACTCCTTTCCAACTAGTTTACGGTTTGGAAGCTATGTTACCCATTGAATGTGAAATCCCATCATTGCAAATGGCCATAGAATTACTTCCAGCCACTTCCGAAAAGGAAAAATGTTTGTTGTACATGGCTCAGCTAGATGAGAATAGACGTGATGCTGCATTAGCAATCGAAACACATGGCAAACGTATTAAAGCTCAGTATGATCGAAATGTTACACCTCGTAATTTTTTGGAAGGAGACCTAGTCTTACTATACAATCAAGCAAATGATAAATTAAGCGTTGGAAAATTCGTACCCATGTGGCATGGTCCTTATTTTGTTAAGCGAAAGCTGGCAAAAGGGGCCTATGAATTGGTATACTTTGACGGGGTCTCTTTAGGTAAGCCCAGAAATGGTCTTTACCTGAAGAGATATTATGCTTAAATCTGGGTGTGGAGATTTTAGTTAGGTTAGTTTTCTTTCTAGATGGTGTGTTTTAGATTAAAAAGTGTGCTTAGTTTAGAGAGTATTTTCGTCATTATTCCTGCTTATCTTGATTTTACTCTGGCTATTGCAGATGTCGACGTCTCTCCAAACATACATTGGTTTTGCTGATGGTGCTTGTCGTAATACACAAAACATTTCTTCCACGGCTTGGGTTATCTATTTACCCTATGATGAGTTGGTATCTATGCATGGGGTAAGCCTCGGTCAAACAACGAACGACATTACAGAGTATAGTGCAGTGATTGAGTTATTATCTGAATCCATCTCATTTGGGATTGAGAGTTTGATTGTGAGATTAGATTCTGAACTCATTGTGTTACAGCTTAATAGAGTATATGCCATTAGAAATCCAATATTATTGAGATTATTATTGAGAGTTCATCTCTTGGAACGTGAATTTGACTATATTGAATATCAACATATTCCAAGATATTTAAATACATTAGCAGATGCAATTGCTTCTCGAATGTTAAGTAGACATTTGCAATAATCATACAAGTAAACTTAAAAACATTCCATAATATGTTTTACAAGATAAGCCGGTAATAGTGATATAGCATAGCATAGAAGTGTGTCAAATATACATCGTCTTCAATCATAGGTTGAAAAACACCTTATGATCAACAAAAATGATAGTACAAAAAGAAAAAATGTCATATGAGTCTACAACAGGCGATCATCCTATCACTGGCGATGATCATGATAAGAAACCACTGTGTGGGCCATCGTACAAAGGAACCTCCTGAAAGGTCCTGGGACCCCAATCACATAGCGCTATAGCCTAAGAGGAATGTCATCTATGCTGGTCTCTGGAATGTCTGCTGTCAAATGCTCTAGATGGTTTTCCAATTCAGCTAGGGTCTCTGTAGATTCGTCCTATGGGGCTGGAGCTACGGCAGCTAGCTATTTCCTCTCATAGGGCTGGAGAGTGGCTGGTCGCCATGGACCTACATCTGCATTTTAAACTTTTACTATCAATTTTGGGACGATTTAAAAAAAAAAAAAAAAAAAATAGAAAATGTTGAAAATGATTTTACCTGAGTCATCCCATTGGTCTCTTGGTGGAAGAGCCATGTCTGGGTCACCACGATAATCCATCCTAGCATAAGGAAAATCCTAAATAGCAAAAACTTGGTTCTCCAACTAATGAAGATACTTAGGAGGAAATCGAACAACTTTTGTTCCCTCCTTAGGATGACGGGCCATAACTGCAACCCAACGCATCAGTTTGGTCTCTCGGGGAAGTCCAGCTCCAACGGTAAGATGCTGTGGGACCAACATTGGGACCCTCTCTAGACCAAAGCTCACAACTAAAGCACCATATCCAAAGTTCTTCAGTTGTCCGTTCTTTGCTCTAGTCAGTTGCCCTTTTACATTAGCCAACACATCCTCGCACCAGTTGAAGATGGTGCCTCGAAAGCAATCTACTGCCATCCGCATTTGGGATCTAGTGGCTACATGTAGTGTTGCGCTTGTGCAGATCCTGGTAACAGTAAATGCAATCACTTTGAGTTCAGGATGGGAGATGGTTTTGATATCAATCCCTTTGTCTCTAGTTTGGTCATTACAAAACTCTAGCCGGAGGCTATTGACAGACTGGCCACCTGGCCTAGTCCCGAATAGAGTCAAATGTTCACCTCTCTTAGGCAAACCAGTCAAAAAGTAAATGTCTTCCGGCTCCATTTCGAGCTGGTGGCAACCAATAAAGAAACACTGGTCCTGTATATTCCACCTGTCTACCAGCCACTGCAAAAAGTCCACCTGGGCCCTCATGCCAGGTATGGCCTAGAATTTGAATAAACCACATGCCTTTAATGCATCAATCGAAGGTTGATGATTAATCGTGGCAAGATCCACATCCTCGTGCTCCCATTCCCGCCAGTCAAGCATGATGTATACCCTACATTCAATAAAAAGGCAGATTAGAATATTTAAAATCAAAACTTTTGGGTGGAATTTGAAAAATTTAGGTTTGAAAACCTTTGCTACGGGGACCGCACCCTCTATGTTAGAGACAGTGCGTAGGTCTGCACTCTACCTTAACGGTAGGTGCGGGCCCCGGACTTTTTTCCTTTTACGAAAAAGTCGGGGTCCGCAGGTTTCCTATGCTATGCCTGCGGACCCCCACGCGTGGGTTTTTAACCTAAAAATTTCCTAAAAAACAAAATAAAACCAAAAAAAAAAATTTCAAACGGATGAAATGCAAGAGTAAGATGATGTGGATTACCTGGAGGTGACGACGTTCGATTCCAACAGATGGATTTTCTGCAATCTTCACGGGAAGTTTCTGACCAAAAGCTCTCTTTTCTCACTTTAAAGTCAAATGGTAAAAATGAATTTACAAAAGCCCTTTTTATAATCTTTTTTGAATAAATGAATTTTCAATTTGTTTATTTTTCACTTTAAAGAGATAACTTCTGAAGCATTTTTATCTATTTTCAACAGGTATGAGTAATGTTTGAGTTTTTGTGCAGGATAACGGATTTTTCAGGCAAAATTGATCATTTTTGACAAAAAACATTAGAGTCACCTTTAAGCTCTTTTCTAACTCCTAAAATATGAAAAGATTGCTGAGTTTTTCTTTTTAAGCTCGTTAAAATGGAACTAAAAATACGGTCCACTTACAGCCCTTTTCTGATCGTAAAAACATGAAAATATTGCCGGATTTTGTCATTTCAAATTCAATATTGGTTATAAAACGACGTGTCATTGATGCTTTTTTACTTTTTCGGATCAAAGACACTAATTATGAAAAGTACTCCTTGGTCGTAATGATCAAGCGGTTCTCTCAAGTATTATTTTATACCTTTTCGGGCTTGGGAGACACAAATTTACGAAAAAGCACAACCATGGAGTTTTCTTAAGTTTTTTCAGACTCTCTAAAATTGAAAAATGCCGAGTTTCTCCTATAATGGACTCGTTAAAATTTAAGAATTAAAGGACCTGTTCAATTACAAACAGGAACAAACCACTCCTTCTTAGGGTTCGAATTTAAACTAAGTTGGACTCATCTGAAGGATGAGCTTATAATCAAGCAAATGTTATCCTCCTCAAGCTTGTTAAAAGTAAAGAGGTACTTGCCAGAAATGGTGGGGGAAAAGAGGGAAAAATGAACATGTCTATTATACTTTGTGTCTCAGAAAAACATTTAACCACTCTTGAACACGATACTTTTTATTCACCTGGGTTGGGAAATCCTTTGCCTAACAGTTGATCAAACCATATTGAAATTCTTCAGACGGTTTCTGGGTATTAACTTTGGGTCAATTGTCACCAAACGATCTGCTGACTCATTATGTGTTCAAGAGGTCAATGCAAACAAACCATTCATCTGCAAAATATCTGTCATCCATCTTGACCATCCTTGAGTCAGTCCTTGCAACTATATTTCTTCAAACTTGATTTATGATTTCGTGTTGTGGACTTGCCTACGACGGATCACTTTCTATCACCCTCAGCTAATTATCTAGAAAGATGATCTAGAAATCATCAGTACCTTGGGATCTACATGCCTCAATGGCAGGTTTCTCGCCTTCGATGATAGGTTGCATCATTGACCTTTGATCAAAGGATTCCGTGACATGTTCGACATCAACACATCTATTCACATCTCATGGATTGTACTGAGTACTTTGAGAGCCATTGACATTACTGGTGGTTTCTCTCACACCTGTTAACAGTTTACATCATTGACTCGTAATCAAGTGGTTTCTACCATGTTCAACTTCGACACATTCATTCACATGGATAGGATCGTACTATTTCGGGAAGTAGAAATCAAGAACCTGGATCTAGTTTCCACCATCCAGGCTGCGAGGAATTTTGTATTCATTATACAGTGGACTATTCATAAACAGATGGCTATGTCCATACTGTGTCTACATGTGTCTATACTTGTGATGTATTACAAGATCATTCCTACATCAAAGCAGTTTAGTTATTTTTCTAGTCAGTTTTGATCTGAGTATGGGAATGCCTACCTCAGCGATGATATGATCTCATATATATATTTTGTATTGAATGTTTTTACAGGTTCCAACCGGGCTCTCCACAAGATGATCCTCGAAATGATAAAGTACTTCACTCTTCTTAGATGATAAATGAAATCCTCATCTACTGCAGACTTCACACTTTAGGGGGTAATCTGTTACACAAAATATTGTCACCATGACCATTTGCAGTCAGTGTGAGTCTATCATCACTCATACTGTCCTCCTTTGCAAGTCTCAAACCTCAGCTCTTCATGTCAAGCTTTAAAAAAGAGAGAAATTCCTTGAAAACCAATAAAGCTCTGGTTCCGCACTTTCTCTTACTGTTACCTGTGGTCCCGTACCTCTTGGTCATGTTACCTGCGGACCTGCTCGCTCTGTCTCTAAAGGAGTGGGTGTGAACCCCTGTGAAAGTAAAAAAGGTGCAAGTTTATTCTTAAAAACTCACTTGTGGTTAATTCTGGATGCTTCTAGAAGGAATCTTGACGTGGATGGTTCGCTCCTAGGTGGTTCATGCATCCCATAACTAAAGGAGCTAACCCCTTGATGAGAGGAGCTCATCCCTTTGAAGGAGGGCTTTGTCCCTTTGAAGGTGGACCTAGTAACTTCCCTCCATTGCACTATAAATTAAGGCATTAGGATGGTTGCTAGAGAGGTTGAAAGCTGAACATTTTTTAGGGTAAATGCTGTTGGAATTGAGACTTCCTAGTTAAGCTTTAGAGGAGATATTATATACCTTTTGGCTTCATTGGGAAGAGAGTGAAACTTGTCAAAGTAGAGGAGATTCTTGCTGGACCCTGGGAGGAGCTTGTACAACATCAAGGCACCAAGGTTGTAAAGTTCTTCTTTTATTAAAGTTAATACAATCAGATTCATTTTTCTCAATAAATTGTCTTATATGATTTATTTCATGAATTCCTTGATCATCATGATAAATATGCTTTATTATATTGGCTTTTCAAGTGCTATTTAATGTGTGTGCTTATTGGTGTTTGCAGATTCTTTACAAGGGAGCCCATTTGGATCAACGGAGCGTGGCTTCCACAAACTATCACTGGACCCGAGGTAGGCCTAAAACACCTGTTTGCCTTTATTTATAAATTGCATATTTAGAGAAAGATAAAATTTGTTTGGTTTGCTTGTCGCTAGATATCCATAGATACTAGGGAGGTCGGTCTTGTCCGCAAGAATGACTTATCCGGCCGACATATGGTTTAATTGTTCATTTTCTTGAGTAGTTGCATTTCCATTACAGCAGTGTAGATTAGATTGGTTGTATGTTAGCTTGCTTTCATTTGTGCCTTCTTTCAATTATCAAGTTAGGAGGGAAGAGATCATCACTTCCTCCCTTTGGGACCATGACTTGAGGAAGAGACCCTTCAGAAACCTCCAAAACATAGATTTATAGTTCTTGCATGAGCTTTGGAGTTTTTTGTCTTGATTTAGAATTTGGTTCATTTCATTGTCATATTTTTCCATTACTCCATTTCTGCAATAAGATCTCACTCATACTTTAATTCCCTTTAGCACTCTCTTCATGCATAATATAGGAAATTGATTCATGCTTTTCTAGTTTATGAAAATATATTTTGTTGCATAGTTCTTTGGAAACACATATGTTGAAGCACAACAGTTTCTTCAGGAGGAGACCAGACTTCATCACCAGCAATCACCTTCCACTTCATCCACCCAAACCATCTCTTTCTCCACCATCACCCTCACTAGGTTTTGTCATCTTTTTGTTGAAATTCCCCTAGATACCTTGAGTGAATCTAGCCATATTTGATCTTGGATATCGACTCCTGAATGCTCCTAGACCTTCTAACACCCCATCTCACTCAGCACACACCTTTTCCAAGCTTCCCAACACCTCCCAACACCTCAAAATTAGCTCTCGGTCGTATCTTGTAGGTTTTCTGTAATTCCTACAGGACCATCCTATAGGTTTCTAGTACATCCTATAGATTTTCTTGAAATAGCCTTTTTTGAGGTCGAATTGATGGGGAACCACTAGGAAGTCACAAAAAGCCTCCTAGGACCCTTCCACACCATCCAACCACTCCATAAGACTTTTAGCCATCCTCAATCACCTTCCATCCACCTGTCACATCCACAAGAACAATTAGTTTGCATACTTGATTTCGCCAAAAAAACCAAAAAAGGTGAAAACAGATTTAGCTTAGCTTTCTTGCTTACACATTAGTATGGTTTGATGCTCTTTACTTCTGTAGCTTAAATAACAGCATTAGGTTAGTGTTGATTTAGCAATTCTGCTTAGAATAGATGTTTAAATGGTTAATTAGGATATGGTGTGATTTAGCATTACATGTTGGTTTCTTCATTACTGGAGTAGAGTAGCTCTCTTAGAATAGATTTTCTCTTCTTCCATCAAAGAATCAAGCTTCTTCTAACTCTATAGAAGTCTGGCTTGGAACCCCTGGGGTATCTCTCTAGATGAACAGTGACAATAGGTAGGACCTTCACTTTTACTCGTGCATATAGCACTGTCACCTCCAAGTTTGTAGGAACCCCGGGTTGATAAGTAAAGCTGGTAGCCTACGAGTTGCAACATCCTTGCTGTAATACTAGCGCTCATCAACTTGTAGTTGTCATTATGATGATTTGATGGTCATTTTGTCATGGTTATTAATCTGGTTATATGTTGGTTATATGCATTGACTTGTAATGTAATCTAGTTATGAATTGTTTTGGATTTGATAAGTATTTGATGGTTAACAAATGCATGGGATAGCAAGTGTTATGGAAACTATTATGAGAGGGTATTAGACCTTCTATGTGATTCTCATAAAACTTTTAGAGTCCTATGATCAGATATTCATTCATGACTTGTACCTTACATGTTCACCATATATTTAATGAAATGAAAATTATGGTTAGGCCTAGTTAGGTAACGTTCTTATTCAATTTTTGTATGAATAGAATTATCATTATGTAATTTATCATTTGAATAAGTTATATCCATATCTAGGTAGTGGTTTAGAGGCTAGCCCTTAAAAGTGGCTCAGATCTCAGGACTGTAGCCTTTGAACTGGAGTTTTTGGGCAATATCAACATGGAAGTAGTTTCATGTATGCAGTTGGAGCCCTGTAACTACACCCTTGTAGGCTTGGTCATGCAGTTGGGAGTCTAAGTTAGTGAAAAGGAGCCCCAACGCATGGATTGGTCACCTAGGGTGGTTCTTTAGCCCTTTAGTGTCCTATAAGCACTATATGATGTTAATTGGTTGTCAGTAAGTCTCAATTGTAGGCCCCACTTCCCAAACTAGAGCTAGGGGGTGAGCTCATGTCATATTAACTCTTCATCTCATGTTTACCCTGACAAGCTAGTGAAATTGGGTAAATGTGGGAGACGGGGAGGGGTTACATGGATCCTCCTATTCGCACCAAACCTATTGGTTGTATGTGGGTTTATAAAATCACGTATAGCGCTGATAGCTCTCTTCATAAGTACAAAGAAAGACTTGTAGCAAATGGGTCTACACATTAATAAGGGGTTTATTATACAAACATTTTCTCCCACAACTAAATGGGGCATGATTAGAACATTGTTTTCTCTTGCAGCTCAAAATGGATGGGAATACATCATATGGATGTAAAAACAATCTTTTTGAAGGGATATTTGAAGGAGGATGTATATATGTTTCAACCAGAGGGTTTTTTCATCAAATAAAAAGAACATAAGGTATGTAAATTGGTTAAATGTTTGTATGGTTTGAAACAAGCATCTCATGAATGGTATGGAATGCTAAATGAACATATTCTCAAATTTAATTATAAGATTTTTGACCTAGATTATGCAACTCAATTTTTTCAAGAAAGTCATAAGGTTAGTTGTATATCTAGTTGCTTATGTTGTTGATCTTATGAGAACAGGGAACAATAATGATTATATAGCATTTGTTAAAAGGGAGCTAAAAAATATTTTTGATATGAAAAATTTTGGTTTGCTTCATTACTATTTAGGAATTGAAGTTTATCAAAAACCCAAGAAAATTTTTATTTATCAGGAAGTATATTGGACAATTATTGAATAAATGTGGAATGCAAGATTGCAATCTTGTTTCTACTCCAGTGGATTAGAACCTAAAGCTAACTTCAAATCAAGGAAGTTCATTTGAAGATCCAACAAAGTACAAGTAAATTGTTGGAAGTTTAAATTTTCTCACTACTACTCGTCCTAACATAGATTTTGTTGTAGGAATACTTTCCGTGTTTATGCATCAACCTTATGAAGGTCATTGGATTGTGGAAAACGGAGTGCTCAAATATTTGAAAGGAACTCAGTCATATGGCATTAGGTATTCCAAATTTTCATAATTTCATCTCACTGGTTATTTAGGTTATGATTTTGATGGACATAAGGAGCATGGGATCTCTACTTATAGTTATTTGATGAATCTTGGATCAACGACTATCACTTGGAGATCATGAAAGCAATATGTTCTTTTTGATTCTACCACCAAAGTTGAATATGCTGTAGCAACTCAAGTGAAAAAATAAATAATTTGGGTTCGCAAAATAATTGAATATTTGCAAGAGAACAAAAGTCTCTAACTCCTCTATTCATTAACAATTTTTTTACAATTTGATTGTCCAACAATCCTAAGTTTCATGATCGAAACCAAACAATCAATGCCAAATATAAATTTATTCCACATTATGTAGATGCCAAATTAATTCATCTGACACACTGTACAACTTCAGAGCAGATCGTATATATATTCACCAAAGCACTGGGATGTGAAAAGTTTGAAAAATTCATAATGTTACTTGGCATGTCAGATGTCCCTTTAGAGGAAGGGGGGAATGTTAACTAATCCTTCAGGATTATTTTGTACCATATTATTTAGTTGATATTTTTTTTCCATTAATTTGATGGGTCGATCGATTATTAATAAAAAATTGATTAAGGTTTGCATGTTTGGAATGGTGAAATATGTATAAGTTTTATAAAAACATTTTGAAAAGGATGCATTTTGAGGAGCACATAGCTTGCGAATGAATGAGATAAAAGGCATAGGATTATTGGCATTGTATAATGGTGAAGTAGGTGATGAACGTATAGTCGGAGCCTCTGCATGCCTCTTTACAGTGATCACCATGGTGAGTCATAACAATGACAACAAGTTTTGGCTAGTTCATTAGATAATTTGAATGATTGTATCAATGTGATTTATTGGAAGAAACTTTTACGTTTACATACTCTAAATTTTGTTGCACGTCTGAGCAGTAGGAAACTCGATTATTTGTAGTATTTCCAATACTTCTATAGATTTTTAACTTTGTCTTTCTTAATTTGATGGGTTTCTCTTCTATTCACTCACGACTATTTACTCGTTATGCTTCTCATGACTCCTAGATAAACATACAATTTTTTTTCTCTTTTTTTCCCTTATCAAGACTGATGAAATCATGACCTTCTTCAATTACCTCACATCCAAATAAACCATGCCATAAAGGACAAACTCTACACCATTCATCTCAACCACTAGCATTCACTTTGAAGTGTCCTCTCGAAACATTTGAACCATCTCCACATTACCAATTCTAGTGCAGCAACCATCCTCACTCTTGACAAACCTTGTGCTCTCAATGATTACTATGGAAGGTGGAA
The DNA here is from genome assembly GCA_031772625.1 of Pinus tabuliformis. Classification (NCBI taxonomy): domain Eukaryota; kingdom Viridiplantae; phylum Streptophyta; class Pinopsida; order Pinales; family Pinaceae; genus Pinus; species Pinus tabuliformis. The sequence goes on from CM062820.1 coordinate 1,103,224,244, forward strand.
TTCAAAATGGAGTAATGGAGTTCCATTGTAACCCTCGCACAATCATTGATTGAGTGAACTATTTTTTTATAGATATCAAACTTTCATTCTTATCAAGACAAGAATGATTGTTTAAAGTTTAAAATAAGTCATTACTTTTTGCGTATCATAATAGAGGTGTTGTCATCATTATTGTGACTAAGAATCTCTGTATATTCAACCAAATTTAATATGTGATCTATATTTACAACTCTCTCTTGGGTAGAAATTAATAGAAATTTGCTACCATTGATGTATTCGAATTGAAAACAAGAGATTATAAATTTCTTCTACTATTATGCGAAATGGAAATCACAATTTAGAAACATATGCAATGAAATGAAACCATTAAAACACCACAATAACACAATGATTTATAGGGGAACCCAACTGGGAAAAACCCCTTCAAATATTTTTATTAATCAGATCAGAATGAGAAATGATTACAATGTCGTGTCGTGAATTTGAAGCACGCTGTGCACTATAAAATTGTTCTCTTTCTAACTACCCTGCTCTGGCCAAAAATTAGCCAATTGAAGGACCCATCTTTTTGCTATTTCATTGCACAATCCTAGAGGAAATTAGATCCTAAAAGTAGGAATTTTCCCCTATTTTCTTGTGCAATTCCCAAGGAATGATTCACCAGCTTATTTTCCAATCCCGTACACTCAAGTAGTATACAATTGATAATTACAATGTGCCTTTTCCCCCAATCCATCTAGGTAATTCGAATTACATGCATGTATGGGCTATTTTTAGTTGATTTACTAGTTTAACTAAGAGATCATTGAGTTAACAAGATTTCTATGACTCACCTGACCTTCAACTGACTCAACTAGTTGCTTGAGCTCAGTTAACTAAGTCAAACAAAAAATAACTGAACTACATTGCTAAAGTTTAGAAATCACTCTATGCACAACTCTATTTCTAGCCTATAACTCAAATTTACTGAGTAAGCTAGTAGAGAAAGGCATGTCACACAACTTAAGTGCAATCGAATTCATCCTACTGATGTGGAAAATTGAATTACTAAATTTGATGAAGGCACAAGTAAAATTTAGCCTTTCTGGCTACATTTATAACACTCCCTCTTAGCAAGAAAGGGATTTTGAACCACCTCTATCCTACACCCACGGAATTCGAATTTTCCTCTTGAAAACGGTTTTGTTAATATATATCCATCTTGGTCCTCAGTTGGAATGTAGTGTAGCATGATGATTTTCCTACGCACACAATCCCGCAAGTGATGGTAGATGATATCAATGTGTTTGGACCTATTATGAAACACTAGACTCTTAGGGATTTTGATAAAACTCTCACTATCAAAATAAATAACCGTTGGATACATATGTTGATTGAAAGTACCCAGAAGTATTTTCCTCATCCATATGCCCCCATATGTTGCTTAACTTGCTGCCATGTATTTAGCCTTTGCTGAGGTGAGCACCACATACCTTCGTTTCCTTCTATACTAGGAAATAGTTGTAGACCAAACACTAAAGATAGCGCCTGAAGTAATTTTCCAATATGATGGACTCCCTACCAAATCTACGTTGGTGAAGCCTTGGAGCTTCACTCCCTCTGTCCTTGTACACAATAACCTATATTCGTTTGTGCCTTTGAGGTACCTCAACACATGATTTGCTTCCTTCTAATACAACTTGGTAGGCTTCATGATGGCTTCACTCAACTAATTAACTACATAGCATATGTCAAGCCTTGTGTTCACCAGATACATCAAGGATCCCATAATATTTCTGTAGATTGTAGCACCTACTACCTCTCTTCAATAAGCATTATCCTTCCTCCAGTTTGTAGCTATAGGTGTGTGCATAGGATTACAGTTCTCCATGTGAAATATTTGAAGTATTTTAGAGGCATACTTCCCTTGACGGCATACTTCCCTAGAATAAAAAACAACTCGCCATCACCCTAGTGTACTTCCTACCCAAGGAACTAATGCATCAAGCCCATGTCTTTCGTCTCAAATTATCTTGAAAGGTCCTCCTTGCAGGAGAAGATCAACTCCTCATCCCTTGTAAGTATCAATTCATCAACATACAAAACCAAGATAAGAAAATTTCCATCTACCATTAATCCTAACTTAAATAGGAATGTAAAAAATTACATATATAATCATAAATATAGAGATGCTGCAGAAATAACACTTAATTTCATTAATAGAAAAATATTGATTTATGCTTACAAACAGAATATAAATAAACTAGCCCGGGAGATGGTAGCTTATCTCTAAGAAGATATGTGGTGGCTACATGCCTCTGAACTATGCTATAATGACGCTCAAGGGCCTATATATTATTTAGCAACAAGATAAAACCATAAACAACCAAAACTCCAACCCTAGGAGATGTAACACGAAGATTTTGTGGGCCTCGTTGGGGTTAGATAGGTAGCCAACTTCCCCGGATCGTAACTTGGTCATATTATCTTTGTTTGGCGCGTATGATACCTTGTTGGAAATTTCTCCCTGAGTACTATAGGATGTGCAGCAAGCTCATGCCACAGGCAAGGGCTTGTAGTGGACCTAATAAAAAATGTCGTTTAGGGGGTCAACACTACTCCCGAAGTTCAGGACCCAAAAAATTCTAAAAATAGTAAATGCTGAAATAAATAAGGAAACATATTAAACCAATTGGAGGTCTAGGTGCAATAGGCCGGTGGCCACCAATATCCACCTAGATCATTCCTCCCCCCTTAGGAAGTAATGGTCCCCATTGTGTGCAGAGCCTCCATGAGGTGAGAAAATTTCTGTTGAACCTGGTCCCTGGTGAACCACTTACCCTAGTGAAGGAATTGACCTGCTTTGACAATGCGATATAGTTGGATCATCTTCTCACAAGTGTTATTGATCAGAATTTCCATGAGATGATCAGTTGTGGCCTGTTCCATGCGGACTGGTTTGAGCTCTGTTGGTGTGAGTTGTTTTACAATCTCGAATGTGTCCAACAATGGTGGAAAGTATGGCCAATGGTGGTGTACATTGAACCATGGGTGCAAACCAAGGAATGGTGGGATGCTGAGCTCGAATGCATTATCTCCGACAACCTTGGTGATGATGTATGGCCCATATTAGAGCGGGTGAAGCTTTCAGTGGGGTCCAATGAGGTGCTCCTTCTGCAAATGTATCCAAACTTTGTCACACACCTGGAACTTGTTAGACACTCAATCTTGATCATGGCATTGCTTTTACTTAGCATTGGCTCTATCCAATATATCATAGATCTGTTGGTGGATGTGTTGAATGAACTCAATGATTATGTTATCCTTGTCATCTTTGGATTGGACATGAGCCGAATCTATTTGAGTGGCTGCAAATGGTATGACCACATCAATGAGACATAATAACTGAAATCCTAGCCCTACTTGAAAGCGGTTGTGGCCCGTTCAGATGTGGAGAACTTTTTTGTAGTTGTGTTGGACATAGGGGAGACTTTCATCCCATGTGCATCGATTCTTCAAGTTGTACATGCACAGAATGTGTACGATTATCATGTTGACAACATCTATTTGGTCATCACTTTGGGGATGAAAATACATGGACTTAGTAAATTTTATATCCAACATTGACCAGAGACTTGACCAAAATGCACTTAGGAATCTGGTGTCCCGATCTGAGACAATGGACTGTGGGATCCCAAATTTTACCCATAGTCTCTTAAAGAAGAGCTTAGCAATGGCCTCAACTATGATACTCTTCTTACTGGCAGCCATGATGGTTATCTTAGAGAATTTTTCGACGACCACAAAAACGCAATCATTGTTGTGCTTTGTAGACGGAACGCCCAACATGTAATCCATGGAGATAGATTCCCAAGGATTACTAGGAGTAGGTAGAGGAGTATATAGGCCTTTATTCTTGATGGTTAGTTTGGGAATGGCGTAGGCAGTGTAGGATCTAATGTACTTGCCAACATCCTAACGAAGTTTTGACCAATAAAAATACTTTTGCAATATTGCCACTATTTTCTCTAATCTGAAATGTCTAATGAACTGAAAATAGTGTGCCTCCTAAATCATATTGGCACACTCCCTTGAAGGAATGCATATATGTCCTACGTGGCATAACAGTGCATCCTGAAGGGGAAAATTTGGAACTTTCTTCCCCTCCAGGAGTGTTTGGTATGTGCTGCAGAATTCTGGATCGTTGTAGTAAATATGCGGCAACCCTGAATCCTCATGCCCATAGGAGTCAAGCATAGTGATCAGTGCCATGACTGGTGGTTGTCTGAGGAAATCTGCAACATTATTGATGTTTCCCATCTTGTACTTAATGTGCAAATGGAACTGTTGCAGGTATGTGGACCATTTTTGATGGTGATTGTTCTACAAATTCCCTTTTATCTGTATGAACTGTACGGGTCAATGGTCTATGTGGATGATCATTTCCTTCCCCATAATGTAATTATTCCATTGACAGTAGGCTTGCACAATGGAATACATTTCTTTTTCGTCAATGGGATACTTTCAGACTATTTTTGAAAGTGTCTCACTATGGCAAGCCACTTGATGCCCCTGCTGAGTAAGAATTGCACCAATAACATAGTCAGAGGCATTTGCCTCAATCTCGAATGGTTGTTATAGGTCTGGTAATGTGAGAATTGGTGCAGAGCGGAGGCTATGATTCAACTTGGAAAACGCCTCCTATTGGGTTTCAAACCAAAAAAACTTTGCTTTCACTCCACCGTTGGTGACTTGACTTAAAGACCAAGTGATGTGAGAGATCCCCAACACGAACCTGCGGTAGTAATTTGTAAGACCCAAAAATTTGTGGAGCTCTGTTAGAGTGGTTGGGGTTGGATAATCCAGAATGAGTTATATCTTGGCAGGCTCCACATGCACACCTTGATCATCAATGATCTACCCAAAATATTGAACTTAGTTCAGGACAAAAGTGCATTTTTCCATGTTAGCACACAACTTCTATTTTCATGAGGTTTAAAGGACCCGTCGAATATGGTTGAGGTGTTATTCCCAACTCTAGATGAAGATCAAGATGTCATCTAAATACACCACCATGAATGCATTGGTGAAGGTATACAAGATGTCTCCCATCAATCTCATGAAGTTTTTGTGGTAGTCGTCAAACCAAAAGGCATGACCAACCATTCGATAAAGGCCCTACTTAGATTTGAAGGAAATCTTCCACACATTGAAGGGTTTGATGGACACCTAGTGATAACCTGACTTGAAGTCAATCTTGCTAAAATATTTCCCCCCCTTGAGCTGGTCCATAAAGTTATCAATTCACAAGATTGGGTACCTATTCCAGTCAGTGCTCTTCTTCACTGCCTGATAGTCAATACAGAGTCTCTAGGTCCCATCCTTTTTCTATACCAATATAATGAGGCTCCCATAGGGTGACGAGTTTGGTCTTATGTACCCTTTCTGCAATAGTTCCTAAATTTTCCTCTTAATCTCATCATTCTATAGAACATAGCATTGATATATCGATCGATTGGGTAGTGGTGCATCTGGGGTCAAATCAATGGAGTGCTTGACCTGACAGTGCAGAGGTACCCCTGTAGGTGAGGTGAAAATTTACCTATACTCCTCCACAACCTTGTCCATATGCTACTGCTGTGTCGAAGAGACCTGTCCAGAAATCATGGCCACAACCTTCTTCTTGCCCTCAGGGTGAATCAAAAGGAAAACAAATTTCCTGGTCTGGGAAATGATATTACTACATTTCTTGGCAGTGATCAAAGAGATGGTGGTGGGTCGGGCTACCTCTACTATCTCGTACAACTTATTGGCCAAAGTAATAATCATATAGAGAGGTCTAGACTCATATACAACATGTTGCTTCCACAAGTATGGTAGTCCTAATAATACATCACAAACGTCAAGAGGAGTAACATCACACAATACCTCATCCGTGAAGGGCTTGCTACTATAGAGAAGGTGGCACTATTGGCTGATGCAGAGATCTCGCCCTTGGTGAAGCCACCTGATGGTGTACCACTGTGGATGTGTTGTAGTATTTACGCGTAGCTACTTAATGACCTCTACTGAAATGAGGTTCTTTTGGCTCCTGTTTTCGATAATGAACTACAATGGAGAACCCTTCACCTAATATGTGAGTGGAATAGGCGTTCCCCCTCCTCTAGATGTTCAAGCTCATTCTTCTGGATCTTAGTGGTGGCCATGGTGGGACTGGGCTCCGCATCAATGATCTACTTCCCTTTGTCATTCCCCTTATCGGGATCCGACTCAGAGTCAAAACATGCATCTAATTCAGAGGCCTCCAACTTGGCAACTTGTGATTGCTTGGCACAACAATCACTTGTGTTATGAGTGGATATCTTATGGAACTCACACCATTTTCTCATGTCCTTCTTTGTCTTCATGGTGTTTTCTTTGCTTGTCGCCTCGGAGGGTTATCTTGGGTAGCCCAGCCTTGGCTCTATCCTTTGTATTGTGGTTTGGGGGTGCCTTTCCCTTGCTTCATATTTGTAGATCCAAAGTCCTATTTCTTCTATTCAAACTTCTACTCAATCTTGACAGCATATTGGTACATCGTGTAGAGTGAGGAAATGTCCACAAAATCCATCTCGTCCTAGATGTACTTGTGTAGATAGTTGTGGTACTTGAGTACGAAATGTCATTCAAAATCCTTGATACCCAGCATTGTATGAAGGGTATGGAAAACAATTTTGAACTTTGGCACATCTTGGTCCCTTCCCTACCATAGCATGGTCCACTTTATGTATTTATCTTCATAGCTCTCGACAGGGTAATACTGTTCCTTAATGGCATCTTGGAAAGAATCCCATGTGGGTATGGTTCAAAATAGGGAGGATTGACTCTCTTCCTTTTGTTCACAATAGGTTTCCCACCAGTCCTTATTATGTGGGGTGGCTTTGAGAAGTTCAAAAGTAATATTTTCCTAATTGGCAAAGCCATTAACTGAAAAATATTCTTCCAATAGATTTAACCATTTATCTATGGCGTCTGCATTTATCTAGCCCTAAAATATGGAAATATCGAATTTAACATGTAAGTTAAAAATAGTGGCGCCTATAGAGTGGCTATTGGATGAAAATGCATCGCCTGTAGGTAGTAGTCAAAGGATCTGGGAAAATTTATCCATTATCATGTTCCTTTGTCACTCGAGGGATTCCTTGAGAAACATTTTGAAAGGATCTCCTTCACCCTTGTATTTCTTTTCTTCTGCCATGGAATTTCGTCAGGATTTACAAGGATACTCTTACAATGGTTCAACTAGATCAAGCCCTAACTCCTTATACCCTGACCTTCCTGGGGAAATGTAAAGAAAAAAAGAGAAAGAGAAAACTGCTCTGATACCACTGATCCAAACTTAAACAGGAATGCAAAAGATTACAAATATAATCATAAATACATAGATGCAATAGAAATAACACTCCATTTCATTAATAGAAAAATACTGAACTATGCTTACAAACATAATGTCAATAAACGAGCTCGGGGAGTGGTAGCTTATCTCTGAGAAGAGATGTGGAAGCTACATGCCTCTGAACTATGCTACAATTAGGCTCAAGGGCCTATTTGTTAGTGAGAAACAAGAGCAAACCCTATACAACCAAAACTCTAACCATAAAGTATGTAACACCAAGAGTTTGTGGGCCCTGTTTGGGTTAGTTGGCTAGCCAACTTCTCGGGGTGGTAACTTGGTCATATTATCTCTATTTAGAATGAATGACACCTTGTTAGAAAGGTCTCTATAAGCACTATAGGAATTGCAGTATGCCCATGTTTACATCTTAGGGCCTATAGCAGACCTCAAAAAAACATTGTTTAGGGCGTAAAACTACTCCAGAAATTCAGGACTCAAAAAACTACTAAAAATAGTAAATGCTGAAATAAACAAGGAAAAAACTGAAACCAACTTGAGGTCTAGGTGGAATAGGAGGGTAGCCACGAATATTCACCTAGATCAACCACAATGTGATAAATATCCGCATCTACTTCACTTTTGGTAAAGCCCAATCCACTCTGATATGTATCCATGTGAGTGTACTATGCTCGGGCCACCTGTTTGAGAGTATACATGGCTCTTATGAGTCTACAAACATGTTTCTCCTTGTAATATGTCTCAAATCCCTCTGGATGCTCTATGTAAATTTCTTGGTCAACAACACCATTGAGGAAGGAATTATTCACATCCATCGAATGTATCTTCCATTCCATTTGCGTAACTAATGCTAGAATGGTTCTGATCAAGGAATATGTTGCCACTAGGGAAAATTTTTCCTCATATTCCACTCCCTCTACATGAGAGAAGCCTTTGGCCACAAATCTAGCCTTGTACTTCTTGATGCTCCGATTAGTTGCATGCTTCATCTTGTAGGTCCATATGGAACCAACCACTAAATTTTTCTCTAGTCTTGGCACCACCTCCCATACATTTTTATTCATGATGGAGTCATACTCCTCCACCATGGCATTAACCCACACTGGTTGAGAAACTGCTTCCTCAAATGAAGAGGTCTTTGTCCTAATGAGTTCTGTCATGAGAGACATAAACCTAGTGTGGTGATCTCCACTTCTTGCACTAAGATGAAGAAGCTCCCACATGATCATATGCATCATGTACCAACCTCTCAGATTCTATGGTTTTCTTCCTTCCCTCTCTGCAAGACTCAAGTTGAGTGGGTGCCTCCACTCGACCTCGTGCCTTATCCTCTCCATGTGGTTGCTCAAAATATTGAAGCTCTAAATGAGGCTCCTTCTTGGGAACAAGAAGCTTTTACTCCTATGGGATACTTAACTCTTTCTCTAGAGAGTATCTCATAGCCTTCTCCTCATCAAATTTGACTTTTCGATTCACTATTATCACCCCGAGTGAGGGAAGAAACACCCTATAGTTATGCGGTATATTTGTGTATCTTACAAAGATTCCCATCTCAAATGTAGGCTCAATTTTCTTCCTTCTATCCTTGGAGACATGAAAATACATAGTTACTACGAAAATTCTAAATTGAGATCATATGCCTTCTTCCCAGGTAAAGCTTCTTCAAGGGTGATCATGGTAAATATTCTATGAAGGCTCTTATTCTGCAAATAAATTGCGGTGTTTCATGCTTCTACCCATAGAAGTAATCACATCCCTTGATCATGCAACATGACTCTTTCTTCTCCCACTATGCTTATTTTTGTCCTTTCATCCACCCAATTTTTTGTGGCAGATAAGGTGTTATCAGTTCTCTTCTAATACCCTCTTTTGCACAAAAGCCCTTGAAGGTGCTAGAAACAAATTCTCCTTCATTATCAATTCTCAAGGCTTTCAATTTCTGACCACTCTTTTTTTCAACCACTTCTTCAAATTCAACAAATTTTGAGAAAACTTCATCATTCTTTTGCACAAAGAGCATCCAACATTTTCTTGAAAAGTCATCAAGAAAAATTACATAATACCCATGTTTTGTTATAGAATTTGTAGAAAATGGTCCACATAAATTAGAGTGGACTCACTCTAATATTGGTCGTGGTCTATTATCTCAGCCATGGAAGGTGGATTTCACATATTTCCCAAATGTGCATCTCTTGTAGACATCATGCAAGTCAAGGGTGCATTTTGGGAGACCTGTGGTAATCATCTGCATGATTTTTAAGGCTCCATGGTATAAGTGTCCCATGCATCTGTTCCATATTTCTCCAACCTCTCAAATATACACATTTCTTCCTTGCTACTCAATGCATCATATGCTTCCACCTCAAATGATTAGAGATTCTTCACTCAAACCCCAATCTGTTTCACCTGCCCAGTAGCTACATGTCTTGGAAATGTTTTCCTTACTAAAAACAACATCATAGCCATGATCCTCTAATACAACTATAGAGATCAAGTTCTTCTTCAAGCCTGGTACATACATAATGTTTCAAATTAAGATGGGAGCCTAAATCCCTCTTAAATGTTACGACACCAATTTCTTTCGTACAGTACCGCCCATCATCCCCAAGTTTTATGTGCATCTAGAGATCCTTCTCCTATAGGCTACTAAAGAGTTATTTGGATCCTATCATACGGAATGAGGCACCTACATCTAGATGCCACACACTCCCCGTTACAATGCTTTCCATACATGCAATCAAGGTGAAGTCCAATTTGAATTGTGAGGCAAGTGCTTCACCTCCTACTCCTCCTAAATGTTTCTTGTTAGACTACTTGTACAAACACTTTGTTTCATAATGCCTGAGTTTATGGCAGTGAAAGCATTTTATCTTGCTCAAGTCCTTATTCTTGCGATTGTTCTATCTGGTCTTTAGTTTTCTTTGGGCCTTATTTCCTTTTCGTTTCTTTCCCTTCCCAACTAAGGAAAAATTATCTTCCTCCTCAAATTTGGATGTTACTCGACCTATAGTGTTCCACCAAATTTCTTCCTACACAAAATTAGACCACAATCTCTCCTAATTTGGAAATTTGTCCCTTACATTTACAGAGTCCTAGTAGCTATGAAAAAATTTTGGAAGACCTAGGAGAGCGAGGCTCACTAGTCTTGAAGAGGAAATATTTTCTCCAACTCTCCCAAGCTCACCTTGAAATTGAGTGAACCTAGAGAGATAATTTGGAATTGTTTCTCCTTTCTGCATGCAGATGTTTCTGAGCATGTCCCTTAATGCCAATTTTCTGATGTCACTATTATTTTTGAATAGTTAAATGAGGGTCTTCCACATAATAAAGGGGGTGTCTTTTCCATGTAAATTTGAGACTACATGGTATCTCACATCTTCCAGGTTGATCCTCTTGGATTTTGTTGTATCCTTATTCCACCATGAAAGTGCTTGTGCATCAAATGTTCCTAGTTGTGGAAACTTTAGTTTTGGTGTACTCTAGCACACCATTATCATCTAGAACTACTTCCATCATGTCCTTTGAATCTATGAAATTCAAGGTTCCCTCCAAGACATACTACAATCTCAATCCGTTGAAAGACATTTTTCCACACAGAAGAAAATTACTCAATTGAATATAAAAGTTGAAATATCTTAAGGAGAAGCTCTATTGATTGGTTTCTAGTGTGATTTATACTTTTATACTATGTTGAAATTAATAGAAATTTTCTACTAAAAATATATTCAAATTGAAAAAAAATGACAATTTAGAAACACATAAAATGACATGCAACCATTAAAACACAACAAGAACACAATGATATATAGGGGAACCCAACTAGGAAAAACACCTTTGTTTCTTTTCATTAATTAGATGAGAATGAGAAACTATTATAATGTCTTACTTCAAGGACCCAGCTTGATCCTATTTCCTTGTGTAATCCTAAAGGAAATTAACTCTTAAAAAGTAGGGATTTTCTCCTATTTTCTTGCACAATTCCCAAGGAATGATACACCTTCTTAATTTCCAAGCCTCTACACTCAAATAGATTACAATTTATAATTACAGTGTGCCTTTTCCTCCACTCCATCTAGTTTGTTCGGATTCCATGGATGTATGGGATATTTTTAGCTAATTTACTAGTTTAATTGAGATATCACTAAGTTAACAAGAGTTTTACTACTCAATTAACCTTCAACTGACTTAACTAGTTGCTTGAGCTTAGTTAACTGAGTCAAATTGAAAATAACAAATTTAGATTGCTAAATTTTAGCAATCACTACATCCACAACTCTACTTCTAGCCTATAAACCTAATTTATTGAGTAAACTAGTGTACAAAGCCATGTCACACAAATTAACTGCAATCCAAGTCATCCTGCTGATGTCGAAAATAAAATTACTAAATTTGACTAAGGAAGAAGTCAAATTTAGCCTTTCCTACTGTTGAAAATGCAACAAGATGATGGAGCTTAGTGAAAAGGAGTCGCCTTCACTAAGTGGGCCCGTAGGGTATTTTTGGCGCAAAGTCTATTTTTAGACTATGCCTATTTTTAGACATATGGATCATGGTTTATGAGTTGCAGGATGTTGTTTATGGATGATTGGTCATGTTGGGAAAAATAGATGGACTTCTATTTCTGGTTCACAGCAGAGTGATCAGAGTCTATTTTTAGACTGCCAGGCTAAAAATAGAAAAGTCAAATATTATTATCTCATAATAATATTTAGACTATAAACATTATCTTATCCTCTCGGAGCACTTCAGTTTGAGCTACAGATGTGGCACACGCAGCTGTCAGAAGGAAATACACTTTTCTTGTGGGTCAGTTGAGCTATTGCATGCATGACATTAGTTAGAACTCATGCATGTGAGTTTTGTGGAGTTGGATGTGGAGTTGATGGAGTTGTGTTTAGTTTGACTTGGTTAAACTAGTTGTAATTAGTCTAAATGCAAAAATACTAGTGATGAGTGATGCGAATTAATTGATTAAATTAATTCACTAATTATTAACTCATAATGAAACTGAAGAATACATCAGTTAACTCAGTGCATGTACAATTCAGTGGAGACAAGTGTTAGAGGTTGAGATTGCTATCAGTTGTGACTATAGTTGTGCATGAGATCTTGTACAATCAATGGATTGAGTATGCCCATGAGGATTGCTCAGTATATGCCTAGTGAAATAGCTTGTGCTCGCGTGATTTCCAGTGTGAGTGATTTTCACTTGGTATTGTGCAGTAGAGGCAGGCAAAGCAGTGGAGAAGATTTGAATGTGTGACTTGTTCGGATCTGAACTAGTTCTGTGTGTAACAGGTGGAGATAGTGCTGGATACATGAGAGGAGTACTGTGCTAGGTATTGTTACATGTTATCAATCATTAATATATAGATAGTGTTGGGTTTTCAGTTGTAAGCTTTCCCTGGGTTACATACTGTGTTAGCGTGTGCATGCGATTGATGTTTCATTGTTTTGATGCTGCTAAATTGATGATCAACGTAGAGGAGGTTATGTATTATGCATGTATTCCGCAATAGTGTATAATCAGGATAATATCTGTTGAATAAGTGTTTATTATTAAAAATTTCTACATGGTATCAAAGACGTTGATCATCAGATCTACTATTCAGGAAGTGTTTACATTCTATTTCTTCAGGCAGAGTCTGTAATCAGGCCATGTAGCCTCTGGATTCATCCTTCCTTTGGAAGGTGAGATATCTGGTAAAAGCCCATATAGTCAATCTCTGTATGAGAAATACTTTGTTCTCACAAATCTTAGATCAGAGGCAGTTGATTTTGGAGCTGGTGGAATTCGAATTTGCAGCAGTGTTTTCTTGGTATCAATGTGGCAATGTCTTTCAATGGATTCTGATTGGACTATGCTCTTGAGGGTAGCTCAAAATATATTGCATGGAAGGATAGGATGGAGGCAGTGTTGGATGATAATGGGCTGAAGGATTTCATAGAGGCTGATGTCCCAAAGCCTACTGATGCTGCGCAGGTTGATGCTTGGCAAAAGAAGACAGAAAAGTGTCGAAGGATTCTGTTGGAGGGCGTGAAGGATCACATTGTGTCTAGCCTGCATGGAAAGGCTTCTGCGTACTTGATGTGGAAAGTGTTGATAGATCTATTCCAAAGCAAGAGCGATCAGAGGAAGCTGGCACTCAAGGATAAACTCAGAAACATCAAATGTGAGAAGGGAGACAGTATGCCCAAGTATCTCACGAAGTTCACTCAGTGCAGGGATGAGCTGGGAAGTGTGGGGATGACTGTCGATGATGAGGACTTGGTGAGCTTGGCTCTCCTTGGTCTTCTGAAGAGTTGGCATTCCTATCAAGACTCTGTCAATGGTCGGGAGAAATAGCCAGGATGGGAGAGACTTTGGTCAGATCTTGTGCAGGAGGAGATCAGGCAGAATACCAGGGATAGATCTTCATCAAAAGGACCTGATGAAGAAAATAGCACTTTGGATGCCAAAGCAAAGAAGGGGAAGAACAAGAAAGCTTCTCAGTCTGGTGTGAAAGGCAAGAAGCAGGACATGTCCAAGGTGAAGTGTTTTCACTGTCACCAGCACGGACACTATGCCACTAATTGTATGCAAAAGAAGAAGAACAAGCAAGCTGCTGGATCTGCAGTAGGAGAGGCTCTAGCCTTGCAGTTTGAGCTTGATTTTTCATTGATCGCATGCTTGGTTTCAAGTGTGATGGGATCAGTGTGGTTCTTGGATAGTGGTGTGCCTTTTCACATGACAGGAGATCAAGATTTGTTTTCTAATCTAGAGGACAAAGATCTTGGAGTGCACATCGAGATAGGAGATGATGGTAGATACAGTGCGATCAGTATTGGTACCATTTCCTTTGACAGGGAGTCTGGTAAACCCTTCGTATTGAAGGAAGTGATACATGTTCTAGGATTGAAGAAGAATCTTATCTCTGTGGCGATGTTAGAAGACAAGGGATATGATGTTGTTTTTAGCGAGGGAAATGATTTCCTGCACATCAAGACAACTGGAGAAACCCGGAAGATAGGGGTTCAAGTGAGGAACCTTTATCAGTTGCATGTAGATGGATGCACAGCAATGGCATGCAAGGCAGAAGGATTGGTGAGCTGGGATGATGGCAAGCTGTGGCACAGGAGATTGGGTCACCTTCACCATGGAGCCTTGAAGATACTGCAGCAGATCACTACAGGGCTTCCTAAAGGCACTCTTGCGCAGTCAGATCAGTGAAAGGGGTGTACTTTGGGAAAGTTTGTGAAAGCCACCTTTCACGAGAATGATAGTTGCACCATGATGATTCTTGAGAGAATTCACACAGATGTGTGTGGAAATTTCTCAGTAGCTTCGACAGCAAAACACAGGTATTATGTGATCTTTGTTGATGATTTCTCTCATAAGTGCTGGATCTTCTTCATGCAGAAGCAGAGCGAGACATACTCAAAGTTTTGTGAGTTCAAAGCACTGGTCGAGAAGGAGTCAGGGAAGAAGGTGAAGGCTCTTAGGAGCAATAATGGTGGTGAATACATCTCTAGCGAGTTCAAAGACTTTTGCAGTGTAGAAGGGATTCGAAGAGAGCTCATAGCTCCCCATAACCCACAGCAGAACAGGGTTGTTGAGCGGAAGAACAGAATGATCGTGGGTGTTGCACGAGCGATGTTGCATGATCAAGGCCTACCCCTTCACTTGTGGGCGGAAGCATGCAATACTGCAATATATGTGCAGAACCGTTGTCCTCACAAGATACTTGGCATGAGTACACTCGAGGAGGCTTATTCTAGTAAGAAGCCTGATCTTTCTCATTTGAGGATTTTTGGTGCTAACGTTTACATGCATGTGACCAAGGATGCTAGGAAGAAGTTGGAGCCAACCGCAGAGGTTGGGATATTTGTGGGGTACACTGATACACCCCACAACTATCGTGTGTATTTGCTAGACAGTGGTAAGACTGTTGTGAGACGAGATATAAAATTTCAGGAGGAGAAAGCCATGAAGTGTTCACTTGAGAGGGAGATACACTTGCATGTAGATGAGGAGCTATTAGTTCCTAAGTATGAGCTTCAGGATGTAGATCAGCCACATGATGAGGTTCATGGAGTGGAAGAGACCACTCATGCAGCACCAACCATTAGAGGGTGAAAGCGCTTGACAGAAGCTGAGCGACTGGCTCAAGATGCAGAGAAAGTTGTAGGACCACCTACAGCCCAATGCAGGCAGAGACAGTCACCTGATCGGTACACTGGATACATGGCTGTTGTGAGAAAATGTGTTGTGACTGAGCCATCCTCTTTCGAGGAAGCTATGGAGGATCCCGCATGGGTAGACGCCATGGTGGAAGAGTATGATTCGATTGTCAGAAATAGTGCATGGGAGATTGTTCCTAGGCCAGAAGGGAATCAGTGGTGGGTTTGAGATGGATCTACAAAGTTAAGCAGGCAGCTGACGGGAGTGTGGAGAAGTACAAGGCAAGATTTGTTGCCCGAGGCTTTTCACATATAGAGGGGATCGATTATGAGGAGACCTTTGCACCTGCCGCAAGGTATTCTTCCATACAGATGATTCTTGCTCTCTCAGTGCAGATGGGATGGCACATTCATCAGATGTATGTGAAGATTGTGTTCCTCAACAGAGTCATTGAGGAGGAGGTGTACATAGAACATCCCGAAGGTTTTAAGATCTTCAACAGTGAGTCGCATGTGTGCAGGCTCAAGAGAGTGCTGTATGGGTTGAAACAAGCACCACGTGCTTGGTACACATGGATAGACAACTATTTCACCAGACTTGGATTCTCCAAGAGTGAGGCAGATCCTAACCTATACCAGATTGTGGTGGAGGGTAAGTTGCTTATCATTGTACTTTACGTAGATGATTTGATTCTAACGGGTGATGAGCTGTTGATACTTTCATGCAAGGATGATCTTGCTAAGGAGTTTGAGATGAAGGACTTGGACCTCCTTCATTATTTCCTGGCATTGGGAATTTGGCAACGCAGTGATGGACTATTTGTTTCTCAGGGTAAGTATGCTTGGGAGATACTGGAGAAGTTCAACATGCATGGCGCAAGCCCGTTGATACTCCTCTTCCTGGAGGTTGGAGGAAGGAGGATGCCACTTCGGCAGAAGAAGTGGATGCCACTGTTTATCGACAGTTGGTGGGGTCGCTTATGTATCTAGTCAATACACGACCCGATATATGCTATGCTGTTAACCAGCTTTCACAGGCTATGGTTAAGCCAACCAAGCTCTTCTGGAAGGCAGACAAGCATGTATTGTGTTATTTGAGTGGCACATCGCGATATGGATTGTGGTACAGACAGGAGGATGAGGTGAAGCTATGTGGCTTCACGGATACAGATTGGGCAGGGAGCCCAACGGACAGAAAGAGCACATCGGGAGGGGTCTTCAGTATCGGGTCGACAACAGTTTCTTGGTACAACAGGATGTAGAAATCCATGGCTCTCAGTTCAGCAGAGGCCGAGGATATGGCAGCAAGTTTGGCTGCATGCGAGGCTATATGGATGAGGAAGATCCTGGTCGGTTTGTTCGGTTCTTACATGGAGCCTACTGCAATTTACTGTGATAACCAGAGTTGCATTAAACTCTTGGCTAATCCTGTATTTCATGATAGATCTAAGCACATTGACATCAGGTACCATCATATCAGAGATTTTGTGTAGCAGAGAATCATGTTACTTTCATACATTCCAACGGAGGATCAGGATGTTGATATCTTGACGAAGGCGCTCACCAGGAGAAAATTTGAATACCACTGAGGCAGGATAGGGGTTGTTGATAATCCATATCTTGTTGAGATGGAGTATTGAAAATGCAACAAGATGATGGAGCTTAGTGAAAAGTAGTCGCCTTCACTAAGTGGGCCTGCAGGGTATTTTTGGCGCAAAGTCTATTTTTAGACTATGTCGATTTTTAGACATATGGATCATGGTCTATGAGTTGTAGGATGTTGTTTATGGATGATTGGTCATGTTGGGAAAAATAGATGGACTTCTATTTCTGGTTCACAGCAGAGTGATCAGAGTCTATTTTTAGACTGCTAGGCTAAAAATAGAAAAGTCAAATATTATTGTCTCATAATAATATTTAGACTATAAACATTATATTATCCTCTTGGAGCACTTCAGTTTGAGCTACAGATGTGGAACATGCAGCTGTCAGAAGGAAATATGCTTTTCTTGTGGGCCAGTTGAGCTATTGCATGCATGACATTAGTTAGAACTCATGCATGTGAGTTCTGTGGAATTGGATGTGGAGTTGATGGAGTTGTGTTCAGTTTGACTTGGTTAAACTAGTTGTAATTAGTCTAACTACAAATAGACTAGTGATGAGTGATGTGAATTAATTGATTAAATTAATTCTCTAATTATTAACTCATAATGCAACTGAAGAATACATCAGTTATCTCAGTGCATGTACAGTTCAGTGGAGACAGGTGTTAGAGGTTGAGATTGCTATCAGTTGTGACTATAGTTGTGCATGAGATCTTGCACAATCAATGGATTGAGTATGCCCATGAGGATTGCTCAGTATATGCTCAGTGAAATAGCCTGTGCTTACGTGATTTCCAGTGTGAGTGATTTTCACTTGGTATTTTGCAATAGAGGTAGGCAAAGCAGTGGAGAAGATTTGAACCTGTGACTTGTTCAGATCTGAGCTAGTTTTGTGTGTAACAGGTGGAGATAGTGCTGGATACTTGAGAGGAGTATTGTACTATGTATTGTTACATGTTCTCAATCATTAATATACAGATAGTGTGGGGTTTTCAGCTGTAAGCTTTCCCCGGGTTACATACTGTGTTAATGTGTGCATGTGATTGATGTTTCATTGTTTTTGATGCTGCTAAATTAATGATCAACGTAGAGGAGGTTATGTATTATGCATGTATTCTGTAATAGTGTATAATCGGGATAATATCTGTTGAATGAGTGTTTATTATTCAAAATTTCTACACCTGCTACATTTCTAACATATTGGACTTGGTTGGTAAGAGAACAAGATTTCATCTTATACATGCAACTGTGAAGGCATTTTTGTTGTAGACTCTAGAAAGTTTTAATATGGTAATGGTTCATGCAAATTCAAACTTGATGGCATAAATATCTATTCCTAGAGTGTGACTGGGTATTGGTTGTAAAGAATGAACCATCTGTGGTCTATTAAATCCTCTGACCTCGTATCCTTAGAAGTGAGCTTTTCTTGAAGATATTCATCCAGTGTATCACATGTGATGCAAGAGACAAAGTCCTCAAAACGTTTGATACTTGAAACCTAGATTCTCTGCACCAACTGATTAGTGAGTATGGTGAAAAACAAGGAGAGCATTTGATTATTTATCGGTATAAATGTGGAATAAAATTTGAAGTTTTGAAGCAGTTTTGTGAAGTACATAACTAATTATTTTATCTCATGGAATATTTTATTTAAGTGAAAAATGCTTCAAGTGTGTCAATGGGTTGATGAGAATTAAAGCAATGAAGATTTACAGGGTTTTTAACTTGGTACAAGGGTTATTATCACCTTGATAGATTACCTTTTCTCTCTTCTTAATGAAAATTATTCATCTTATACTTTTCAAATTTACATTGTAAATGGGAGCATTTTTTGTTAATGACAACACACTTTCCAAAGTTGATTGCAAGTTTTCTCTTATAGGAATATGGAAAAAATGATGAGATTCAATTATTTATTCGAGTTATTAAGCAATCTAATGTTGTATACTATTCATAACAATATTCAAATGAGAAATGACATTCTCTCTACCATTCAAACCTATTTAGAAAATGTTCAAGACAAGATTTATTTTTTGGAGCTTGAGTCACAACTACAATTAGAAGAGCTACATAAGAAGGGTCTCGAATCCCAGCAATAGTCAAAGATTGATTAGAATAATAGAGCCATTTCAAGAGCAAATTTGCATGCAGATGTGAAGGTTCAACCTACAATTCCCAAGACCTTCATTAGACGTTGGGAAGAAGTTGTGAAAAATAAGAATATAACTAGTCTTGGATATGAAAAGGATGTGTCCTTTCATATTATGGAATATTGCAAGTTTATGCATGCAAATTTGAAGGTTCAAGTTGTACTTCCCAATACCTTCATTAAACATTGGGAAGAAGTTGTGAACAAAAAAACTACAATTGGTCTCAAATATGGCAAGGATTTGTCCATTTATATTTTGGAATATTCCAAGCCCATCTAGTTTCCTAACTTTGGATTCCTTTTGGACGATCCATCTTTGCTTGCTCCTGTTGTAAAACAACCATATATTGTCAAATGAAAACATTGTGATCAAGTAGGTCATGTGAAATATTAGTGTTTTGATCTTCATCCTTATGAGCATTGTGGTAAGCACACCCATCATGTAGACAAATGTTCTAGAAACAAAACTCTTGTAAGAATGGAGATTCACCTTGGATAGATCACTTCTTAGAAATGGTATTAAGAAACCAAGAATATATATCGATCATACCACAAAATATGTTCTCGAGTATTGACTAGTCTTGTGCCAAAGGTTTCATCATCTTTTTATCTTTTATATAACAAGGGGGGAATTTATGGCCAGTTAGCAACATAAAATATTCATCATTAAAATATTTATCAAGTGAGCCTAAGCCACAACCTAAACCTATTGTTTGAGAATGCAACTAGAGATAACCATAGCCATATTCAAAGTTGTAGCCACATATAGAGTAATGCCCCGTGACCAAGCCTTTGGCTGGTTTGGTTGGTGGCCTTTCTTAAACCACCACCTGCAAAATATTTTGGTTTCTTATACAATTTGTTTATTAGGGATCACTTCGACTAGCAGGAGACTTCAGCTTCTCAAAAAATTAGGAATTGTTCCAAGAACTACTTTGATAGTTCCATAGTTGGTGGTCAACCTTAAACCACCACTAGTTGAGACCTTAAGTTATCCCACCTTTTGGTTTCTTTGTGGTTTTCTCTTAAAAACCACCATTTCAAATAACTTATTTAGCCATTAGTTGTGATGAATTTTTTAATTTTATCTCTCTTATTGGACTCTCATATATGCCCTTTCGGATTGGGGGGGAATGTTAGCCACCTAATCTGTCAGGGTTATGCTAGACAATTAATGCATGTCCAAGGGTTATGGGTTATTGTATATCTTCTTAGCTATTGGAGACCATTGCCATGAAATATTCCATCTAAGTTGAATCTTCATTCTTGCAAGAGTTTTTTTTATGGAACATTTGTCTAAATGATGAGTGTAATTACCATAATGATCACAAGGATGAATATCGAGGCATTGATCTTTCACATGCAAAACTTGATTACAATTTTGGCATCTAACAATCTATGGTTGTTTTGCAACATAAGAAAGTGAAGATGGGTTATACTAAAGGAACCTAGCACTGCAAAACTAGATGGGATTGGAATACTCTAGAATATGAAAGGACACATCCTTATCATATTCAATACTAGTTCTATTCTTGTTGTTCACAACTTCTTCCCAAGGTTCGATGAAGGTCTTGGAAAGTGTAGGCTGAACCTTCACATCTACATGAAAATATTCTCCTAAAATGGCTCAATTATTCTAATCAATCTTTGATTGTTAATGAGATTCATGACCCTTCTTATGTATTTATTATCGTCGTAGCTATGACTCAAGCTCTAAGAACCTAATATTTTCTTGAACATTTTGTAAACAACTTTGAATGCTCGAGAGAGTGTCCTTGTTGATTTGGATACTTATGAATAGTAGACAACATTAAATTGCTTAAAAACTCTAGCAAATCATTGACTCTCATCATTTTTTCCAGCTTCCTATTAGAAAAAAGAACTTGTAATCAACTTTGAAAAGGGTGTCATCTTCAATAAAAAAATTCACCCTCTTACAATGAAAAATTAAGTAAATAGATAGCTCCCAATGCACAATGAGTAGCGTATTATGAAGATATAATTGTAAATATGAATAAAAACTTCACAATAAATGGATAGTCAATCTATATTGAAGAAGAGTGGTGGCATTCATGCATCACCAGGGAATACACTTCAATCTCAACTACTTTGAATGTTGATAATTCACATTCCACCTCACTAATGTGTACCTCTGATCATCGATAAAACTAAGATTCTATTTCAAAAGAGACTCTATAGGCAGATGCACAAAAAGGATGCCTTTAGGCTGGAAGGACATTTAATTGAGGAGATTCAAATCACATTGTCTCTAACCTAACCAAACACACAATAGTGCCTCCTTACCATAATTAGGCATACACCACACACTGCAACAAAAAATGGCCAATTGGTTCTCAACTCTTCAATAGTCTTCTACACATACAAATCAAAAACCTGCGACATATTATCAAGGAATATCAGCAACACTAATAGTTCGATGGATAAACCTAGTGCACATAGAATCTTCTAGAGTATTTAGAAAAGAAATGCATAAACATGACCACTCTGAAAAGCCTCTCTCAGTAGGCAATGATATCATCTTATACCTAATGTCATAACAGAGTGATTCTGCACACAATCTAAATTTCTCTAGTTCTTGTAGTGATTTAGATTCACATCATATCACTTCACAAGAAACACATTCACAAATCTTACCAGTCACATAGATGTAGTCACAAAATATCTCTATCCATGAGCTCAACAACATGATGCACATAGGGTTCTACACCAATTGGGTCTTTTTCTCCACAAGGTTAGATAATACATGCCAAAGTTGACACCACTTACAAAGTCGATGGAATTAGGGTAGCCATTTATATTCATTGAAGAAGGAGTCTAAGATAACAAACTACATGTAAATATTGGCAACAACCATATACCATACAAATAAGTGATCATCACCAGAATATTGATTCGTGACATACAAACATGTGAAAGTCCTACTCCGTTCAATCTTTTAGAGACAATGAATTCACAATTAGAATTTTACAGTGTAGTTAAATAAAAATAACAAATTCACCATAAACAAAAATGACCCTCGAACTATAATATGCCACATAATCTAAACATTGTGAATTAGGAAACTTTCCTTTGCACACTTACATGGGTGAATCATCGATGAATTTATCAGTGAAGAAAGGATATAAATTTTGTCAAAGGAAAATTTTTAAACCATATAAAACTAATTTGTAAATATTCCAAATGGTGAATTTGATTTTATCTTCATATTGAAAATTTGAAATTGAGTGTATTGCAAACAATGTTCCTTCAATTGTTAAACTAAATTTGCCTTAACAATTTGAAGCTTTTATGTAGACATTACTAGATTAGCATCAAAATATGAAGTTATAGGGATTTTAGAAGACCTCATTTCCTCCTCGCTTGTCTCTAAATATAGACACACTCCATGCTTTTCTCTATATACACCATCCCTTCCAAAAAGGTCGAGAGCTTATAGAATACAAAATAACACATTAACCAATTACACCACAAATCATCCAACTTGCATCCGATGATTCAATCACATGTTGGGGATGAAGATGGGAAAAATGACTTCTAATTTCCTTGGTGACCAAATCTCAATGCCATGGAAAAACTCCACCAAAAACTCCAACATCTAAGAGAGAAGGGGCACCCTGGAAGGCCACAAAACTAGTGGCTCATTCTATTGAACATGGCAGATAAACCTTTGCTATGATATCACAGTTGGAATCACAATATTGGAAAATGAATTCAACTATATTAATAATGATGTGAATTTTACATATAAATCGAACGATGAAACCATTGGATTTAGTTTCTAGGTTTCTTGTACATTCATTAACTGTCCACCAAAACCCTGATGGATTAGGTGGCTAACACACTGTGTGTGAAAAATAGAAAATGACTACAGTCAAAATAACAACCTAGTTGTATTAAATTCTTCAACATATTTTCATGATTCAATTTATAAATACCACTCGAATCTTTTGTTTCATAATTACAATTGGAAAAGTTAATATTGTCTATTCTAAATAAGACTTTCATAATTCCATGCTTTTAAAGGCATGATTTTAAGTATATCTTTTGGCAAAATTACCCATTCACAAAGTGGCAATTTTTTATTACATTTATGGGGGATCAAAAGGGCCCTAGACTTTATTTTTATAGTATCCACAAGAAATTATACAAGAAAGAGCTAGATCGAGAAAACAACAGTAGAGGAATTCGTGCAAACAAACCATATAAATGCAGAGACAAGGGTAATCATACAATGATATTAAACAAGTTACAATAGGAACCCTTAGCCCTCCCTATATGTGTATATTTAGGAGCATATATATGTCAACAAAAAAACATAACGAAAGACTATAAGGTTTTCCACATGAAAAGATAAAAATAACACGACATGAATTGGATTTTTTTTATCAATGGACATTATTCATCTAGTTTTAGATGAGCAAAACATAATTATGAAAGCAATATGGGAAGAAAAGAAAAGGGTGCACCAAAAACACATACATATATCTAAATAACTTAATGTATGATATGTTTCAATTTCATCAAAATCTTCCATAAAATCAAAACATTAAACGATATTTATAATTGAAATCCATTGAAAACAAACATTTATACAATACTTGAATCATAATCACATAGTCAAAACCGGAGACGACATCAAAACGACCTTGTCTAAAGGTTGGAATTAGGGATTTGTTTTTGGTGAAAAAGGTTTTTGGTTGCATATATGGATTCAACACCCTGAAATTTTTTTGGAACACTAAGATTATAGAAGTCACAACTTAAATAAATGATTCCAACAAATCCCTACCAAATTATGAGAAAATGAAACTTAAAAATTAACTATAAAACACTTTCGAACATATAATAGATACATTACTTCCACCAAAACTTAAGACATCATCAAATATCAAATTATCCATAAAAAAAAACCATTTAAAAAAACATTACAAAAGGGAGTCACCTCTTACTGTAAATTCAACTCCCATATTGAGTCATTTTTATAAGATAATTAATGGATTTAATTATTATTATTATTATTTTTAATTTATAATTGTGTATATGGTGTAAGTGTAATAAATATTCTATATTTAATTATTACATTATAAAATGTCATTTATTAGAAATCAATTTATTTTGAATTGATTTTCCAAGTTTAAGATTAATAAAATATATATGGTGTTTTGTTGTCATCTGTGTTTTACTATTGCTAATTATAGACATTTTATTTTATTTTATTTTTATTTTCTGATTCTCAATCCTTACAAATGATATCATAGTAAAGTTAGTTTGAAATTTTTGATCAGTGAGAATTATCTAATATCATTAGAGTTGAATTTTTTTGCAACCTATGATTTTGGGAGAGAGCAATGGAATTTCGTAGCGAGGATTTGATTTTGGGAGAAAAAAACCAATTGTATGAAGGCTATTAGATATAATTATTTACCTACTATCATACTGCCTTCAAATTCACTGCCTTAGCTACTTGAGATTTGAACAGTCAGCACCACTTGCGACCACACCGCCTCATCTTGATCATATTTGAAAGGTAAACATTATTTAGACTCATCAAAACATGAAGAAACAAGAATAAATAATTTTAAATTTTTGTAAGCTACTAATTTTTTTTGTATAAATAGAAATTCTCAAGGAGAGTCGTATATCACACTCTCAACTTTGGTATTTATTTCTTAGTTTGCGAGTTGTAGTTTCCTATCTGATAACAAGTCTGGAGAATTCCATTGATTCAAATGTTGTGATCTATATCTTAATTCATTCAATGAAGGTTACATTTATACTTGAAACAATAACTGAAAATAGTTATAACTAGAAATACCTAATTTATAACTAAATCCCTAAACTAAATCCCTAACTATATAGAAATCTCGAAGGATTACAACATTTCCCCCCTTAATCTGAAGGGACATTTGAAATACCAAGTAAAGATCTATTTTTTTTCGAAATTTTCACGCCCCAATGCTTTCGCAAAGATATCTGCAATTTATTATGATGTTGGAAAATGTGTGAGATGAATTGTTTTGGCCTCTACATGATGTTAAATCAAATGATACTTGGTGTTGATATGTTTGGTTTGATCATGAAACTTTGGATTCTTGGCCAATTAAATTGCAGAAGAGTTGTCAACAAATAAAGGATTTGTAGCTTTTTGTTTCTCCTGCAAATCTTCAAGTATTTTCCAAAGCCAAATTATTTCCTTAGTGGCTTGAGCTGTTGCAACATATTCAGCTTCGGTGGTACAATCAGTAGGAACAGATTTCTTGCATGATCTCCAAACGATGGCTGCTGATCCAAGATTCATGAAATAGCCAGAAGTAGAGACTCCATTCTCTTTATCTCCATCAAAATCATAATTTGAATAACCAGCAAGATGGAAGTCTAAAACTTTGGTATATTTGATGCCGTAAGTTTGGGTTCCATTTAAATATTCCAGTACTCTTTTTGCTACTACCCAATGCCCCTCACAAGGATGATGCATAAATCTGGAAAGTATTCCTACAACAAATGTTATATCAGGACGAGTAATAGATAAATAAATCAAACTTCCAAAAAGTTGCCTATACTTTGTTGGATCTTCAAATGATTTTCCTTCTTCTGAAGTAAGTTTCAAATTCTGCTCCATTGGTGTAGCAACAAGATTACAATCCATCATACTATATCTATTCAATAACTTACCAACATACTTCTTCTGAGAGATGAAAATATGTTGTGGTTTTTGATCAACTTCAATTCCAAGATAATAATGAAGTAAACCTAAATCTGTCATATCAAAAACCTTTTTCAATTCCTTCTTAATAGATGATATATATTCATCATTGTTTCCTGTGATCATCAAATCATCAACATATACAACTAGATATACAACTGATCTTCCAACTTTCTTAATGAAAAGAGTTGCATCATCTAGGTCAAAATGTTTATAATTTAACTTTAGAAGATGTTCAGTTAGTTTCTCATACCATGCTCATGGAGATTGTTTCAAGCTATACAAAGACTTCATTAGTTTGCAAACCTTTTGTTCTTTACCTTTAACAGAAAAACCTTATGGCTGAAAAATGTAAACATCTTCTTTCAAATCTCCATTTAAAAAAGTAGTTTTGACATCCATATGATGAATTTTCCATTCTTTCTGAGCTGCAATAGAAAACAAAGATCTAACATTGGCCCATTTAGCTGTAGGAGAAAATGTATTTATATAGTCAATACCCTCTTTCTATGCATATCCCTTCGCTACAAGTCTTGCCTTGTGTTTGTCTAGTGAACCATCAGCTTTATACTTAGTTTTATAAATCCATTTGCAACCAATAGGTTGGATGCCAACAGGAGGATCCACCAGCCTCCATGTGTCATTTTTTATGAGAGCATCATATTCCTTTTGCATTGCATCTTTCCACTGATCATAACTAGTAGGTTCTTCAAAACAAGTAGGTTCACAATCCAAAAAAAATTTAAATTCACAATGAGAATAGTTACCAGAGGAACTTCCAGTCTTAAACTCATAATATTTCTTCGAAAATGTTCGAATACGAGATGATCTTCATAAAGGTTGTGTAGGAAGTTGCTCATCTTCTTCATTTGTCTCAGTTCTTGCCATTTCTATCCCTGTCAACTCTGTTTCCATTTATTTCCTTTTCATGTCTGTAGAAACACTTGCATCAACCAATTTCTAATCAATAGAATAATTATCATCATAGAGAGAAGGAAACTCCATAGAATGATCTAATATAGGTATCCCCCCTTCACAATGTGGAAGTATATTATGTGATTCATAATAAAACTCTTGAGGCACAAACTTTTCTATCTGATTAAGTTGTTTATCAATAGTGAGGGAATCTTTATCAGATTCAAGAGAAATTACCTCTCTAGACAAAATAAATTTCTTGTTCTCTTCATCATATAATTGGTATGCCTTAGAAGTCATAGAATACCGAAAAAAATACATTTTCTGCTCCGTTCACTCAACTTATTCCTCTATTGTTTAGGAATCAAAGCATAACATTGAGAACCAAAAACTCTAAAATGTTTAACAACAAGAAGATGATTATACCACATTTCATATGGAGTTTTGTTATTAATGACAGAGGATGGGCACCGATTTCTAATATATGCTATGCAGAGCGCTGCTTCTCCCCAAAACATCAATTTTACATTCTTAAAAAACATCATTGACCTTACCATATTAAGAAATGTTCTATTCATTCATTCTGCAACACCATTTTGTTGTGTATTTTATGGTATTGTGGTCTGGTGTTTGATGTCATTCTCTTGCAAATATTTTGCAAAGACATGTGAAGTATATTCTCCTCCATTATCAGTTCTTATAGTACCAACATTTAATTGAGCTTCATTTGTAATCAAGAGATGGAATTTTTTAAACACATAAAAAACTTGTGATTTTTCGTTAAGCGGATAAACCCAACAAATCCTCGAATAATCATCAATAAAAGTCAGTATGTATTTATTGCAATTTGCAGTTGGTACATGCATAGGTCCACACAAATCAGAGTGTATGCAACTTAATTTTCTTGTAGCTCGAGAAGTAGAATTCTGAAAAGATTGTTTGTGATGCTTGCCCAATATACAAGCATTACAATGGGGTCAATTTTCTGGGAACTATTGGAAGTCCTTTAATCCCCCGCTGTCTCATAATTTTAGTACTTTCATAATTAATATGACTAAAGCGTGCATACCACAATAAAGAATATGACAAAGTATCATTTTTCTGAACCAAATAATTTGTGTTCATTGTAACAGAGGACACACCTTTCAATTTCAACAATTTATCTTCTTCTACACCAATAATTATAGTTTTATTGTTGGTTTCTCTTTGAATTTCCACTTTACCATCAAATATGTGGATGGAATGTCCCTGTTGTCTTATTTGTACAAGAGATAATAAATTTCTTTGGAATTGAGGAATGTAAAGAACATCATTCAAAGTATAATAAAAAAGTCCAAGAATGTCTAATTGAATAGAACCAATCCCCGATGGTTTGATTTGAGACTTATCAACAAAGTACACTACTCCATCAATATTGTCACTTAATTGTTCAAACAAATCTCTTCTAAAGGTCATATGACAAGTGGCACCTGTGTCTAAAATCCAACTGTCATGCCATGAAGAAAAAGAGGTACTAAATACATCTTCCATATGAAAATTATAATGAGCAACAACATAATGTGCATTCTCAAAAGGTTGTCCTTTTTCTGGAATTAGATGATCTTTCTATTCAATAATTTGTTCTCTTCTTTCATTAATTTTCTCCCAAGGAATTCTACAATTTGCAGCTGTATTCCAATTTTACCACATCTAAAGCATTTTGCAGCTATTTTATCAAGAAAATTTATTTGTTTATCATTTTGTTGTCTATCTCCCTGAATATTTTTGCCCCCCCGCCTCTATAATTCTTCCAACCTCGACCTATATTGCCCTTAGTATTTCTTTTAGATTCTTCTTGATTTTGGTATTTTGAGCAAGAAATAGGGTTTCAGTATTAGAATTATGTGATGTTTCTTTCTTGCCAAAAACCTTGTCTCTTTCTGCAATTTCCCTACTAATTTATCAAAATATAAATCTTTTAAGTACCCACTAGCTTGGAGAGATTCCAAGTAGTGTGAATAACTAGGGTAAAGAGCTCTTATAAAGGTAGTGAGTTGAAGATCAACTTTAACTCTAGTAGATTCAATTTCATCATTGATGGCTTTAATTTTAGAAACAAGTTTTAGAGGATCATTATCTTTCATTTCCAAATTAAATAAATTCAACAATAATTGAATTATCTCCAATTCAGAATGTGAATCATAAAACTCTTTTAGTTTTGTTATGGCATCATATGTTGTTTTATTCTGAGAAATGTATCTGCTTACCTCTTTTGAGACTGAAGTGGAAATTAAGGCATAGGCCTTTTTATCCTTACTTTTCTAGATTGCTAACTATTTCTCCTCGTCAGGCTGATCTGGTGAATTCCCTTCTTTTCCTTCACAGATTCCATCCCACAAATCATTAAAAATAAGTGTATTTTAACCTTCCTGAACCATTCCTGGTAATTTTCCTTTCTGGATAGAACAATCCCAATTAAATATACCAAGGAGTTCATCTTTTTTCAGATAATTACAAAATTCTTAAAAAAAATATTATGATTACAAGAACAAAATTCTTTTTCAATCATTACAACATAGATTTCCTTTAAAAAATAAAAAATAAAAAAATTATGTATTAACTTACAGGAAAAAAATAAAAAAACTAATAACAACCCAATGGCCGTATATTAAAAACAACCAGAGAAGAGTCTCCACCCTGCACACCTCTACCAATGTTGCTGACTCCACCAATGTTGTTGTGCACAATACCAAGTCACGCCTCTACCAATGCTGCTGACAGTTAGGTATTCAGGTCAACAAGCACATCTTCTTCATTGGTTTACAACAATGGAGGATCTAGGTGTTCTGGTTCAATTGAGTTCGATCTAGGCTCTGATACCACTGATAAGGAGTCTGGATAAGTCCATTGATTCAAAAGTTGTGATCTATATCTTAATTCATTCAATGAAGGTTACATTTATACTTGAAAACAATAAATGAAAATAGTTATAACTAGAAATACCTAATTTATAACTAAATCCCTAACTATACATAAATACTGAAGGATTACAACACTATCTTATGTTCTATATTGAATTCTAGCCTCTTGCTATGTAGTTTTGTTCTAGAGACACTTCTCTCTTATCTTCGGTGTTTATCTATTCTCAAAGTATTGTATCTGGTTGTGTTTGGTTTCTTTCAATTGGTATCTGAGCTAGGTTAAGCTACATATAGTTTGACAATTGTGGTAGTTGTGAGTCATTTTCTATGTAAAAGGATTTTGTAGCTCATGAACAGTGTGAAGATAAAGCTATTAGATCTATCTAAGGTTGTAAGAGTCATCATTGAGTTGTGTACAACTCCCTGATTATCAAGACACGACTGAATCTGTGTGTAGCAAGTGAAGATTAGCGTCCACCAAAGATACCATGCTTATTGTTATCCAGATATAGATCTATTTTATTGATATTAGTGTCACTTAAATTTTCCAATGCAGTAAATGGTATGTACTTTAGTGTTTTATGCATAGTCTATAAGTATGTTTCAACTTTGTAATTTAAGAAGGGTTGTGCAATTTGAAATTAAAGTAGTATTTCTACAAAATATTTTCCATGGAAGTTAAGGAGTCCAAAGCATGTAGGAGAAGAAATATATAGTTTTTTCAATAGCTAAAAGAAGAAGAAAAATAAGAATTTCTTTATTGTCTTCGTTGTTATTCTAGAAATTTTATGTTAATTGACAATATTTTGAAGGGTATTTGGCTTTGTATTGAATCCATTTTGTTTCTCCATCATTTCATATAGTTTGTTTTGATGTTTGATTTGAAGGAGCTGAGAGTAATAGAGTGTAAAAAAATTAACTTTCATCTGAATATTTCTGTTTCTTGTAAGAGATGGCTTCAAATACAAATATTAGTCATCTATTGGTTCCTATTTTGACTAAGAAAAATTATCATTCATGGTCTATTAGAATGAGAACATTATTGAGTTCTCATGATATTTGGGGATTTTTCACTGATGGATATCTAGAGGCTGATAATCGAGCAACAAAGATGGCTACTAAAAATGTTGAACACATATTGTTGAGAGAGAAGAGAATGAAAGAAACAAATCTCTTGGCCTTATTCAACAAGTCTTAGATGATGTGATATTTCCAGAAGTATCAAGTGCACAGTGTTCAAACAAGGTGTGGGACACTCTTGAACCTTGTTATCAAGTTGTATTTAAAGTGAATAATGTCAAGTTGTAGAATTTGAGAAGAGATTTTGAGAATCTAAAAATGAAAGGTAGTGAAATAATTCATGATTTTATGAATAATGTTAGGAGTGTTGTTAATGAATTTAGATAATATGGAGAAGTACTATCAAATAATAGAGTGATCAAGAAAGTCCTTTGAAGTTTTACTAGGAAATTTGAAGTCATTTTTGTATCCATAGAAGTATTTAAGCACATAGGTCAAATGAAAATTGATGAGTTGACTAGTTCCTTAATTGCATATGAATCCAAGATGTTTGGATATGATGCTAGCATGTTAGAGAAACCCTTGAAAACTTAGCTACAATTTAATCGAGGAAGAGGCAGACAGAGGTAGAGTAATAGAGGAAGAGGTAATAAAGTAGCTAATAAAATAAGTGTGAAAGATACTTTTGAGCATTAGTGAAATCCCAACAGTTCCCCTCTAATTTAATGAGAAGTAACAATAGAAACTCACTTCAAGGAAATAAAAGTTATGATATTCTAAAGTTCAATGGTATTATTGTAGAAGATATGGCCATTTTTAGAATAATTATTTGAAGAGGCAGGAAGATGCTAGTAAGAAATCTATGCACGTCTTAGAAAAGCCTAAAGATAATCAAAATCCATGTTCTTTTACTTCTAACATGACTCAAGAATGTTCAAATTATATTATTTTTGGATAACGGTTGCAACAATCACATGGCTAGAAATAAATATTAGTTTGCGAGTTTAGACACTATTATTCATTCCGAGGTCAAGATGGGTAACCATAATAAGGTATGCATTAAAGGTAAAGGAGTGACTCTTGTTTATAGTATAAATTGTGGAAGAAGTACAATTAATGATGTATATTATGTACCTAGTTTAAAATTTAATTTGTTGAGATAGAGAAAAGGTACAAAGTGTTGTTCAAGAATAAAGTATGTACTATCATTGATAAATATCCAAGTAAGAAGTTCATAGCAAGAGTGGAAAGGACAGAGAATAGGATGTTTCCACTCGTAATGAAAAATGAATTGTCTTTGTCCTTGAATAATTATAGAACTTAGAATTTGGTTGAATCATGGTTATGAAATTTAAGATATGGTCATTTATATTTTGGTGGTTAAGATTTGTTGCAGAAGAAACATATGGTGAAAGGGTTACTGATCAATATTCAACAACCAACAAGTTCATGTGAAAGTTGTATACTTGCAGAACATCACATACAAGATATTGTATATGGAGTTTCATATAGGGTGAAATCTCCACTAGAGATTGTACACTAAAATTTGTGTGCACCGATGAAAGCACCTTCATTGGGCCTTGGTAATGTTTACTTTCCAAACTTTTATTGATGACCACAATATAAAAATAAAAAACTTGGGTTTATCTTTTGAAACAAAAACCTGAAGCATTTTCTGTATTTAAAATATTTAAAATTATGGCTCACAAGGAAAGTGGAAAGAATATTAAAATTATAAAATCATATTTCAGTGGTGAATATATGCTAAATGACTTCATTGAATTTTATAAGTCCCATTGAATCAAGAGACAATACTACATGTTATACTTCACAATGAAATGGAGTGGTTGAATGAAAAATTGAACCATTATGAGTATGGCTCGAAGTATGTAGAAGGAAACACATGTAACAAATGAATATTGGGGAGAAGAAATAGCTTGTGTTGTTTATATTATTAAGAAAAGTTTGATGACGACCATGAAGGACTGTGTTCCCAAGAATTTTGGAGTGGTAAGAGTTGTTATATGTCTCGTTTAAGAATTTTTGCATGCATTTCCTATGCACATGTGCCTAAATAATTGAGAAAGAAGTTAGATGACATACGTGATAAGTGTATCTTTCCTGGATATAGTGAGGAGTTGAAGGTATATACACTATATAATCACATTACCAAGAAGCATATTATTAGTAGAGATGTTTAGTTCAAGGAAGAATAAGCTTGGGATGGAAGCATAGATAAATTTGTTGCAAAGGGAGTTGTATTACCTCATGGAGATGATGATGAAGATGAGAAATAAGTACAAGGAGGACAATAAATTCCATATACACCTCTTGTAAGCACTTCAACAAGGAGGCCACCAAGAGTTAGCCTATTATAGTTCAAAACACCGAGAACTCGAGAACATGGTGAACCATTAAAGTACGATGGACAAGAAACAACAAGATTAGAGGTAAGGAATGAATCTAATCCTACATTACCTACATCAAGGAACATAATTAAAGGTTAGAAGACTAGAAGTTTAAGATAATTGTATGAGCATAATGATGAAATAGATCAAGTTTTAAATTTTTCATTAATTGCATATGATCCTGTAAATTTTGATGGAGTTCTTAAAGCAAACATTTGAATAAAATATATAAATGAAAATATCAATACTATAGAAAGAAATAATACTAGGAAGCTTGTATATTTTCTTGAAGGTAAAAGTACTATACTGATTAAATGGATTTACAAAACTAAATTGAATGTTGAAAGTGAATTTGAAAAACATAAAGCAAGGCTTGTAGCTCATGGGTTCAATCCACAGCCTGGTATTGATTATAATGAAACTTATAAACTTGTTACTAAACTTGAGATAATAAGGATGGTATTAGTTTTTGCTGCACAAAATAAATGGAAAATACATCATATGCATGTTAAGTCTACATTTTCAAATGGTTTTAGGGATGAACAAGTTTATGGAAAACAACCTCGAGGATATAATATTGATGGAAAATAAGATAAAATTTACAAATTAAAGAAAGCCTTACATGGATTGAAACAAGCCTGAGTATGGTATAGTAGTGTTTATGAATATTTAAATAACAATTTATTTATCAAGGGTCCAAGTAAGCCAAGTCTGCATACAAAGGTAAACTAGGAAGGTAAAATTTTGATTTTTTTTTGTATGCTGATGATTTTATTTTCACAGGAGTTATTTCAATATATGATTTTAGTATAAACATGAAAACAAAATTTGAAATGATTGATTTAGGGCTAATGAAATATTTTCTTTGAACTGAAGTAACTCAATTTGAAGATGGTATTTACATCTGTAAATCTAAGTTTGCAGAGGATACACTAAAAAGGTTCAAGAAGGAAAATTGCAAGCCAGTTGTAACCCCAATCTTAGTTGGTACAAAACTTAGTAAGAATGATCAAGGTTCAAATTTTGATCTAATATTGTATCAAAAATTGGTTGGAAGTCTTATGTATTTGAACGCAACACGGCTTGATATAATGTTTGTTGTAATTTTAATTTCTAGATTCATGGAGTCTCTGAAGAGTACACATTGAATGGTTGGAAAAAGGATTTTAAGATATGTTGCAAGAACAAAACATTAGGGTATCTTGTATATATCATATTTATATTTTAAACTAACTGGATATATATGTATATAGTGAATTTTCAATATTGATGACACAGAGGTCACATCTAGATATGTGTTTAGTCTTGGATAAGGTCCAATAGCATGGGAATAAATGAACCAATAAATTGTGACTCTATATCGCAGCAACAACAATGACATGTCAAACTGTGTAGACTAGAATAATTTCCACTGAGTTGTTGCATGAACAAAAAGAACCAACTCATATTTTCTATGGTAACAAATCTACTATTACATTATCCATAAATCATGTCTTCCATAAGAAGAGTAATCTTATTGATATAAGGTATCACTTTATTTGAGAAAATAGCAAACAATACTGAAGTTATACAAACTAGAGGAACAGTTTGCAAACATATTTACAAAATCCGTGGGGGAAAGAATTGTTCGAAACTCACTGGGAAAATATGGGAGTATATATGGTGTAATAACGTTTTGATGTAACAACAAATTTTTTTGATGTGAAATAATTAAGGGGGAAAATATCAAAGATAATTATTTCCCCACCGTGGCATTGCCTTCGATTTCACCATCTTAGCTAGTTCAGATTCAAACAATCAACGGTGCATGTGACCACACTTCCTTAGCTTGATCAGATTCGAAAGGGAAACATAATTTATACTCATCAAAACATGAAGATACAAAAAGAAATAATTTTAAGTTTTTGTAACCGACTCAAATGTTTTGTATAAATAAGGATGTTCAACCAGAATCAGATATCACACTCAACTTTGGTATTTTTTTTCCAGTTTGGTAGTTGTACCTATAGTTGTACCTATGCTTCTTCTATTCTTTATTAAATTCTTGCCTCTTGCCATTTAGTTTTGTTGTAGAGGCACTTCTCTCTTATCCTATGTTCTCCTCTATTCTCAAAGTATTGTACCGTGTTCTGTTCTGTTTCTTTCAAAGGTGAGATGATGGTGGTACAAGTTTCAACATACCAATAATAAAAACCCATTAATGTTTACACCCAACCATTAAATAAACATAAAAATGTATGGTAAATTATGGATAAAGTGTGAAGGGAGACCTACGTAGGCATGCAAATTTAGGGATGCCAAGCCTTTATACACATTGAGAAACATAGGACTTGGGGAGTGAGCCATTGGATTTGTTTACGTGCGAATGTTAGATTAAATTTTATCAAAAAAATTATGGATACAAAATTTAATTAAGCAATAATTTTTGTTATGATATATGGTATAATATAATTTATTTCATACCTGTTATTTGGATTTTTTATAATAAGTAATAAATATATTACAAACTGGTTATACCTAATTAAAATTTCCAAAATAGAATAATCGTGAAGTTTTATTGTTGGGCGTTTATTATTAGGCTTTGTTTCTATATGTTTTATTTTTTTCATTCCCGTTCTCCCATTTTTAATCCAAACATCTTACATCACTATGAAAAAACGTTTAAGAATAAATTCAAATTTCATTGAGATCTAAATTAACAATAACGAACTTTCATATAAATCTCTCAAATGTGATACTTCCCACTGTCTATTTATGGCGATCTTCATCTCTAATTAAAAAAATCATCCTTCTAAATGTTTCATACTCCGTAGAAAAGTATTGCCAAAATCAACATCTTACTTCGTTTAATACTCTGTAGAAAAGTATGGCCAAAATCAAATTACCAGAAATGGTACAGTCAACCAAGCAACACTCTTATCCACCCAACATTGTAACTATTTGCCTCGTACTCCACAATCAATTCCCACTCTAATTTCTAGGTATATTCCCACCCACGCTGACTTTCCACTGATTAGTCATAAGTAAAGTATTGAGCTCTTTTCTCTTAGAAAAAACTATTCCTATGTAGTGTTGAGTAACTCCCACTTGTGATACTAAAATCTACGTAAGTTAGGGATGAATGTTAAGGAAAAATAGCAAGAAGACAAAAAAACTGAATGAAATTGACAACATTCACTTAAGGGATACTGAGATCCTTTAGGCTACCATAGTGTTACTTTCACATTTACTTTCACATTTAATGAAAAAATCAAAAATATATTTCTTATGAAAATGTGTTTAATTAGGGAGATGAAATAACCTCTTAAGAAATAACATCTAATTCTTAATTACAACCAAAAGCTAAACAACCTAACATTTGATTCTCCATTATTTTTATGTTTCCTCCTAAATGGGGAAATGATTGATTTCCACACCTAACATCTCCCTAAACAATTCAAATGTTTTCTTTCAAAGGGGCTTTGTGAAAATATTAACAACATTTTCACAAGTATTACAAATATTCAAGAAAAATTTCCTTACATGGTATCTTCTCCATAATAAAATTGAAGTAAGCATCGACATGCTTCATTCTTGAATAATACATAGGATTATTCGCTAACTTGATTGATCTTTGGTTTTTACATTTGATCATTGTGGCCTTCTTTTGTTCTTCTCAAACACCTTGAATAACTCTTCTCAACCAAACAATTTCACAGGTTGCTGCACACAATGCTTTATACTCTACCTCCGTGGATGACTAAGATAGAGTAGGTTGCTAATTGTTTCTCCATGAAACAATACTGGATCTAGTATGAATGCATAACTTGTAGTAGATATTCTATCATCTGTATTACCACCCTAATATGAATCTGAGTAACCTATTATCTCAACATCAAATGAATCAATATAGTTAAGACCAAAATCAATTGTTCCTTTAATATATCTAAGTACTCTTTTTTTTGCTTTCCAATGGATTTCTAGACGTCTCGCCATAAATTGACTTAACACACTAATAGAGTATGCTAAATCAAGTCTATTTGTAGTAAGATCATTCAAGCTTCCCACCAGTTGTCTATACAAATGTACCATCGACCTCCTTTAAGTGATCATCAAAATGAGGTTTCACATTTTGTTGCATTGGAAAAAAAACATATTTTCACAAATCCATTTTAATCCTTTTAAGTACTTCTATGACATACCTCGAGAAACAAAATTATGACCAACATCTCTCCACACATCAAGACCTAAACAATAATGTAAATCACCAATATATTTTATCTCAAATAATTGTGACATTTGTCCCCTAATTTCGTCAATTAGTTTGACTAAATTGTCTCTAATAATTAGGTCACCAACATACAAGTAAATCAATACTACATGCCCTTTTGCATCAAACTTTGTATATAGATTTAGATCACTTTGATTCCTCATAAAACCCTACTGAATAAATAAGGAATCTTTCTTTTCATACCATGACCTAGGTGCCTTCTTCAACCAATACAAAACTTTCCTTAATCTGCAAACTAAATTTGCCTACTCCTTTTACAAAAACTCTTTAGGTTGTGTCAAATACACCAACTCCTTTCAAACACCATTTAGAAAAATAGATTTTATATCTAATTGGTGCAAATTCCAAGGCTACTTTGTATCGAATGCAATTAACTATCTAATAATATTTAATATAGCTACAGGTGAAATTCTTTATGCATAATCAATGCCTTCCTTTTGTGAGCACCCTTTTAACACTGATCTAGCTTTGTATTTATCTATACTTCCATCTACTATAAACTTAGGTTTGTACAACCATTTACATCTTATGGGCTCTTTACCTTTAGAAAATTCATTCAATTTCCATGTTTTATTTTTAATTATAGATTCATATTCTTCTTCCATTTATTTTCTCCTCTCTTCGTTTATGTTAGCTTCATTAAAGCTCATGGGTTCTATGCCATTCAAAACACTAGTCATGAGGGCATAGTTCTTATGCCTTTCAGGTAGGTGAATCTTCTCGGTATACCTCCTCCATACTTCACTGTATTCACCCTTAATCTATGAAGTTACTTCTCCACCTATGGATGGTCTTTGATTGTTAGTGGTGTGCATACCACTAGATTTGTCCACGGGCTTTTGTTGCTCAATGTATTCTGCTTTATTGTCTTCATCTTCAGGAAGTATGTGCCACTTTTCATAACTTCTCTCCTTGTTTCCTTCATCTACATGCTCATGGAAAATTACAACTCTAGATGCAAACACTTTGTGAGTAGAGGGATCAAACATTTTATAAGCTTTAAATTCTAAATAGTATCCCACAAAAATGCATTCAATAGCTTTAACATCAAGCTTATTTTTATTCTCCTTTAGAATATGTTCAAAGGCCTTACACCTAAACACCTTCAGATGATTACATGTTGGTTTAAAACCATACAAGGCTTGGAATGGGGTCTTGAGATCAAGGTACCCTATTGGACCTCTATTATTTAAATAAATAACAATACTAATGGCTTCTACCTAAAAATAATTTGAGAGGTTCTTACCTTTGATCATACTCCGTGCACACCGCCCCAATGTTTTTTTTCTCTTTTCCTGCAACATTATTCTATTGTGGAGTGTAGGGTACTATAAGTTGTAACACTATTCCATGATCCTTGCAGTACTTGACAAAATTCCGCAATCTGTATTCTCCCCCTTCAAATGAATGGACGATCATTATGGACTTCAATATTTTATTCTCTATCATGTTTTTGAATTCTTTGAAGTACTCCAAGACATCACTCTTTTTCCTAAGGAAGTACACATGAGTGTACCTTGTGGAGTCATCAATAAAAAGAAAAAAATAATAAACACCTCCTAAGGATCTCATCTGGGTTGGTCCATAAACATCATGTTAGGTCCCTATACCAATAAGAGTTATAATTTTGAATGGCTAAGGTTAAGCCTTGTAATATGTACATACCTTTGCTTCTACAAATTTTTTCCATATTGAAAAATAAAAAATGAAAAGAGGGTATGTCTTAAAAGAAAAATCAAAAGACAAAAAAGAATAAGAAAATGTCCAAAAAGGTGAAAAATATGAACCCCAAAAACAAAAGGCCATGAAAGTGTGCAAGTCAAAATGACACTATTATTTACTTTTATGCATAATAATGATTGTGTGCAGCTTGTTATTCATGCCACAATCCATGGTAATCAAACTATTTAATCTTGATTATGCCATGCTTTAAATTTCATGTTGATAGTTAGAGAATAAAATCTAACCAAACTGTTTAATCTTGGCAAATCATTAGATAGGTAGAGTAAATAAAAGGAGCTCATCAGTTTAATCTGAGCCCTTGGATGATATAAGGTTAGAATTAAATAGTTTTATGCTTTAAAAGAAAATGGATAAGGGTTTGCTCACCTAAATGAACTCAAATAAAATGAAGAAAAAATGGTAGGATGAGTAGATAGGTAGGTAGAAGAAAGGTTGCAGAAGTATGATGATTGATTAGACAAAAGCACATTTATCATATTTCAACATGTATTTCAAATGTGAATGGGCAATTAATCATGCATAATGTTTACAAAGTCAATTAATTAACTTTCTCCATTCATTTCACCCCTTTACTTTACTAATTTTCCATAAATAAATTCAAAGTGCCCAAAAACCTTTAAGTCAAAGAGGCTCAGAGCATTTCTCTGACTTTTGGAGGGACTGGACCCTCGGCTTAATGACTTAAGGACAACAAGTACTAGATTCCCCATCATCGAAAATTCATTTCCCTTCATTCCCCATCATTTCCCTAATAATACCCTTTTTCCTAAGGTTAAAGAACTATTGGCCTAGGGAAAGTAATCAACCCCATGTAAAACTACTTTTTCCCCAAAACCCACAAAAACACTTTAGCCTATGTTATAATGCATATATGCGAAAAGCAAACAAATCACATAAAATACATTATGCTTAGCGCAATTAATTTCCGTCGTTTTCATATTAAATTCTAACATTTATATATTAATTCCCATTAATACCCTTTCCCGTATGTATATATTAAATCCCTTACATTAATATCCCTAGACCTAGTTTAAATATAAAACTATGAATTTCACCCAAACCCTGACAAAGCTCATTAACTCATTGATTTTCGATTACATTATGTAAAACTCTAAAAATCACTCCCACTGCCTAAGTTCGTCATTAGCCCATGCTTAATCACCATACTGCCGCAATTAACCCATCGCCACCCCCCTTTACCCTTCGCTCTCATTCGCAGCGCAATCACCATCCTATCTAAAGGCCCACATCCAACGTTCATAAGCCATTTCGGGTGGGATCATCCGCTGAATGATACCCACCCAAAAAAGTGGTTTTCCGCCCACCCCCGATGCTACGTGTCATTCAATGAATGGAATTAGGCCACCCCTCCCGAATACCACCAATCCCACAAGAGCAGTGCGAAATAAACCGCTTATCACACTCTCACTAAATGAGAAAACTATCTATTGTTCACTTTGCGCCAAAATTCAAAAAAATCAAACCTTTACTCGTTTAAACACAAAAACCCTAGTTTTGCTCATTTTCGCCTATTTGTGCAGTAAAACCCTGTGTAACCCTTCTGCACCACCTGAAGCCTCTGCTAACCAGTTCAAGCATGGTTTTCCTACCTAAAGCTCTTTGGAATCATTTCATAGACCCATAAAGCTCAATAGAGCCATTAATGACCCTCCTTGTCAACCCAATGTTCTCCTAACAATTTGTTTTACTTTACAGACGATCAAAAGACCACAGCCTTGGATAAACAGTCTTAATACTAGTCATAGGACCTATTTACTCTGAGATTGTTATCAAATATATTCAAACAGAGATGGAAAATAAAACATACAGTTAAAATAGAAGCAGAGGAAACATGAAATTAAATGATTTACTGTTGAAATAGACAATAAAAACCTAAAAGGTACAGTGAAGGTAAAAGGACACAGTAAAGAATAGTCAAAGTATATCAGGGTTAAAGAGTATTAGATTGAAGCCCAGATCAAGTAAAGCAGCTATCATGAAGAAAAACATCAGGGAAGATAGTTACAAAGCATACAGATTCATGTCAAAGTGAAGATAGATGAAAAAACAGAGCGGTAAAAGTAAACAATAAAAGTAAACATAGAGGTAGTAAAGGTTAAACAGAGATGAAAAAACTTTCACCAAAATTAATGAAGTTTATCCAAAGTAAAAGTTAAAATCATTTAAAAGAAATTTAAGGTTAAAAGATGAAATCAGAGCAGAAATGGTAAATTCTTCAGAAATTTCCTATTTAAGTCATAGTTTTTCAGAAACTAGTTTGGCCAATCCAAGATGAATTTTGATAAACTGGAGGAGTTTTATGTTCTTATAGGGCTAATATATAGAAACCTATCTCAATTTTTACACAGGTATTACCAAAATCGATATAAGTGCATGTCTTCACAACCTATTATTCGGATTGTGCAAAGTCCTGTTTTTGACAGTGTTTTGGAGAGAATATTGTGAAGAGTTGGAGCTGAATTTTGGGAAACTGAGAGAGGTTTATCTCAAACACATACTTATCTACAATAAACTATTTAATTTTTTGCATATCTATCTCATATTGAGATATGCAAAGGTATCAATGAACCCTAATTTTGCAGAATTGCTGGGGAAAAATGCATAAAGAAATGATGCAGTTAGTGACTTGGATACCTCATCATCAATTAAGAGTTGCTATAAAATTCAAATTTCTCTTCTTTTTCACCCTCAATCCATAAATTTTAGTTCCAAATAGATTCATTAGTTTTGAGTGTCCTTTATTTAAGTTCTATTAATATAAAACAATTTGAGATATTTGTAAAACCAATCTTGATATTTTTTCAAGATATTTCAGTTTAGAATTTGTTTAAATACTTCTTCATTTGAAGTATTTGGGTGGATTCAAAGACATTTCTGTAGAATTTTCTCTCAAATAAAAGTCCTATTGTATCAAAAACTGGATTGGATTGCTGGATCATGGAATAAAGCTCAAATATTTTTCAGGATTCTTGTGTAAAACGAAAATCAAATAAGTATTCTCTCATGTGTATTATTGTTTTTCCTTATGTTTCTTAATAATCATATGTGTTTCTATGAAATCTGAATGTTAAACTAGGAATGATATTTCAGAACTTGCTTAAATGCACTCTGTCTTGACTATTTACATTATTTTTTTTTTTTTCTAAACTATCTTATCTAGGGAACTCTTAGCTGCTCCTTAGCTTTCATAGTTTTCCTTTTGGTCTATGTAGCAAAGGATTTTTAATTGCCCTTTGTTGATGATCACTCTTTGTTCCTCATTCTGATCATGGTCCAAGAATTCTTAAGTTCCCTTCACCCTAGTTAGAATCATTCCATCCATCAACCCTTGAATATTTTCCTTTCGCTTTGCTAACCTGCCCTATGAACACTCCCTTTAATGATTTGATCCAGTTATGCTATTCTTTTATTGACTCCATAGCCCAATGGATTGAAGAAACTAGCTCTATCCATTTGTTCCTATAATTCCACCACCCAACCAAAATCAAAACCTTATGAACACTAAGAACTAGCCTAAAATCCCATCCAATCAAAGTTAAATTATAAAGAGAGAGCCCTCTCTGGACTTAGGTTAGCTAGAACCTGAGTCTGAAGATTGGTTTGTGGTTACCCCGACGATCTCTTTCCTTAACCTTGGGAAATTACTGGGTGATAACACATCATAATGCAAAAGTTCTAATACGTATCTTCTTCTCCTTTAAATGTTAGAGGGGAATTCATCAATGTGAATTTTTGCTAATGTACAACCTTCATAAGTATTATACTCATTTTTTAACATAGGGATTCCTTCAACCATTTTGTGTTTCTGCAATAACAACAAACCATGGTAATTGATATGACCATACCTCTAGTGCCAAAGGATTTTTGTTTAAAAGTCTATAGAAGTCAGTGTTTGATGACTTTTTTTGGTGAAATTCAAGTCTATAAAACTCTCCAACTCTTACTCCTAAAGTAATAGGTTTACAGTGATCCAACAAATCTTTCACTATGCAGTGTGTTTTGAAGAATTCAATGTTCAGATTCTGACATGTAATTATGGACACATAAATGAAATTATTCTTTATCCCGTGCACATACATAACGTTATGAATGTGCTTGACACTTCCATTTCATAAGGTCACTGGAATATCACCATATCCCATGATCTGATGTGCATGTTCATCACCAAGATATATGTTTCCACCATTTCTTATTTATTTTAAGTTTTCACACTAGCCCCTATTGCATTTTATTTGAATCGTAGGTTGAGAGTCCACAAACCAAGCATTAACATCATCTAGTTTAGAAGAAAATGCATCATTAGACATAAACAACTTAATATTTTTAAGATCATAGTTCACGCCTTCTCCGATGAGATGTCTAGAAATATTTTGTGCTTATTATGCCTAGCTTCATCACTTTTCTTCTTATAACAGTCTCTAGCAAGATTCCCACTTCTACCACAATAAAAACATTTCATTCCAAAGTCATTTTTGACATATGACATACCTTCATTTGATTTCGGAAATGGCCTTTTCCCTTATGAGCTTCCACCTTTACTTGATCCTCCATGTTTCCCTTTGAACAATGTCTTCATCACCATAAGCCCCAATTCTAGATTACGAGGATTCAAATTCTTGTGCTTCTATTCTTCCTTCAGTCGTATGCCTATAAATTCCTCTAAATTTTGTGCTTTCTCCCTTGCTGCAAGACCTATAACAAACATCTGATAGTCCTCTGCCATTCCATTTAAGGTGATTGTAACAAGATCATAACAGGTATTGATTCTCCTATATCTCCAAAATTATCTTTCAAATCTTCAATTCTAGAAATAAAGACAATAAAATATTCATTCTCTTCCATTTTAATATATGTAAGTTTACTCTTTAGAAAGAGGACTCAATTTGTATTTTTGGTTTCATATAGCTCCTTCAATGTATTCTAGGTTGCATTAGAAGTCTAACAATCATGAATATAAGGGATTATATAATCTTTCACAAACATTCTTAATAATACTTTTTCTTTATTCTCCCACTTCTCC
Source organism: Pinus tabuliformis (assembly GCA_031772625.1). Lineage (NCBI taxonomy): Eukaryota > Viridiplantae > Streptophyta > Pinopsida > Pinales > Pinaceae > Pinus > Pinus tabuliformis. Next base: position 1,103,268,550 of record CM062820.1, read on the forward strand.
CAACCTTGAATCGATGCAGTTGTCGAGTGACAAGTAGGTTTTTCTTCTTCTCCCTTCATGATGGTCCAAGTGTCATAACCTTCCAGTAGTGTTTGCAACTTGAATTTCCAATTGATGTAATTGGTGTTGTCCAATTTATTGGCATCAATAAGGTATGTTTTTGGAAGTGGATTTTCCATCTTAATAGTAAACCCAATATGCAATGGTACCATGCTTCACACTTCACGAACACCACAAATTCCTCCAAGTATATAATTATCAATCAAATCTAGAGACTGTGTGAAGATTACACTTCTTTTAATATCCTTTAAAAATATATACACGTTGCACATAAATTTTAACAGGAAATGTTTGCACCTTAAAAAAGGAAAGGTAAAATATGAGCCTTGTTATCATTCACGGTGGGTGCTTTTTAAAAAAACATCATACTAATCAAGGAGGGTCAGCGCTTCATTGACAAGACAGGAGAACTTCGACAATGCCCTCTTCAAATAACTTGAGGAGTGTTGCAAAGCAGAGTTATATGATTTCAAAACTTTTGCACTCTTCAATGCACATTTTGCTAACTAAGGACTTGCCTTGATCCCAGATAGAGTTCACTAACCATCGATCTGCCTCACCATCAATCTTTCCACTTTAAACAACACACATTGCTTCCATGTTGTTTGGAAACAAATAATTATGTTTGCAAAATATTCAGTTTCTCCACGGGCTCATGCAAGGACAACAAAGCTAGTGTTTGTTTTGTTACTTGGATTTCTAAGGGTGTATGGCCAACAATGATCTCCACTATGTGATAAATCACCAATTCACTGAAAAATAGAGGCATCAAGGTACCTTTATCTTGCAATCCACACATATACTTAATGCATGATGTTACCCATAATAGCAGCTCAAATGTTATGATCTCTAGATCATCTTCCACTCATCCCAGTCATAGAACTACATCGGTAACATCATCTTCCTGTTGGAGATTTTCTTAATCGATGAATGGTTCAGGTAACCAATGTAACTCAAGTCTCCACAATAAAACATTACAGTGATATTAACGGCTTAGCACCTCACTCTGCTCCTCAACGCCTTTACACAACTGCTCCAGTCGACACTCATAACAACCCTCCATACTCACATTGCTAGATTGACTTTCTTATCAGATTTAGTAATCAATGGATTGGCCTCAATGTTTTGTAGTGGATAGAACACAATTTGGACTACATGTCATTCAAGGCACCTTCTCCACACTAGTTCACTCTTAGAATACACCAGACTCATCCACAAGCTTTCCAATGAAATAATAACTGGACTTTTATAATTGAATTATTAAAAGAAAGTTAGACACAATCACACAATAGGATCGATCACACAACCTTAGCCATGGGACATTTTCAACTCTTCCCTGGTTCTATGTTACCAAGTGTTGTAGCATCCATTGCTATTTAAGTTTATTTTCAGTTTTATCACAAAACGAAAGAAAATAAAAAAATATGAAAGAAAAAACCAAATATTATGTTATAACAGAAATAAAAGGAAATGTGGAGATTTGAAAGAAATGGTTGATTTTATTTTATTAATGGCTTTTGAAAGTGATAACCCCACGAGAATATCTGGGTCATCCGATCAACAGGCCACCGATTCGACAGTAGTCGCGCGGATAACATGGATGAGGTTTATTTCGGAAATCAAATGTGATGGTATATGAAATGCAGTATAATATGTTGAATTCTAGATCAATCGCAACCATTCATCAAAAGGGATGAGATTCGATCGATATCACGTCGAAAATTAATCGGGTTTTATTTTTAAAATCAGACCTGATTAATCTTTAACTGGCAGTTTTATTTCTTATTGGGACCATGTGGGAGTCAAAGGGTTTTTGAAAAATGGATGCGTTAAGGTTTTGTTCGACAGGTTTAAAGTTTCATTGAGTTCTGAGGGATTAGACTATCCATTGAATGGGTGATCGGACGGTGATCGCGCATAGCTCAGGCGGATGTGATAGGTTTATGAACTAGAGTTTTAATTCTTTTGAGTTTCGTGGTAACCGAAGGTTTGCCATATTTCGCGTAAATCAACCGATTTCATTGTTTTAGCAAAATAACCAAAGTTAGAGATGATGACCAAAACTTCAAAGGGACGGTGATTGGTTGGGTTTCCTTGTGTTTTGACCAATCACAACACTTCTGATATGTAGGTGGCCCACAAGTCCACGCATGGAGTTTTGTTAAAGTGCAGTGTGTTGTGTTAAAACAATTTAAATATTATCAAAACATCTACAGATAAACTTCATCAACAGTCAAGCCACAGATCTGAACAACGAACAACCATCATCAGTTTTCTAAATTCTGTTACTTCTTGTTATTTTATTTTCTTGAGAATGAGGTGTCTTTTACCCTCTAATGTAATATTTTGTAGTGATTTTTACTTTAGACAGTTAGTAGATAGTTAAGTAGTTTGAGAGTTTTGGTGATTACGAACTGTCTCATAATGTATAAAAAGATGAAAATTTATAGAGAAAAGGTTTGAACTTTGGAGAACCTGGAGACTAGGCCATTGTATTCTTGATAAAACCGTTGATTAATGAAATAATCATAAGATTTCCACACATTGTTAGGTATGATTTTTTGACTTCTTTGTTATTTTTCATCATATGTTTTCTTCCTTCAAGTATGGTAATGAAGCTGCAGGTCTTTATTTGCTTATGTAAATGAAGTTAAAATCCCTTAAAAGAGCACTACTATACTTGAAGTTCTTACCTCTGCAATTCTTATAAGTTACATATAGTAGTTTCTATGTAAGACAACATATTATCTTTAACTTATCCAAGTGTCATAGATAGTAGATTCTGTGTAAAACAACATATTGTCTTTGATTTCTTCAAGATTTCTTCATTCATCATTTATATTCAGCTATCAAATGGCATTCTTTACTTTTCATGTCACCTAAGTATTAAGGGTTAAAAAGAAAGTCTTTCAAGTCCTTCATTTGAGAATACAACATACAACTATGTCACAATAATTATAAACACTAATGTCTTAAGCACAATTTCTACATAGCTAGGAAATTGGTTTCTTAAGGGATAACATTAATTGGCATCATTGCCGGGGAGAGAAGACAAGAACAATTTTCCCTAGGTTTTTAATATTTTCCTTTGGTTGTTCAGTGAGGAGAAAATATTTGGTTGTTTTGAACAAAAGAAATAACTTTGCTCCAAAGAGGCCTCATACAAGGTCAGATACCTCCCAGTAGAAAGTTCAAGCCCTTTCAGATCCTGAGAGGCTAGTTTCCAAGAAGATTGGAAGGCCAAAAACTCTAGTTACACTAAGTCCTACACTGTCTGCACCACGCAATAGTTCATCACATCTTTCACATTCATATTTTATTTACCAAGAGTCATCTTTCACATCTAATTCATTTCAAGAACCCAACTATCAAGAACAGTCTCTAGAGTCTATTTATTTTTCAGTATCTACTATAGTTATTCAAGCTGATATTCAAGCTGAACCTATAACTACATTGTCACCTTCTCAAATTCCATATACTCCTCAATCAGGTTCCACATCTGCTAGTAATCAAGGTTTAGTAAATTCAAGAGAAAACATGGCACCCCTTGCATTCTTGATGGATAGTTATGCACCTACTCAATTTCCACAAAATTTGAATCAAATTCCACATGAATACTTGAAGGTTCTTCCTCGTTTCATAGGGGAGGATGAAAAAACAACAGAGAATCATATATTAGTATTTTGTAATTTCGTAGAAAACCTAAATGTTGAACACCTGGATGTTTTTCTAAGACTTTTTGTTCAATCCTTGGATGGAGAAGTAAGAAAATGGTTTAAAGGGCTTCCTAATAACTCTATTACAAAATGGGAAGAGATGGAGCACTTGTTCACCCAGAGATGGGGAGAGAAAAGAGACCATGGGTATTCACTCACAGATTTTAATGCTATCAAGAAGAAGTCTGAAGAAAGTGTTGTTTTTTTTATCTAAGCAACATTACCTACTTTGTATTAATATTTACAGCGGAAAATTACATATGATATGTCTTGCTGCTCATGTGGCTCCATGGCAGCTGTAGCATAGTCCCCCAACCCATTACATTTCTGAGAATCCCACCTGAAGGTACCTAGATAGCTCCCTAAAACCACCAACAAAAAGACAAAAGGCATCTCTGAAAAGCCCACGCAGGGGCAGAGCTTGTCACATAGAACCAGGGCTTGTGGAGGTAGCCCAAGCCAAACAAAACTCCATTCCGTTACGGAAGAGTAACCAAGAAACAACAGAAGATACATATGACCGAGAACCAACATTTAACAGAAAGAAACAAACTAGAAGGACTAAAGACAGCAGGAGAGAGAACCGACCACGATCCCACACGGGTCCAGACTTCATGCATGAGAGCCACCTGGGCTTAGTCCTCCTTCTCGTCATCCCCTGGCTCATCCTCTGGCTTAGCTTCCCGAATCCAAGCCCAACCATGTCCTTCTGGTAGGCCGTCCATGAAAGTCGGTAGTGCAGGTTCGCTCTCCCGCAATTCCGCCTCCCTTGAGCTTGAGGCCTCCCCCAAAGGCCCTTTACCTTTGTCCATGAGCCTACATTCTTCCTCCATAGCCTGAGGCAGATTTCCCTCTCGCACCGGGTGAATTCTCTCTTCATTTTTCGAGGGATGCTCCATTGCAGGTGGCCGAGGCAGGCCGTCTTCATTTTCGTCCGGTATTCTGGTAAACAACACAGAAATATGAGCATTGATGCCCAAATTTTCCCTGGGATTGCGCAGTGAGAAGATGACAGAGCCGAATGCAGGTAGAGTTTGCTCGCCATTGCTGGACCCTCCAGCTTCCACAAATTGACTCGCCTGCACCTGAGGTGCTCCTCCTCGTCGGTAACAGTAAACACAGCAGCAATGGTGGTGTAGGTCAGCTGCAGGCCCGCGAGCGGATCTGGCTCTCCCTGAGCCTCGGCCCCGACGGCATGGCATTCGTTCACGCTCCATTCTTCCAAATTCCGCTTCCTCAGACGAAGCTTCCTCCCAATTCAGCTTACTATGACAGACAGATGACTGTAGGCATGAACCAGGGAGGACCAGCAGTCGACCAGCCTCCCCCAATTCCACAATGACTCCAGAAATCTCAGGACGCAGAGCAAGAACACCATCGCTGTGGGCTTCATCTGCTTCCGAATCGACATACTTAACAACCCCTTCATTCCTTCGGAATGTCGCCGCATTGAATGCGGCCATCCTCCTTCGCTGTGGTTCCTACGCCTTCATTAAGGCTCGAGTGCTGCATTGCTGGTCGATGGGAGGTGGCGGCGAGGAGCCTTAATGCCCTCCGTCCGTCGCGTGTCCTGTCGACCGTGGCAAGTGGCCTTACCAGGTCATGCGAGGTGGCACCCGCATCCGGGACAGCAGCCTCCTCTTGAATTAAGCTTTCACACTCCTGGAGCTGCTGCCTGTTGGAAATGATGTTTGTGTTGCCTGAGATTAGAGGGGTGCTGGTCTCAACCCCTATATTGGCCAGGAGATCTGCAACTTTGTTTCCTTCTCGTCGGGTGTGATTGAAGGAAATAGCCCTTGCATTATCAATCCTGTGCGCGATTTCATTTAATCTTGCCTCAAGTCTCCAGCTGGGTGCAATTTTCCTAGCTTGTGAACCATTATGTATACGGGTTACCATGTTTATGAGTATTTGAGAGTCCCCTTCAACAATTAAGGGTTGGAGATTAAGGTTCCAGGCAATTTGAAGGCCCTGTCAGAGCCCCTCCAACTCTGCTGAATTGTTGGTATCCCATCCAATGCTTCCTAGGTAGATTTGAAGAGGAGAGCCCTCATGGTTTCTGATAATGCCTCCAAACCCTGCAGCCCCTGGGTTGCCTTTGGAGGCTCCATCAAAGTTCAGCTTGTATGAGTTTTCAGGGGGAGCAATCCAGTGACAATCTTTCCTATTGCTGCTGCTGTTGTGGAGGTTGCTTTTTTGAGGATCTTGAGGTATCTGCAGCTGCCAATTCCTTAGAATGTTCTGCTCATTGTCCTCAGTAGGTCTGTCTTCTTTGGTCCAGCTTTGGAGCGCCATTGTTTCTTGAATGTTTCCTTGGATTTTGCCCCATATTACCTCTGGCGTCGATTTTTTGTTCTTGAAGATACGTTGATTTCGTTCCTTCCAAATATTCCAGAGAACTATCCCTGGGATGATACTCCATAGATGATTGAGAAGTGAGCTTTTGTAAGGTTGCTTGGGCCATTGCCTTAAGGAAATAATAATATCGTCCTCCATTATGCTTTGTCGTTGACATCTGAAGCTGACCCTGTTCCAGAGAAGCTTGGAAAAAGGGCAGGTATTCAGTAGATGCTGGAGGGTTTCCTCCTCCTTTAGACAATTGTGGCAGATCGAGGGGCCATGGAAGTTCCGCTTTCTGAGATTTTCCCAGGTGAGAATCTTTTTGTGCCCTATCAGCCAGAGGAAGTAGGAGATTTTTGGCCATGGACCAAGTTCCCAAATTCTTTTCCATAGAGGGTCGGGATTAGCTGCGAAGTTGCAAAGAGTTTTATAGGCTTCAGCAGTGGTATAAGTTCCTTTAGGCAGGTATCCCCATCGGAGAATGTCCTCGCCATTGTTCTGTCTTATTCTTCTTTTCCTTAATTCCTTGTCCAGCTCCTGATACATCCTATCCTCATCGCTGTTAAGGATTTGGCTGCTGGTTTTCCATATTCTGAAACCTTCTTCGAGCTCTGGTTGCCAGTAAGATTGGACCTTTTCCTGTTGTTGTTCCTGCCTCGTCGGTATCAATGTGGGGTGGAGAATGTTCGTGAGTTTTGGCATTTGATTCCAGGCGTCCGTCCAAAATCTTGCACTGCAACCATTTCTGATTTCCCAGAAGCTATGCTGTTGTATAATGTGATGGTGTTGCTTTGCTGCATTCCATATGAAAGAGCCTTTTTCAGTGGGAGTGAATCTTATGAGCTCCTCTTGGGGTCTGTTGTCTGCATACTTCGCTGTCCAGATCGTTCCCCAAGGTTTTTCTGGGTTGGTGAGCCACTACCACCAGATCTTGGCATTCATGATGGCGTTACTGTGTTCAGGGTCTCTTAGCCCAATTCCTCCTTTGTCCCTGGGCATGCAGACTTTTGTCCATCTGACCAAGGCCCATTTTCGATTGGTGGCCGAGCTGCTCCATAAGAAGTTTCTCTACATGTTCCTGAGACTTTTCAAAACCCATTTTGGTGCAGCCAAGGAAGAGAACAAGTAAAGAGGCATAGCTTGCAGAATCGATTTGATGAGCACCATTCGACTGGCTAGATTAAGTGACCTGTGAGTCCAGAGATTGAGGCGACTTTCAATTTTGTCCAGAAGGGTGCGCCAAGCAGAGTGCTTGATAGCCGAAGCAGTGAGGGGGGCGCCTAAGTACTTGGAGGGAAGAGAGGCAGAGGAGAAGCCTAAAATGCGGGAGACAGCAGACTTGACAGACGGGGGGGTGTGAAAAAAGAAAATTTGCGATTTGGAGCAATTGATAGACATGCCAGACGCCAGAGAGAAGTCTTGGAGGAGACCTTTGAGTCTACGGGCTTCTTGAGCCGAGGGGTAACCAAACAGCATTGTGTCATCAACGAATTGCTGATGGGAGAGGGCAGGGGAGTTGTGCACAGAGATGCCTTTAATTTTCCTCAGGTTAAGAGCTTGCTTGATGTGCCTTCCAAGCCCTTCGGCCATCAAAACGAAAAGAAAGGGAGAAAGGGGATCTCCTTGTCGGATACCCCTGGAGGGATTGAACGAGCGGGAAGGAAAGCCGTTGATCAAAATGGAGAAATGAGTGGAGTTAATCATGTTCAGGATCCATCGAATCCACGAAGGACAAAAACCAAAGGCTTTTAGCATATGATGAATATAGTGCCAGTTCAGTTTGTCAAAAGCTTTTGAAAGATCTAGCTTAAGAAGCATACCTGCTTGCTTAGAGTTCTTGAGAGAATGGATGATTTCGTGAGAGAGCAGGATACCGTCCATTATGTGTCGCCCCTCTATGTAGCCTGATTGCTCCTTAGATATTAGTGCTGGTAAAAGCGGTTTGAGCCGATTAGCTATGACCTTTGAAATTACTTTGTAAATGACATTGCATAATGCAATGGGACGGAATTTGTCTGGAGTGATGGATTCTGCCTCCTTGGGAATGAGAGCTATGAAGGTAGCATTGAGAGAGGGGAGAAGCCATCGTGTTGCTCTGGATTCTTCTACTATCTGCCAGACTTCCTCTTTTAGCATATCCCAGAAAGCATGAAAGAATGTCGTTGTGAACCCATCGGGACCGGGAGCTTTGCCCTCTTTGAGTTGTTTCATGGCATCATCCACTTCCTCTATGCTGATGGGGCGCATTAAGTGTTCATTATGTTCCTCAGTGATAATTTTTGGAATATTGCTGGTAATTTTGTTTATGGCTTGTTGCCTGTCTTCACCCTGCTCTTGATGAACTTCTTGGAAGTGATTGAGGAGCTCGGCTTCAATCCCTTCATGCGTTTCTACCTTGTCTCCTGCTTGATTTTGAATGAAGGGGATGTTGTTGGTCATTCTCCGTTGTACTATTGTTCTATGAAAGAAGTTGGTGTTACGCTCCCCTTCCTTCAACCATCGAACCCTTGACTTTTGCCTCCAATAGATTTCTTCCTGCTTCCCTCTTTCGTCTAATAAGTTGTGAATGTGGCATTCCTTCTCCAGCGTTTCTTCCGTGTGTCCCTCCGTGATGATCTGCTGATGAAGGTTATCCAGGTCCCGTATGAGCTTTTTCTTCTCCTCGAAGATGTTGCCAAAGGTTTCTTTATTCCATCGTTTCGGATGGCTCTTGAGAAATGTTAATTTCTTTTGAAATTGGTACATTCTTGCTCCTTCTGGGGGGATGAATGACGTCCAGATGTTCTTGACAAACTCTTTGAAGTTGGGATGAGTGAGCCAAAATCCTTCAAACCTGAAAGGTTTTTTGGTTATGTTGCCGGGTCTTCGCCATTGAAGAGCTATTGGCCAATGGTCTGATCCGGAATGTGCCAGAATGGATGCAGTGAAATCCCCTCCGATGTGAACCGCATTGTCCGAGAGGAGAAAGCGATCCAGCTTGGAGGCGATTTGATGCTTGCCTGCCCTGCGATTGCTCCAAGTGAAGGTACCATTGCAGAACGGCATGTCAATAAGGGAAGCCGAGTTTATGAATTCTTTGAATCGATCAACCTCAGGCTCCAATCTGCTTCTTCCTCCCAGCTTTTCTTCTGATTTTGTGATCATGTTGAAATCCCCTGCAGCAATCCAAAGCGGGAATTTCCTACTGTTGCTGAGGACCTCGATAGTGTCCAAAAGCTCTATCTTGCTGCTAGTGTCTTGCGGGAAGTAGACATTTGACAGATTGCCGTGAATGTTTGTCCCCAAAATGTGAAAGGTGGCCTGAATCAGATGATGCGTCGCTTGAAAGTCAGTAAGGGCGACTGCTTGAGTGTTCCAGGCTATAGCCAAACCTCCTGAGGCTCCACAAGCATCGACCGCTACGGTTCTGCATCCTGGCCAGGCTTTTGAAAAGAAGCTGTCTAACATGGAGCTGTTGCATTTAGTCTCCTGGAGGAAGCAAATTTGGGGCTTTTCCATCTTTACCATATTTTTCAACATCCTGAGTTTTCCAGGGCTGTTAAGCCCTCTTATATTCCAGGATATAAGTTTCATGATTAACTACTGGTAGAGGGCTTGAAATACTTAGTCAATTTGGCGTAGCGGCCGGAATCGACTAAGATTTTCCCAATTTCCATCGTCCTTTGCAAATCTGTCTTTCGTCCTCTTTTTTTTGAGTCTTTGTGTCGCTGAGTACTGTCCCATTGGCTGCCTGGTTGAATTCCTAGTTGGTTTTGGTAAAAGGCACGAGAGATGACCAGTTCGAGTTTGTCCAGTTGAAACTCGGGGATAGCATCATATGCTTTCCTTCTGCATGCGGCCTCCATTTCTAAGAGATCAAGACCATGCAGGTCGATGCTCTCCGGTTCCTCGTCCATTAACTGCACTTGATTGCTATCTTCATTGTCTGGGTCAAGATTCTGGGAAATGTCATTTTTACCATCCACCTCCATATTATTGGGTATGTCATCCGAGCTGTTCTGGTCCTTTTGCAGAATGATGGGGTTAGAGAGGGGGGCGGAGGATTTGGGAGGGGAGAAGGAGGAAAGGGGAGGGGAGGAGGAGGAGGGAAGATCTTGTGCGGCCTCCTTATTTGAGGGGGGATCGACAGAGGATTGACCAAGAATGTCGAAGCTGTTCTTGGTTACTGGGCCATGCGGCTTGCGGGGCTAGGGTTTGGGACCATTAGAGGGCTTTTTGTGCGCACGTTTCCTGCTGGAGACTTTAGTGAAGCCATCCTGAGCTGAGGAGCCTGAGGGATCAGAAGGATTAGAATGAATATTCAGAGGGCAATCCCTGAAAAGATGACCTAGGGCATGACATTTTCTGCATCGGAACGGGACATGCTCGTAGTCGAGAGGCTGGATCCACTCTTCATCCCGATGAGCAAGCTCAACTGACTCAGGTAGAGGCTCATTAAGGCGAATAAAAACACAAATCCGGGCATAGGAGGTATACTTACGAGATAGGGTTTCTTCAGCGACTTTGATGAAATCGCCGATCCCATTGCCGATCCTTTTGAGGAGCTCCTCCCCCCAGTATTCGTCCGGGAGCGAATACAACCTGATCCAAACAGGAGCCCATGATAGGTCTTCTTTGTCCGGGTTAAATTTGGGGATCCAGTCGCGTAAGTATAATCCAGCCGAGTTGAAAAAATAGGGTCCTCCTACTAGGATCCTGTGTTTATCCTCCGGACAGTAGAATATCGCAGTAAAGAAGCCTTTCGGCCCTAATTGTAGCGTTACATCCCCTTTTGGTTTCCATTTAGCAGCTATCCATCCATATAGGGCCCGTTCAGTTGGCCAGAAACCGATGAACTTGCCAATGAGGGCATGGTCCTTCATGAACTGTATTCTATCATCGATCTTGTCTCCAGGCAACTCGATCCTTGGTCTGACCTTAGCCGCCGGTCGGCAGGTGCTAGAGGTGATTTGCGGCTGTTCTCCAGGTATGTCGTTTTCTTCTTGCGATGTGCCATTGTTTTCTTTGCGGTTATTGTCATTGTTGAGGTCTGATTGAGGATTTTTTCCCCTGTTCAGAATTTCTTCGTTCACTGATCCGAAGATTACTTGGTGCTCAGAATTTGACTGCGGTGGGGAGGGCCCCGATGCCCCCCCCTGGGGCTGCTCCATCCTTGGCTCGTATGCGCTTCAGGACGGGGTGCTGCAGTATGCTCAGTGTCTGGGCCAGATTTTTCTATCCTGTTGTCGGCGCCGTGTGTAGGTGTTCACAGAACCCTAGCAGAGCCCGTGATCGTTCTTCTTTCTTCTTCCCATTTTTCTGAAGAAAGTGTTGTTGAATTCATTAGAAGGTTTAATAAATTGTACAATAGTCTTCCAATGGAGATTAAGCGCCCTCTTTCTAGTGAAAAAATAACTTTTGCAGGGGATTTTGAGTCAAATTTTGGATTTACATTGAGGGAGAGAAGATCTACAATCCTTGATCAGATCCAAACTGATGCATTAGAGATAGAAGAAAATCTGATGGCTGCAAGTAAAACACCAGAGAGACGGCTTATCCAAGATAAGAGAAAGGCTAAAGTAGTGTCCTCTCAAAGTCAAACATTAGAGGATATGAGTAATGTAATTAAAATTGTGTTGAATAAATTGGTTAAATTAGAGTTGGAAAGTAAGAATTCTAAGAGGCAAGAACAACATAATAGAAATTTTAATCCTCAATATAGAAGACAACCTTTGCAAATTTTGCAGAAGGAGAGAAAAGATCAAGATCAGATTCAAGCACCACTGTATATAGAAGCAGATCTTGATGAAATTCTAGAGCATTCCAGGGACCATGATCATCAGATTTCCACCTTGTATGTAGAACTAGGTGTTGAGGGAGAAGAATATGAATATGTTGAAACAATTGCCATTTATGATGAGAATCAAATTGATGAATATTGTAAGCAATTTACTTATTTTATGCAGGTAAAATTACATATGAAGTATGACTTGAGATCAAGAAAAAGATCTAGAAATCAAGGAAATGAAGGTGAGCAACAAGTTCCAGCTCCCCTACAAAAGGCAACTCGACAAGAACTACAACCTGCAAAACAATTAGATAAAGGAAAGCATTAGAAAAATACAAATGGAAAGACTCAAATACTTCAAGGTGAGCCTTCTCAAGATAAAAGTGACAAAATTCCTTTAGAAAGAATTGTTTCCATTTCACAGGAGGTTTTTGTGATGAAGAAAAGTGAATATGAGAATGAAAGGAACACTAGATAGATCCATGTGTTTAGTTTCACTAAAGAGTTAGAAAAGATTAAAATTCACGTACCCCTCATAGATTTGGTCAAAACACCAGTTTATCCAAGAGAGATTGCTAAGTTTATCAACCTGTCTGAGAATGTGAATATAAATGACATTGTAAATCTGCAAAAAGATAAACTAGTAGTGGTTTTTGGTCCACATGTGTAGGAGGTATATTTGTGAACATCTCCTTTCTACATTTCTTTATTGATTCATGATTTACTCTTTCATAATTGTATGTTTGATTCAGGAGCTTCACATAACCTTATGCCATTATCATTGATGAAACAACTAAACCTACAAGTTCCTAAGCCTTATAGAGACTTGTATTCTTTTGATTCAAATAAAGTCAAGTGTCTGGGGGTCATTAAAGATATGGTGGTGTCACTAGCCCAGATCCTAGCGAGAAGCTTGGTAATGGATGTAGTGGTAGCATATATCCTTACTAGGTTTGGAATGTTGCTATCTAGGTCATGGGGAGTCAAATTGGTTGGTTTTTTGGAAATCGATGTTACATATGTTGTTATACCAATTTATGGATGAGAAGGAAGGAGGTTGTATAGATAAACCAGATTTGTAAAAACAATCACAAAAAATGGGGAAAGTAATTCACCTGTATATAGTCAAGAGAAAGATGATTTTTCTTGCTTCTTGCTGCATGATAATGCAAAATTGGCTGAAGATAACCAAAGGAACCTTACTTCAACCTGTGTAAATACAGAGCTACAAATAGAAGGGGTGTGGAAGTGCTTCTTTGATGGAGCCAATTCTAAAGAAGGAACAGGTGTTGGTTTCCTTTCACAGGATGAACAGATTCAAGATCACAATATTGAAACCTAGAAGGAGCCCAAGTTGGTCAAATTGTCCAAGGAAGTTTCATTTAATTATAAGGAGAGATCTATTAATATTTTTAGGCAATACACTGATGTTTTGGCTTGGTCCAATGAGGATCTCAAGACATATGAGGAAAACATTTTCAGTAGAATTGGATGCCCTATCAAAGTCATAACAGACAAGGCTCAAGTGTTCAGTTCAAAGAATCTTGATGGTGAAACTCTACAGTTGTCTATCAATGGGTAGTACTTGAAGCAGTATTTCCAGTTCTGAAGCAAAAGCATCCTATCATTGTAGATACTAGAGTGAATCCATTGTACAAATTCCATAGAAGTTTAATTGGCTAAGCAATATGTAACTCCATGCCCAAGTTGACGACAATGATCTGTGGTTCTTAGTGCTTCTGTGGTAAAAGCACTATCCCTAGGTGGAGTCATATGTTGTAGCATCCATTGTTGTTTAAGTTTATTTTTAGTTTTATCACAAAATGAAAGAAAATTAAAAATATGAAAGAAAAAACCAAATATTATGTTATAACAAAAATAAAAGGAAATGCAGAGACATGAAAGAAATGGTTGATTTTATATTATTAATGGCTTTTGAAAGTGATAAACCCGCAAGAGGATTTGGGCTGTCTCATCAACAGGCCACAGATTTGACGGTAGTTGCACGAATAACATGGATGAGGTTTATTTCGGAAATCGGATGCGATGGTATATGAAATGCAGTCTAACACGTTGAAGTTCATATCAATCACAGTCGTTCATGGAAAGGGACAAGATCCCATGGATATCATGTCAAAAAGTAATTGAGTTTTGTTTTTAAAATCGGACCCGATAAATCTTTAACTGGCAGTTTATTTCTTATCGGGTCTGTGTGGGAGTGAAAGGGTTGTTGAAAAAACGAATGCGGTAAGGTTTTGTTTAACAGGTTTAAAGTTTCATTGAGTTCCGAGGGATCAGACCATCCATTGAATGGGTGATTGGATGGTGATGACACATAGATCAGGTGGATGTGATAGGTTTATGAACCAAAGTTTTAATTCTTTTGAGTTTCGTGGTAATCGAAGGTTTGCCATATTTTGCGTAAATCAACCGATTTCATTATTTTAGCAAAATAAAAAAAGTTAGAGATGATGACCAAAACTTCAAAGGGATAATGATTGTTCAGGTTTCCTTGTGTTTTGACCAATCACAACACTTACGATATGTAGGTGGTCCACAAGTCCACACACGAAGTTTTGTTAAAGTGCATTGTGTTGCGTTAAAATAGTTAAATATTATCAGAACATCTATAGATAGACTTCATCAAAATTCAAGCCACAAATCTAAACAAAAAAAACCATATTCAATTTTCTAAATTATTTTACTTCTTGTTTTTTTATTTTCTTGAGAATGGGGTGTCTTTTACCCTCTAATGTAATATTTTGTAGTGATTTTTACTTTAGACAGCTAGTAGATAGTTAAGAAGTTTGACAGTTTTGGTGATTACCAACTATCTCATAATGTATAAAAAAAGGAAAATTTACAAAAAAAGGGTTCGAACTATGGAGAACCTGGAGACTAGGCCACTGTATTCTTGATAAAACCGTTGATTAATGAAGGAATCAGAAGTTTTCCACACATTGTTGGGTATGATTTTGTGACTTCTCTGTTATGTGTCATCATATGTTTTCTTCCTTTAAGTATGGTAATGAAGCTACAAATATTTATTTTCTTATGTAAATGAAATTGAAATCCCTTAAAAGAGTGCTCCTATACTTGAAGTTCTTACCTCTGCAATTCTTCTAAGTTACATATAGTAGTTTCTATGTAAGACAACATATTATCTTTAACTTCTCTAAGTGTTACAGATAGTAGATTCTATGTAAAACAACATATTGTCTCTAACTTCTTCAAGCTTTCTTCAGTCATCATTTATATTCAGCAATCAAATGGCATTCTGATATTTTCATGTCACCTAAGTATTAAGGGTTAAAACCCAAGTCTTTCAGGTCCTTCATTTGAGAATACAACATACAATTAAGTGACACACAAGTGGCAATAATTATAAACGTTAATGTCTTAAGAATAATTTCTACACAACCAAGAAATTGGTTTCTTAAGGGACAACACCAAGTTAAAAATAGGAAGACAAACAAATGAATGAAACCGACAACACTTAGGTGGGGAGCCCTTGAGGCTGCCAGGTGACTGAATTCATATTCAATGAAAAAATCAAACAATACATGTCTTATACACATGTTTTTAGTTAGGGATATGAAACAACTTTATAATAAATAGGATCTAATTCCTATTTACAACCAAAATCCAAAAAACCTAACATTCATTTCTCCATTATTTTCATGTATAGTTATGTGTTTCGTTAGAAGGGAATAATTAAATTTGACATAAATATCATGATCTCCTATATGAATAATCTAAAACTAAGAGATTAGTATAATCCAATACAATTTCTCCTCCTTTGTTTATTTCTCCCTAAATTGTTGCCTTATTAGTACTAAATAAAATAGTTTGAGTACATTTTCGATATGGCCTATAGAATCCAAAATCTCATTGAAGTGACCTACCAAAAAACCATAAACCATAGCTTGTATAAAAACAAATTCAGCCTAGGAGCTGTGGAAAAGGAGCTAAGAGATATACAAGTTGGTTCCAAAGATCATGAAACAAAATATATACATTAAAAACCAAATTTCTTCATCCCATGTAATGAAAGGGTCGAGTCCCAAAGAGATAGAACTAACAAAGCGAGGAGTAAGAAGCATGTAATGAAATAAAGAGATGAGAAAATACCCAAACATAGGTAGACTCAAAGGATAATGAATCATCCGAGGTCACAAAAATTATAGCACATCGAAGCTATCATAAACCAATTTTGTGTCCTGCATGTGAAGGCTGAAGTGAATCGTGCCACAGGTAGACTCCAAACCTTGCTTAGATAAATTATCTGCCACAATGTTATGATGGTAGAAAATAATAGATATTGAAATGTGTTCAAAGGTTTTCATAAATATAGAATGTGAGCCATCCAAGGAGACAATGAAGGAGTTGAAATTGAGTACTATCTTCGAGTGCTTCTATGACATATTTAGAAGCCACATAGATAAATAGGTTCCTGATTTGGAGGTGCTTCAGAAGGACCAACAATACTCAGAGTGCCATGGATTCAACTTTCTAATTTGTATCTAAACTCCACACTAATGAAAATACATATGAGTGTTGAGATTACTTCTCAACCAAACGGCATAGCCACAATAATTGTCACGAACCGCTCCATCGAAGGAACTAGCAGGAAAATATACTTGTGGCATAGGAGATAGAAATATATGACGTGCAACATTTTACAAACGAGGTGCTACAATATATATCCAAGCCAAAACACAAGAGAAAATATAAGAGGGACTAAAAGGCTTGTCATAAAAAATAACCCTGTTACGGGCCTTCCAAAGATCCCATGTGATGAACAGAGGAAGAGGCTTGAATCTCCCATGACCATGAAACCACCATTTGAAATAAGATTCCAATGAGATAAAATTCACCCGATGTGAAATCCTGATATGATCTGTAATGCACTCCCACACCTCCATAGATATGTGGTACTGGATGAAAAAGTGCCCAACATCCTCTTCAACATTATGACGAAAGGCACACCAGCTCGAACCATGGAAATCCCTCTTTCACAATTTGTCCCAAGTAAGAATTTTATTCTTCCAGGCCAACCAACAAAACAATACCACTGTAACATGAATTTTTTTCATATTATGAAAAACAACATGAAATATACAATTAATTATTGACATATCATTTGTTCAAATTCAATGATGTCTTTTCTTCCAAAGGAAAACCATTTTAAGGAGAGGCCAAAGGGCTCATATTGGAAGGAAAAGTTGCTGAAATTTTTCTTATTAAAAGGAGATTTTGTTTTTATTTTACCATTTTGTTTTTGTCCCCTCATAGTGAAGAGGACAGGATTCGTGTGCAATGTCTTTCTGGTGGCTCCGATGTGTGTCTAGTACTTAAATTTTGGTGATCATACAATGTTTTAACTTTCCACATTAGCCACCATTTAGGTAAGTTTGTCTTCTAACGGTGAAGTGTGTTTTGACAGTGTTCACCTATTAAGAAGTTAGTTTTATTAGGAGGAAATTTTCTATGTATAATCAATACATTGATATTGTTGTGTGAGTTTTTTGATTATGTAATATGGTAATGGAAATTTTCGAACTTCAACACTTGTTAATGGAATGGGAAAGAAATATGCTCCCCAAAATTGTCGAGTCGAGCACTAGTGAGGAAGAATGGGGAGAAATATTCAAACAAGTCAGATATAATGGTAAAAATAGAAAAGAAGGAATCATTTAGTTTGCTTCAAGAGCATGGTAATAAGTATAAAACAATTATGCAGCCATAGATAAGGAGATCAAATTTTCTCTGAACATAGCCAATAAATTTGAAATATACGTGGTGTTGTAACCTACTCTACCTTTCTTGCATTCATGCTTGAGAGGCCCTATTTTTCATGAGATAAGGAAACATATTTCATTTTTGAAAAGGAGGGACCTAAGAAGAGATTAAGTACAAGAATAAAAGGGATAAAACTTCAAATCAAAGGAAAATGAGAGAGTTTAGAGGCCCACAAGTCTTTTTCCTTTCTCTTCCACCCTCATGGTCATAGCCCTTGGTCCTATGAAGATGAAAAGATAAAGGATAAGAGAAAGGACCCAAAGCCGTAATGAGGGGCCCTCCAGTTAAATATCATGTAGCTTTTGGGTGGGTCACCACTCATCTTTGCCTTTGCTGCCTTTGGGAATCAATTTGGAAGGGTGAATTTCCTAGACGTGAAGCTTCTTAGCCCCTCCAGAGTTGACTATTCAAATTTGATCCGATAGTGGAGATTAATTTCAGGGGGTCAAAGGAGAGTTTAGTCTTCGTGTTGTTTGACCTCTGAAGCTGAGTGGGTACCATGCTATTGGTTGGATTTCATCCACCAACACTATGATTCAGGAAGAAAGGAATTCTTTTAGATTTTCAATGGTAACTCATGTTCTCCCCTCTAGCGCTCCTTTCCACCAATCAACTCACCATCGCTGAATCCCATCGTGACACATGTCCATCCTCTGTGACATCATCATGATGTCGACTAACCATTCGCCCTACTATTTATAAAAAGGCTTCCCCAACTTAAATTTCTAGAATTTCTTCATTGCTTTCCAGTGCTCCTCATGCCTATAACTTGCAAAGAAAATCGTATGTGCACCTTGTCATCCCAACATCTCATCCTAGTTTAATTTCTGGACTCCTCTGTGAAAACTAGAGATGGAAAGTGAGACTCTGAAAACTAAATACAAAACACAAAAGAGGCTCATGGGCTAGATTGGAGATACCCAGATGGCATATACATCCTCATCTAAAACAGCTAAGACTCGAGAAACAAGGGAAGAGGAATTGAAAACTAGGCTAGTGGAGATAGTTATAGACCATCTAGGATTTCATGTCCCGTTGGAAGATTTGTGACAATCCATAGCCTCATCTTCTTGACACATAATTTTTTAAGTACAAAATCTAGTACATCAGTTACCAGATAAAGTTTCCTTGCTGGAGACGCCATTGAAGAAATAAATAAGAAACTGAGGGAGGAGATGCAACAACAAATGACATCTCATTCAAACCCATATCACACCTAGTTTCTAGATGCAATGAATTTGGAGAGGAACCAAAGGAAATTCTCCTTCCGGCATCCTCTAGCCCAGTCTTTACCTTAAGGTTCACAATTTAGAACTTTGGATGTGTCTTTGAATTTGGCAAGTGTTCCGTTCTAAGACAAAACCAATTTCCACATGTAGTTTGGGGAAATGTTGTACATTGAGCTAAATAGAAACACATTCACCATTAGAAAGGATGAAACATTACTGGAGAAAGCTGCAAATGGGCTCAAGCAATGAAAATTCAACTCATGTGCCCTTCACATACAAAATGAAAGTTTTAAGGAGCTGGTGGTAATGCTTGGGTTGAACCATGAGGACATGTCAGATTTTTAGGCTCTACTAAGAGTTCTCAAACAAATGTTCATGATCTAAGTCATAATCTAAATATCTCAGGCCGCAATCATGTCTAATCCAAGGAGCTATCACAGGTAGAAGAAGAAACAAAGATCCTAGCCAATGAGATCATTGATAAGAACAATGAGGTTGTAGCCCTCAAGCAACAGATAATTGAGCTGCAACAGAAGATTGAATCACATATATGTAGTCATAATTCTTGAGGACCCCAAAAAACTACTGAACAACTTACAAAGACCCTTACTGAACTTCAGCTTTTAGAAGGTGAATTGAAAAGAGCACAAAATGATCTATAGGATTCCCTGAAAACCTTAGGTCGAAAGTAGAAACAGGAAGAGGTCAATATGACAAATGCTAAGATCCTCAGTAAGGAGCTACAAGAACCCAAACAAAATATCACAAAGGTAAAGATTAATTTTAAAGGAAACATGCCATTGTTGTAGGCTAAACAACTTGGGTGGGATAAAATCATTGAAGAAATGGTGGGGAACTGTGAATTCATAACCATGATGCATGGGCAAAAAATAATGGTGAAAGACTTTGAAAACTTCATCCTATTAGATAAGGAGGATGGAATAAAAAATTACCATATTTCTCAAAGGTTCATAGGATTTGTAAATGATATGCCACTCAGTAAATTGAGGCCTAATTATATCATAGAAAAAGTGGGTGCCATCATGGAGATCATTAAGATGATTCAAAAGGAGGAAGCTAGAGTCAAAGTTGAAGAATGTTCGAGGGTAGAGGTAGGGAATGTATATTATTTCAATGAGGAATTTGAATCACTAATAAGAGAAGGATTGGATAGATGTTAAGAATTGGGTGAGCTAAACCCTTGGGATCAATACAAACAATGATTGGTAGAGGCCAAAGGGATAGTAGACTCCTCCCATGAGAAGACTGCCACTCTTAAGGGAATAACAATGGAAAATTATCTCAAAAATGACTTCTAGTTGCTTGGGTTGGTAAAAACAATATTTAGGTCCAAGATGCACTATTAATACTTAACAAATATGAAGATATCATATTATTTTTTCTTCGATTCTCCTCAGTCAAATGTAGTACTGTGGTAGAGATGTCAGTATTTCATTAATCCGTACGTACTCCACATCATCGACCAGATGATGTAGCCTCCACCTCCTGCCGAAGAAAGCTGAAGATGTTCCATATTGTGTCGATCATGACACTATTATTTTTACTTCTATGTAAATATTTTATTTCTCCTGAGTTAGTTACATTTCTATTACAAATAGTTGTTTCGTAGAGCACACTTAGTTTTTACATAATGACTCTCTGTAGTAAAATCAAGAAAGAATATTTTTGAATGGATTCTCCTTTAGAGGCCCTATAAAGAGAGTTATATGATATTTTAAGAGGGTTCAAAACATTTGTGAAATTTTTTAGCTTTCCAATAGAGAAGCGTTGTGCATTTTTTATCGATTATTGCTCTATTGAAGATTAATGCAATTTTTTGGTGATTCCAGCTTACTCGAGTTTGTAGTATGTGTTCTTGCTATGTTACTTTCATATGTGTTCCATTTTCCTCTCAGATTACATCATAAGTAGATGCTATATGTTTTAATCATGAATGTATGGATTCATTAAATAAAATATTGATGTATAACGCATGTATGGACATGGAAATTAAATCCTTAAAGTGCATACAATGTATCTTTGCATCTTATCTTCCATCTATGCTTAATCTTTTTAACTCTGACTTTAACTACATAGGATTCTTAGAGATAATCCCTATGTATTGAATTTCCTTCTTGTTTAACTCTTTTGTCCCATATACTACAATGACTTATTAAGACATGGACCTAGGTGATGAATGCCACTGTATATTTGCACTGATGTTTCTATGAGTTAATTTTTCATCGGATTGTTATACATTTCCTCAAGAGGAGGGTTCTGAATATATCTATTCTGTGACATATTGAATACTGAATGTGTCTGTGTTACACTAAAAAATGTCACCATGACTATTTACAGTTAGTATGGCTCAATCAACAGTCATGCTATCCTCTTAGGCAAGTCTTATGCCTCTGCTCTCCATGTCAAACTCCAAAAAGAGAGAAAGTCTTTTATAAATGTATTTATCTCTGGGGACGCAGGTTCTCTCAACCTTACCTGCGGGGACGCACCCAATGTTCACAAAAGCTGCGTCTTTGGACGCTCTGTATGTAAAGGGGCAGGTGCGTCCCCCTGTAAAGGTTAAAATGCGCAAGTTTCATCTTTAAAAAGTCACTTGTGGTCATTTCTAGAGCATTCTAGAAGGTTGTTCAACGTGTATTGAGCGCCTCCAGATGGTTCATGCACTCCTACCAAAGAGGAACTTATCCCATCAATAAGGGAGCTATCCCATCTAAAGAGGGGATTATCCCATTGATGGTGGACCTGATTAACTTCCTCTTGAGCACTATAAATACAGGCATTGGGCCAGAAGGAGAGGGGGTTGGAAGCTATACATTTCTAAGGGTAGATGTTGTAGGAATTAGGACTCCCATTTAGAAGCTTGTGAGGAGAGATTGCCATCTTTGCTTGTTCTATTTGGAAGTGGGTGAGCTTTGTCAAAGTAAAGGAGAACTCTTGATGGACCCTGGGAGGGACTTGCACAACACCAAGGCTCAGGTTGTATTTGTTCCTTTTGTTACCTATTAATGCAAATGAGTCCATTCTTCTCAATAACTTGTTATTTATGAGTTGTTTCATGTACTCCTTGGTCTATGTGTTAAATATGTTTTATTCTATGAGATTATCAAGTGCTATTTAATCGTTTGATTGTTAGTGTATGTAGGTTTCAAAGTGAAGGAGGAGCTCATCCGGATCAGCGGAGCTGGACTGCTACAACAGCATTGGATTATAGGTAGGATCTAAACACTTGATTTCTTATATAGTAAATGCATGTTTAGAGAAGGATTGCTCTTGTTTGTCTTGTTTGTCACTAGAGAGTCTTAGGCTCCTAGGGAGGTTGGTTGTGTCCGCACAATCGACCCTTTCCGCCTGACAAATTGGCGACTCCACTGGGGAATCCATTGATGTGAAAGTCTTTTCCTTTGTATGCAACTTTGATCTGAGAAAAGCCATTTCTTTTCTGGTTTTTGGCTCTGTGACTTTGTTTTTGGGTGGGTTAGCTTAGGGTTAGATTCATTTTAGTTTTTCTTGAATTTTCCAGTAGGGCGCACCCTCTGAGTATTGCACAGTGCGTCCCTGGACGCACTGTCGCTGTGTGCACAGAGCGGGCCCGCACCTGTCTTAACGGGTTGCCTGCGTCCCCTACTAAAATTTAAGAAAATTCCATTTTTTACATTTTTTCTCTTAGATTTTTCTTTTTCTTAGTTTTTACTGCCCAGATCCATTCGTCTCCTATCAAAGATCTTCACCTAAGCTTGTTTCATTGGCATTCCTACTTTAAGCTTTCATCAATTGGGTGTTTTGAGTCTCTTTTTTGAGAAATTCTTAATTTGATTTCCTTTGGTCATTACTTGGAGGTTTGTCTCAGTCTTTTCATAATTTTGCATCTTTTTGCTTCTGTTTTTGCAAAAAAAATTCCCCCTCATTCGCCGGGGGGGGGCTAAATTGTGTATGAGTGTTAATCGCCTTTGAGTGTCTTTATGTTTTGATCTTTGGAACTCTCACCCAATTTTCTCGACTTGCACTTGATTGGTTCTTCGATTACATTAGGATCATCTTGTGTTTGAGAATTCTCTTGCAGAGATCACATTTGCATAATTAGAATTCTCATTTTCAGAATATGAATGAAAAATGTGCATAGATTACATTTGCATACTTTTCAAATGAATTGTGCATAGATTACAATTGCATAGTTTACATTCTGAAAAATCAATCGTAGATTTAGATCAGTCTTCTTTGATTTGAATTTACACAAAAATAAAAATAAAAAAAAAAGATTT
Source organism: Pinus tabuliformis (assembly GCA_031772625.1). Classification (NCBI taxonomy): domain Eukaryota; kingdom Viridiplantae; phylum Streptophyta; class Pinopsida; order Pinales; family Pinaceae; genus Pinus; species Pinus tabuliformis. Next base: position 1,103,291,744 of record CM062820.1, read on the forward strand.
TGGAATTGATTTGCATTAGTTTTTCTTGATGAAATTAGTGCATTAGAGAATTTGCTATATTTTCTATTAGTGATCAATTTTTTGCATTGTTGGAAGTGAATGGAAACTCTCTCCTTACTTTAGTTAGGATTCATCGAATTGAAAGATTACATTATCATATTCGATTGCATTCAGTTGAGTCGGGTCATAACACCATTGGTTTCATATCCTTTTACCCCTTTGAGTAATAACAGCCTTAATAACACAACGCTTAATTAAAATTCATCTAGTAATTTTTACATTTCTAGGGCTCTGATACACCAACATAGCTTAGGCTAGTGTCTTGGAGTAGGAGAGTAATTAACTCTCCAAGACAGCAAAACCAAACAAGTAGCTCATCTTGTGGTAGGATAAATCCAACTGTTTCATTTGTACTCTGGGAAAGCTCCTCTTAAAGGAGAAGCACGAGCTCGTGTCCGAACCAGTGAGGGGATCAATCCTCCCTCGTTGGGAATGACGCCAGACACGCACGTATTACAAACGGTAAACCTCAGATTAACCAATGTCGAGGAGCCAGGGGTCACTTGTCGGTAAACCTTGGATTATTATCAAGGAGCCGGCAAGGGGATTGAGCTTGATACTCTGCCCTTGCATGCTGTCGGAGTGTAGACTGTTCCCCCAGGTGCATTTGTTGCTATTGGTAACCTTAGTGACCATTATCTTTAGGGTTCTACCCAAGGTGACGGTGGAGGGAAGATCCCACTGTACCTGGAGTAGACGTCGGCTAGACTCACTTGGATTTTCTGGGGGGTTCACTTCACTCGAGACGGTTAAAGTGGAGGAACTTGGTCCAGTCTATTCATTAAGCAGGTTGCCGGGGTAACTGTTCCACCCGCCACTTCTGTACTGAATTCGACGATGTTGGGCTTCATCACCAACTAGTGTTTTCGGTCCGGAAGGTTACTGTTTGTGTATGGTTTGACTCCTAGATTTGATAGCGTGTGTTAATTTGTTTGTTTTTACTTTTAGAGACCATAGGTGTGAATTGTGAATTTTAATTGTTAGGTGTGAATTGTGAATTGTTAATTTTAGTTTTAAAATTGTTAATAAAATTCACTGAAGTTGAATATAATGGCAAATGTTCCGGAATTTACCAACCTAGGAACCCCTCCTAATGAGAATCCTAGTACTTTTCCTTACTTTGGAAATGTTGGTCCTCCTTATATGGCTACTTTGTCATTACCTGGATTTACAATAGGATTACCGATATGGTTATTTTCAACTTCGTTGGCCCAAAATACTCCAATTGTTCCATCTCAACCGGATGCTTCACCTCAACAGAGTTCACCATCTCAACATCACCAACCTTTTGTTGACCCTTTACCTTCTTCGCCTAATTTTTCTTCCTCCATTTCTTCCTCTTTGCCTGGTAAAAGCCTTGATGCTAGTAACCAGGAGGCTAAGAAGAAGAAGAAAGGGAAGAAGAAGAAGAAGAAGAAGAATCAAGATAAGAAAGAAGTCAACCAACCAACCACGACTGTAAGTGTTAGTTGTGTTGAGGAAAATTCTGACATGCATCGTAAACCCAAATACCCTTGCAGGCTTTGTAAGGGTGACCACTTCCTTGTCAATTGTCCTGGTATTCCAAAGGTCTTGGAAGTATGGTCAGAAAAATCTCATCAACTTTCCATTGATCCATCAACCAGTGATAGTCAGGTTCCTGGGAAAAAGGGTAAAGTTAGGTTTCCTTGTAAGTTATGCAAAGGGAGTCATCAAACGCACATTTGCCCTCACATGGATGAAGCCTCAACTTTGTTGGAAAACCTTACTGTTCCACAGCAAGAATTTCCAACTGGTTACCGTAAAATTTCCCCCAACCTACCGTCAAATGACGGAGTGATTGATTCAAATTCAAGTACAGTCGATCACACTCTCCCATTGGAGAGTGAAACTCATGTCACTCAGGTTGATGATCCATTAGTTGATCAAGTGGTCGATTCAATTTCACATTCGGTCGATCACACTTTCCCTTTGGAGAGTGAACTTCATACCGCTGAGGTTCTTCTTGTTACATTAGATTCTTCTATGCCGGGGGGCATTTCACCTGTTTCTACAGAACCCCCTCCAAGTACTGAGGTCTTTTCCTTTGATTGGAATAGACTGACAGAACCTCGTCTTCCTTCCTCCATCCCTTTCCAAATCATTGTCAAGGCTGGTGGTAGGGACATACATCGTACTCAGGTAGATGAAGGTTCTTTTATTAGTATTTTATCCTCAACTGTTTGGAAAGCTTTGGGTTCCCATCAGCTTGCGCCAATTACGCAGAATCTGAAAGCTTTTAACAGAACCATTAGTGAACCTTTAGGGATCCTTCCTAATTTTTCCATTACCTTGGAAGGTAAAACTGTCTGTATTGATCTTATGGTAGTTCGAGGTCCCTTGGATTTCAATTTACTCCTTGGGCGAGACTATGTTTATGCAATGAAAGTTTTCATATCGACACTCTTTCGCGTGATGTCTTTCCCTCACAATGGCAGTATTGTGACTGTAGACCAGCTTTCGTTCCCTAGTCCTGTCTCAACTACCAATAATATGACACCCCTAAATGTTCCTGATTCTAAAGTGGTATCTACCCTGCCACGGGTTAATTATGTGGCAACTGGTCCCGTGTTTTCAGTTACCGATGTAAGTGAGCCTCTCACTGTTGATTTAGATCCGGTAATTGACATGGAAAACTCTAAGGGATTATTTGAACACGATGTTCTTATCCCTTTTGAGTCCCTTGACATGTGTTCCTTCCAGAGAAGTGTTCTTCCTTCGGATGAAGACCTTTTGGAAGCCATGATCAAGGTGTGTCCATTGACATGTCTTTCTTCCAGTTGGAAGCCATGATCAGTGTGTGTGAGGATAGTTTCTTCTAGTCTCAACCTCATTAAAAAATGAAACTGGAAGTCATGAGCATAGTTCCTTTTCTTGTGTCAAGCTCATTAAAATATGAAACAAGGAGTTGCAAGGACAGTTTTTTCCTGTATCAACCTCGTTAAAAAATGAAACAGGGTGTGTGAGGAAAGTTCCTTTTACTGTGTCAACCTCATTAAAAAATGAATCAGTGTGTGTGAGGAAAGTTCCTTTTACTGTGTCAACCTCATTAAAAAATGAATCAGTGTGTGTGAGGATAGCTCTTTTACTGAGTCAACCTCATTAAAAAATGAATCAGGTAGATTTTAGGCTATGTAGGTAGATTGTAGAAAGTAGGATTTTGAGGATAGTTCCTGTTACTGAGTCAACCTTGTTAAAAAATGAATCAGGTATGAGGATAGTTCCTGTTACTGAGTCAACCTCGTTAAAAAATGAATCAGGTATGAGGATAGTTCTTTTCTTGTGTCAACCTCCTTAAAAATGAAACAACTCCCTTTTCAAGTTAAATATTGAAAGTAAACCTTCATTCCATCCATCTAGTTGAATGCAATGAAGCCTGGGGGGCATGTACCTCATTTTGCATCATTAAACTAGGGGCATGCGAACTTTTTGAGCATAGTTCCTTGTCTTGTGTCAAGCTCCTTAAAAAATGAAACAAGGGTAGGTTAAGTAGGTAGATTGTAGAGCGTAGTTATGAGCATAGTTCCTTGTCTTGTGTCAAGCTCGTTAAAAAATGAATCAAGGATTTTTAGAGCATAGTTCCTTGTCTTGTGTCAAGCTCGTTAAAAAATGAATCAAGGTTTTTAGGTAGAGTTTTTGTTAGGTAGATTGTAGAGAGTAGTTATGAGCATAGTTCCTTGTCTTATGTCAAGCTCATTAAAAAATGAAACAACTCCCTTTTCAAGTCGAGTCTTTCCAAGATCTTGAAAGTAAAGATTCATTCCATCCACCTCATTGAATGCAATGAAGCTTGAGGGGCATGTACCTCGTTTTGCGTCATTATGCTGGGGGCATGTGAACTTATAACAAGCATAGTTTTTCGTTTCAAGCTTGCGTAAACATGAAACCGAATCCGAGCATAGTTCTTTTCCTGTGTCAAGCTCGTTAAAAAATGAAACAAATCCTCCTCTACTTGAGTCGAGAGTTTGACTAGATCTCAAATGTTAAAGTTGTATATGTAGGTTAGTTATTTCAGTTTTTGCATAATTTTCTTACAGTTTTAGGTCGAGTCTTTCAAACGATCTCGTTCATGAACCTTCATTCCATCCAGTTTGTATTTAGTTGAATGAAATGAAGCTGGGGGGCATGCGCTCTAGCAATCATGCTTAGGGGGCATCAAGCACAGTTTTCTCTCTGTTTCAAGCTTGTGTTAAAATGAAACTACTTTGAAGCATAGTTTTTCTCTGTTTCAAGCTTTTGTAAAAATGAAACCTATCTCGAGTCAGTTTCAGTTATTTTCAAGACTCGTTAAACTCATGAAAATGTCGAGTTCTTTCCGTCTTTTCCTGGTCGTAAATTAAATTGAAAGTCGGCCATATGAGTACATTTTTATCATTTTTTCGAACTCATTAAAACTTACGAAAAAATGAAAACCATGAGTACATTTTTATCATTTTTTCGAACTCGTTAAAACTTACGAAAAAGTGAAACCTCAGAGTCATCTTTTAAGCCCTTTTCTGACTCCTAAAACATGAAAAGATTGCTGAGCGTTTCTTTTACACTCGTTAAAATGGAATTAAAAGACGGTCCCCTTATAGCTCTTTTCTGACCATAAAAACAGGAAAAGGTTGCCGGGTTTTTGTCGTTTCAAACTCGATATTGGAAATAAAACGACGTGTCCTTGATCGCTTTTTACTTTTCAGGTCAGTGGCACTAATTATGAAAGTACTCCTTGGTCACAAGATCAAGCGGTTCCCCCAGGTATTATTTTATACTTTTTCGGGCTTGAGGGACACAAATCTACGAAAAAGTTCAACCTGGAGTCTTCTTAAGTTTTTCAGACTCTCTAAAATTGAAAAACGCCGAGTTTCTCCTATACTGGGCTCGTTAAAACATTTCACAGTAAAGGACCTGTTCAATTACAAACAGGAACGAACCACTCCTTCCTAGGGTTCGAATCAAAACTAGGTTGGACTCATCCGAAGGATGAGCTTATAATCAAGCATATGTTATCCTCCTCAAGCTTGTTAAAAATAAAGAGGTACTTGCCAGAAATGGTGGGGGAAAAGAGAGAAGAATGAGCCTATTTGTTATCTTTTGTCTCAGAAGAAACTTTATTACCACTCTTGAACACGACACTTTTCATTCACCTGGGTTGGGAAATCTTTTACCTCACAGTTGATCAAACCACTTTGAAAGTCTTCAACCGGGTTCCGGGGATTAACTTTGAGTCGTTTATCACCAAGCCATCTGTTGTGTCGTTATGTGTTCAAGAGGTCTGCAAGCAAAACTTTCATCTGCAAAATACTTGTCATCCGTTTGACCATCCCTGAGTTAGTCCTTACAGCAACATTTCTTCAACTTGAACAATGATTTCGTGTTGCAGGCTTGCCTGCAACGGGTCGCTTTCTATCGACATCAACACATTATCTAGAGAGATGACTTAGAAATCGTCAGTACCTTGAAGTCTGCATGCATCAATGGCAGGTTTCTCGCCTTTGACGTCAGTTTACATCATTGACTTTCGATGGAAGGATTCCGTGAAATGTTCGACATCAACTCATGCATTCACATCTCATGGATTGTACTGGGTACTTTGAGAACCATTGACATTACTGGTGGTCTCTCTCACGCTTGTTAACAGTTTACATCATCGACTGGTAATCAAGTGGTTTCTACCATGTTCGACATCAACTCATTTATTCGCATGGCTAGAATCGTACCAATTCGAGAAGTAGAAATGAAGACCCTGGATCTAGTTTCCACCATCCAGGTTGCGAGGAATTTTGTATTCATTATCTAAGTAGACTCATCATAAACAGATGGTTGCGCCCATACTGTGTCTACAAAAGTATATGATTATGATGTACTGCAAAATCATTCCTGTATCATAGTGGTTAGTCTGTTAGTTAAAGTTTTAATCTGAGTATGGGAATGCCTACCTCAATGATGATATAATCTTATACATGTATTTTGTGTTGAAAATTGCAGGTTCTGACCAGGCTCTCCACGAGATAATCCTTGAAATGATAAAGCGCTTCACCCTTCCTAGATAATACAAAACCCTAATCTATTACAGACTTCGCACTTTAGGGGGCAATCTGTTACACTAAAAAATGTCACCATGTTTATTTACAGTTAGTATGGCTCAATCAACAGTCATGCTATCCTCTTAGGCAAGTCTTATGCCTCTGCTCTCCATGTCAAACTCCAAAAAGAGAGAAACTATTTTATAAATGTATTTATCTCTGGGGACGCAGGTTCTCTCAACCTTACCTGCGGGGACGCACCCAATGTTCACAAAAGCTGCGTCTTTGGACGCTCTGTATGTAAAGGGGCAGGTGCGTCCCCCTCTAAAGGTTAAAATGCGCAAGTTTCATCTTTAAAAAGTCAATTGTGGTCATTTCTAGAGCATTCTAGAAGGTTGTTCGACGTGTATTGAGCGCCTCCAGATGGTTCATGCACTCCTACCAAAGACGAACTTATCCCATCAATAAGGGAGCTATCCCATCTAAAGAGGGGATTATCCCATTGATGGTGGACCTGATTAACTTCCTCTTGAGCACTATAAATACAGGCATTGGGCCAGAAGGAGAGGGGGTTGGAAGCTATACATTTCTAAGGGTAGATGCTGCAGGAATTAGGACTCCCATTTAGAAGCTTGTGAGGAGAGATTGCCATCTTTGCTTGTTCTATTTGGAAGTGGGTGAGCTTTGTCAAAGTAAAGGAGAACTCTTGATGGACCCTGGGAGGGACTTGCACAACACCAAGGCTCAGGTTGTATTTGTTCCTTTTGTTACCTATTAATGCAAATGAGTCCATTCTTCTCAATAACTTGTTATTTATGAGTTGTTTCATGTACTCCTTGGTCTATGTGTTAAATATGTTTTATTCTATGAGATTATCAAGTGCTATTTAATCGTTTGATTGTTAGTGTATGCAGGTTTCAAAGTGAAGGAGGAGCTCATCCGGATCAGCGGAGCTGGACTGCTACAACAACGTTGGATTATAGGTAGGATCTAAACACTTGATTTCTTATATAGTAAATGCATGTTTAGAGAAGGATTGCTCTTGTTTGTCTTGTTTGTCACTAGAGAGTCTTAGGCTCCTAGGGACGTTGGTTGTGTCCGCACAATCGACTCTTTCCGCTTGACAGTCTGACATCTCATGAAATCGTGCAAGCACTCATCTAGGATGTCCTAGGCACTCTTCCCTCCAACTCGGAGGTTGTCTCTAGGAGGTTGATTTTAGCCACAACATCTTCTGGTGTCATTGTTGTGGATAATAACTATTTTCCATTCCTTTTAATAGGTGAGAAAAGGAAGCACGGGGTTGGATCTCTCTTACCTTGGCGACTGTACATAAAGAAAACATTTATTAACTCCAATGGGGATCCCTTAGTTCTTCACACTGTCTTTCAAGAGGCCTCGTACCTGCTCTAATACAAGATAGCAGAAGATCCCTCTCGTGCTTGACCCAAAAACAATAATATGAAGGAGGGCTTGGAAGGAGAATACACCAATCACTCCAGCTGCTTGGATATTTCTTCCAGAGATATCATCAACGAGTTCATAGAAGGCCATAATAAATCATTACGAACCCTCTTCTAAAGTCCTCAAATATACAGAAGAGCATTATTCATTGTTTGGCCCATTTTTCTCAAGAGATAAAGATGAAGGAGCTCCCCTATTCCCCCCTCATCCCCCTCTATCATTTTTCCAAAACCTGAAGAGGTTAAAGATATTCTTCCAAATATCACAACACCTAGTGTTAATAGCTTTCCATATCGGCCTCAAATAGCCACAATTCAAACAATTCTTCAGTAAAGGCATGTGTTAAATCTCTTACCACCTTCTCCTTTGTAAAATTTGGTCATCCATAGTTTTCTTCTTAATAGGTATGATTGTCTCAATTTACTTCAACCTATGAATGCCATGCCCCAATATTATCTCAAAAATCTTCTAATATTTACTGGAGAGGACAAAATCTCTATCCCAAAACATATACACACTTTTTGCACATTTGCAAAAAATCATAATGTGGATAACCTAGATGTGAATTTGAAACTCTTTGTCGAATCACTAGATGGGGAGGCCAGAAAGTGGTTCAAAACCTTACCCATTGCTTCAATTACTACATGGGAGGAAATGGAGAATGTGTTCATGTAGAAATGGGGCGAGAGAAGAGGCTACGGATACATCCTCACAAAGTTTATTGCAATGAAGAAGAAACATAATGAGGATGTTTCTAAATTGATAAAAAAGGTTTAACAAAATATATAATAATTTTCTTGTTGAAATAAAACCCACGAAAGTTTCTACTAAGGTGGTTTTTACTTGGGATTTTTTGTCTAAATTTGGTTTTACTCTCACGGAGAGAAAATCCTGCACCATTGATATAATTCAGATTGAATCACTTAAAGGGGAAGCTAACTTCACCTCCACTGGTAAATCAAGAGGAAAACTTGACTATGTTGACAAGATGAGAGGAAAAGAGAAAGCTAGCTCTTCAAGTAAAGGGAGGGAAACTCAAGAGCAAAAACTGGAAGAAATGCAAATTGGTTAGGAGCTCGTCTAACAAACTTGTAAATATGGAGATGGAAAATGAAAATCCATCTAGACAAACCCTCCCAGTCCCAAATAGAAAATTCAATCCAAAATGTATGAGACCTCCATTGCAACTTCTGTAGAGAGAAATAAAGGAACAACAAGACCACATTTAGCCTCCCTTACACTTGGAGGATGGCCCACAAGATCTAGCTAAAGAATCTATGAAAGTTGACAACAACCACTTTTCTTCTTTCTCTAGAGAGGAGTACGAGGTTGAATCACTTGGGGAAGAAGGACAGGAATTGAATGTCCCTTTGGATGATTGGGAGATTGACGACTATTGCATACTTCGTGCAAGATTGATTTCACAAGAAATATGAATTTAGGTCTTCCGGAAAGATATCTAGAGGGAAGGACTAAGGGGAAGAGCCTTCTACCTCCAATCCTGCCAAACCACTAGAAAAAGGGAAGAAGCCTCTAGATTAGCCTTCCCCTAAGAATAAATACTCCTCCACTCCTCTCCCTCATAAGCCTGAAGTTTCAAAATTAGAGCAAGTCATTCCATCATCCCAAAGAATATGCAATAAACTAAAAAATATTGTTGATATTGTCTCTATTGATAAGAACCCCTCTATGTTCAATCTGCAAAATGAACTAGAAAAATTTAAAATTCCGGTCCCCTTGTCTGAGCTATTGAGAAAACCAAGCTACATAGAACTTGTGTCTTAGTTTATAGACCCACCTCCCATGACCACTATGCAAGATAGCTTAAGTATACAAGAAGAAAGGCTCATGGTCGTTTTTGGACCCCATGTTGAAGAGAAAGACTCTTCTACAATGCCCTTTTATTTGAGTTTGTTAATTCATGAGCTATTGTTTCTCAATTGCATGCTTGATTTAGGGGAATCCCATAATTTGATGTCATTTTCAATAATGTAGCATTTGGGGCTGCAAATAACATCGCTATACAAGGATCTTTACTCATTTGAATCCAAGAGAGTGAAATGCTTGGGGTTGATCAAATATTTGGTGGTGAGCTTGTCACATATTCCTATGAAGAGTGTAGTGATGGATATTGTGGTTGCAGATATCCCTGTAAGGTTTGGGATGCTCTTATCTAGATCGTCAGGGTTTAATATTAGAGGATTCATTTAATTGGATTTGACTTATGCCACTATCGCTGTTTTTGGTGGACAAGAACACAAGTTGTACAAAGAATCAAGATTTGTGAAGACTATCACAAAAGCTGACTATTTAAAAAATTCGCCCTAATATGGGAACGAGACATACCTCCCTTGCCTCTTATTATAAGAGGATGATTTAATCTTAGAAGAGACACAAGTTAAATTTTTTGAAAAGTCAGATCAAGAACCCCTAGAATGTGATAAGGTAAGGAAACTATATTTTGATGGAGCTTATTCCAAAGAAGGTAATGGGGCAGGATTATTGTTGATGTTTCCATAAGGAAGCCTAGTCCCTCTTTCTTTCAAATTGGAGTAAGAAGCAAAAATTCATGTTGCTAAATATGACGCTCTGCTGCTGGGACTACATACAACCATAAGTATGAATATTGGGTTCCTAAATGTATTTGGGGACTCAGAGTTGGTGATTAGGTAGATCAAGAATAAATGTTAGGATCAACACCCACGAATGAGTACATATCATAATGAGTTACGCAATCTAATTGAAAACATTTTTTTGGATTTAATATTCAATATTTGACCTAGGAGGGAAATATGATGGTTGATCCCTTGGCTGTAGCTACAAGTAAATTCAAGCCTCCCCAAAATCCATTGCTGAGGTATGAAGATGAAGTCTAATACAAACCTTCAGTACCAGACAACATCAAACATTGGAAACTGTTTGAGCATGAAGAACAAATCAAGCTCTTCATGAAGGAGGAAGGGTAGTTCTCCAATTCGATGATCTACTACGAGGATGAGGAGGTGATAGAGGATCAATAGAAAAATTGGGAAGACACCATTATTGGGCACAAAATTCTAAATCTGAAAGGCAACACTATTCCCAAGGGACCGATCCCACTAGAAATGCTTTTCAATTCGAAGGATGTAGTAGCCAAGTCAGCCAAGCAAGAATTTGATGAGAAAGTGGAAGATCACAACATTGGGAATGACCAAGATTCAAGGGTGATAAACATGGAAAAAGAAATCCCTCATGAGTACAAGTAGAAATACCTTGACCTGTTTAAGAATTATGTGGATGTATTTCCTTGGTATTATGAGAATTTGAAAACTTTTGATACCATCATCATCCAACATAAGATACCTTTAAAAGAGGGGTGACAAATAAAAGCTTCGAAATATTAATCCTTTAATACTTTCATTTATTGAAAAAGAGGTGAGGAAGTTATTAGAAGCTAAAATAATTGTACCTATGAGGTATTGAGATTGGGTTTTAAACTTGTTCCTAGTTAGAAATAAGAATGGGGAAATAAGGTTGTGTATTGATTTCAAGGACCTAAAAAAGGCCTCCTCGAAAGATAACTACCCTCTACCCAAGATGGACCAAATTTTACAAATGGTGGTAGGGTAAAAAAGGATGTCTATGATGCATCACTTCTCTAGGTACAGCCAAGTTACTATACACCTAGAACATGAGAAGAAGATTGCCTTTACCACAACCTAGGGGACATTCATGTTTGCAAGTATTCACTTTGGTTTTATTAATGTTGGAGCCACTTTCTAGATAGCCATGGACATTGATTTTGTGGGAGAACAATATAAGTTTGTGGTTATCTATTTGGATGATATCATTGTTTTTTCAAATACAGATGAAGAACACCTTGTGAAACTAAGGATTACCTTCGAGAAATGTAGAAAGTATGAGCTATCTTTGAACCCCAAAATGTCTTAGTTTGCTCTAAGTGAGGGAAAGTTTCTTGGACACATAGTGGCAAAGGAAGGAGTGAGGATTGACCCTAAAAGAGTGGAGGTCATTCACAAAATCTCATTACCCAAGAATAGGAAAGATATTTAAGCGGTCCTGGGCAGAGAAAATTTCCATAGGAGATTTGTGCCAAACTATGTTGAGATACCGAAGGAGATCAATGAGATGTTGAAGAATAAAAAGGAGGTAAAATGGACTCTAGAAGCCCAAGAATCATTCCTTAGCATCAAAAATGCCTTAGTGGAAGCATTTGTGCTAGTTAGTCTAGACTATCTAACACCCTTTTTTATATTTTATTTTGCCTCCCCTAATATAGTGGAAGTTGCTATGTTGTAGAAAAGCAATGAGGGACATGAGAATCCTGTGGAATTTTCTAGCCAAGTGCTAAGGAATGTCGAACTAAAATTTGACATATTGGAGAAATAAGCTTATGCCCTAGTCAAAGCCTTGAAAGCTTTCCGAGTGTATGTGTTGCAGTCAAGAATAATAACCTATGTCCCCATGGCCTCTGTGAAAGATATTTTTGTGCAAGGAAACAATGAAGGCAAGAGGGGAAGATGGATTGCCAAGATCCAAGAATATGACTTGCAAAACAAGCCCACTAAGTTGATAAAATGATAAGGGCTAGCCAAGATAATGTCTAAACCTAATTTCCAAGCATTGAGAATTAATCTGTTATTAGAGGGAGAAACAAAAAACATAGGTGAAGAGAAGAAATGAGGGGTCGAGAGCTCAACTTAGAAAATCCAAATGAATTTTACCATATCCCACTAGTACAAACACATAGTTCATTACTTTATGTTCCTAATATTCCCAATAAATTTTTACAAGGGTAATTCCATGCCCTGAGGATGCAGGCCAAGAAATTTGTCATTTCAGGTGGTTAGTTGTATTGGAAGGAACATGTGGGTGTTTTTCTATTGTGCTTGGTCAAAGAAGATATTTAGAAAGTAATGGATGAATTTCATGGACACATTTGTGGGGGGCACTACACTTTGAAATCTACAACACATAAAATCCTCAAGGTAGGTTTTTATTGGCCCAAAATGTTTAGTGAAGTCTATTCTTATCTACGAGCCCATGAAATGTGCCAAAGGTTTGTTGAACAACAATGATAGGCTCCTTCCCCCTTGATCCCTCTCTTCCTGGAATAGTCCTTTAGATAGTGGGGGTTGGAATTTATTGGAGAGGTGCACCCACCATCGAGTGGTCAACACAAATGGATTCTCACTGCAACTAACTATTCCACTAAGTGGATGGAGCTTATTCCAACCAAGAATACAAATGATGTAGTTGTCATAAAATTCATGGAAGAGAACATTATGGCCAGATTTGGATGCCCAAGGAAGATAATCACATATAATGCCCCAATGTTCAAATCTGCAAAGTTTTTGAGCTTCTTCTAGAAATAGAATGTCCTTGTGGGTCACTCGACTACCTATTACCCACAAGGGAATGGATTGTTTGAATCCTCCAACAAAACTCTTCTGAGAATCCTGAAAAAGACCATCTTAGAGAATCAAAATAATTGAGATTCACCACTGAAGTTTTCTTTATGGGAAAACAGATTTACAACTATGAGGTCGACCAGTAAGTATCCATTTGAATTAGTGTACGAGAAGGCTGTTATTTTTCCCATGCAACTAGCAATGTCAGTGGTTAAACTGCTACAAGATGTTGATGAGGAGCACAATTCTCTAACTAGGAGAATCAATCATCTTGTGGAACTTCAAGAAACCAGGGGAGAAGTAACTCTCAACTTTGTCAAATACCACGAAAATATGAAGAATATTTTTTACATAAGGGTTAAGGATAGACTGCTAAAATGTATACATTTGGTGCTTAAGTGTGATGTAAGAAGATAAGTCAAAGGGAAACATGTAAAATTTGATCATTTATGTTTTGGACCCTTCAAGATTGCTCAGGCAAAGGGAAACGATACTTTCTTGCAAGAAAACTTCGAGGGTGAAGTGCTTGAGCTACCTGTGAATGGGAAATTCCTCAAGCCTTATTTCTAACACTAAGAGGTCCATTTCTCACCCATTGTACATACCAATGAGCCAATGTAGAATGTTAGTAATACTTTCAGTTCTTTATGTTTCTGTTGTAATGCCCCACTTAAATCTTATCCTACAAATTTTGTTAATATTTACATTATCTGAAAATATTGAGAATATTGTTCTAAAATAAATTTATGATTTCCATTATTCAAATTCCCCACTTACCTTCTCAAATTGAATATTATGTAGGATATGGTCTCCTTCCATTAATTCAAAATATATTTATTCATTTCACATACCCCAATGTACCCTCACATTTAGTAAGGAGAAGACATGGTCCTCTCCATGTAAGCACATTTCACATTCCCCAATGTACCCTCACATTTACTTGGGAGAAGACATAGTCCTCTCCATCTTATCATCAATATATATTTATTCATTTCACATTCCCCAATGTACCCTCACATTTACTAAGGAGAAGACATGGTCATCTCCATGTAATTACACTTCACATTCCCAAATGTACTTTTTAGATTTACTTGGGAGAAGACATGATCCTTTCCATTAAATTCTCAATTTTATATTCATGTCACAATTCCAAATGTACTCCTAGCTTAGAAGAGAAGTCAACCAAGGATGGGTGAGAGTTAATGACATTAATGAGAGGTGGTTGAGGAAAGAGGGTATAAAAAGGGAAGGGGGAAGGAAGAAAAGGGGGAGTTGGAGTCTTGCTTAGGATTGTGGGGGTTGGTTGTGATTGTTTGGCCTTGTTATGATTTTTGGGAGACCTTGGAAACCTGTGGAGGTTTCTTGGGTTTGAGAGGAGGAAAGTATCATTATCTAGTTTTGCACATTCTTCTTGAGGACACACTATATCTGGTTGGACTTGGGCACGGAGGGCTAGGGAACCTGTGGAGGTTTCCTGGGCTCGGAATTTATTTGCTAGTTTGCTGGGAGCTAAATCCGGTTGGGTCGGCCAGAAGGAGCGTTCAGCTGGAGCTATAAGACAAAGGTATCATCATCAACCTCCAGAACAGGTATTTTTCCATGAACTACTCTTGTTAAGTTGATATCAATAGAATGCTCACCTTAATTTATGTTGCTTATGATAAAATGATAAGATGTTAAATGTTTAAAGCTATGTGAAAAGGTCAGCAAGCTCCTTTTATCATTTTTAAATTAACAGGAAAATAGATCTGTTAGTGTATAACAAAATAGAGGCTCTAAATCCCCCATACTTAAATTCAAAAAGAGTCAAGGGATCTCTACTTGAATGGTTCATGAGGCACAATACTTGCTAAGGTTTTGCAAATGGGGTAGCAAGCTAAGTGGGCTTGATTGTGGGGAAAAACTCCACAGTTAAGCGCGCTTGAGCCAGAGGAGTTCTGGGATGGGTGACCTCCTGGGAAGTCCTGGTTACCGGGTGCAAGCCCCGGAAGTGATGATTGATGCTATGTGATTCGTTCTCCACATTTCATTAGTTTCAATCCCACTTCTTCACCCCTGTGAGCATCACCCGATGCAATGAGTGCTAAGTGAACTATTCAAAAATCATGAGAACTTAGTCAGTTACGACTACCTCTCATGGAAATGGTCATACGTTTGAATGACTTACTTAACGCAGTTGAATCCCAAAAATGATACTAATAGGATTCATGTCGTTACATCTGTTTTTTCTTTTATGTACCTGAATATAATGACTCCATGCCCAATGGAGAGAAGACATTAATTTTATAGTTTCTCAATGCATTGTTTGCAATACATTGTCCCAAATTACGACCGATGTTGTCACTTAATCTACCCCTGGTAAATTCATGCTTGAGAGGCAATATTTTTCATGAGACAAGGCAACATATTTCACTTTTGAAAAGGAGGGACCTAAGAAGAGATAAAGTACCAAAAGGAAAGGGAGCTGACTTCAAATCAAAGGAAAATGAGAGATTTTGGAGGCCTAAAAGTATTTCTTCTCTCCCTTCCCCCCTTGCGAGCATAGCCCTGGGTCCTATGAAGCAAAAAATATAAAGGATAAGAGAAAGGAGCCATAGAAATGATGAGGGGCCCGCTAGTTAAATATCTCACAACTTTTGGGGGGATCACCACTCATATCCACCTTGCCACCTTCTGGAAGTAGTCCGGAGGGGAAACCTACCCAAACATTAAGCTTCTTCGCTCCTCTCGAGTTGACTATTCAAAATTTGATTCAACAATGGAGATTAATTCTGGGGGAAAGAGGAGAGGTTTTTCTTCCCACTGTTCGACCTTCGAAGGAGGGTGGCGATCACACTGTCAGGTGAATTTTATCCATCAGTGGTATGATTCATGAAGAAAGGGAACACTTAAAATTTTCAATGTTAATTCATGTTCTTCGTCCCCGCTCCTATCCACACTCCACCTTCCATCATCGAATCTCGTTATGACACATGCCCATCCTCTATGACGTGACCTGACTATTAGACTCATTGTTTATAAAAACGCTTCCCACACTCAAATTTTTAGAATTTCTTCGTTGCTTCCTTATGCTCCTTCGACCTGTAACCTGCATTAATACCATATCTGCACCCATTGTCCCAGGAGCTCCTCCCAGTGTCATTTTTGGCCTCCTCTGCGATGACCAGAGATGGAGATTGAGACTCTGACATATAAATAAGAAACAAAAAGAGGTGTTTGGGCTAGATTTAATATATAGAGATGGTAGATGCACTCTCATCTAAATATTCTAAGACTCGGGAAATAGAGGGAGAATAATTGGAAACTATGTTAGTGGAGACAGGTACAACCAACTAGGTTTTCATGTCTCATTGGAAGATCTATCATAGTCCACTTCATCGTCTTCTTCATAGGTAGTTGTTTTAAGTAAAACAACTAGTACCTCAGTCACAAGATTAAGTTGGAATGTTGAAGAGGCTATTGAAGAAAGAAATAAGAAAGTGAGGGAGTAGATCTAGCAAAAAATTGCATCTCATTCAGCCACATATCAGACCTGGCTACTAGTTGTAATGCATTTGAAGAGGAACCAAATGAAATTCTCCTTGCAGCATCCTCTAGCCTAGTCTTTGCCTTTAGGTTCACAATTAAGAACTCTGGATGTGTCTTTAAATTTGGCAAGTGTTCACCTCCTAGATAAAATCAATTTCCATAGGCAGGTTGGGGAAATATTGTTCAATGTGATAAATAGGAACACCTTGAAATTTAGCAAGATAGAAACACTACTAGAGAAAGTCACAAATAGGCTGAAGAAAGATAAATCCAACTCCCATGCCCTTCAAATATAAAATGAATTCTTCAAGGAGTTGGTGGTAAAGCTTAGGCTGAATCCTGAGGACGTGTCAACTTTTGAGGCTCTCTTCAAGAGTTCACAAACAAAGATTCAGGAGCTAAGACATAAGCTAAATATGTCATGCAACGAGCATGTCTAATCCAATGAACTAGCATAGGTAGAAGTAGAAAAGGATATCCTAGCCAATGAGATCATTGATAGGAACAATGAGGTTGTAGGCCTTAAGAAGTAGACAGCTAAGCTATGACAGAAGATTGACTCACATATATGTGTAGTCATATTTCCTAAGGATCCCAAAAAACCTAATGAAAAAAATACCAAGACCCTTACTAATCTTCAGCTTTCAGAAGGGGAACTGAAAAGAGTACAAAGAGATTTAGACATTACCCAAAAAAACGTACCCTATAAGGAGAAACACGTAGAGGTCAATAGGACTAAACATGTCACTCTTGTAGGCTAAATAACTGGTGTGGGATGAAATCATTGAAGAAATGGGGAGGAACTGGGAATTCATAACCATGATGCATGAGTATAAAATAATGGTTGGAGACTATGTGTACTTCATCCTATCAGCTGAGGATAGAATAAAGAATTCCCAAATTTCTCAAAGGTTCACCAGGTTTGTAAATGATAGGCCATACATTGAACTAAGGCCTATTGTTATAGTAGACACATTGGGTGTCATCATGGAGATCACTATGATGATCTGAAAGGAGGAAGCCAGAGTTAAATTTGAATAATGCTTAGGGGTAGTGGTAGAGAATGTATCTGCCTTAAATGAGGAGTTTGAATAATTCATAAGGGAAATATTTCCCATCCTTGGGAGCAATACAAACCAGGACTGGTAGAGGCCAAAAGCATAGTAGACTCCTTGAACGAGAAGACTACCACTATAAAGGGAAGAACCATGGTAAATTTTCTCAAGAAGGACTTCCAGTTGCTGGGGATGGTAAAAATGATATTTAGGGCCAAGCTAGAGAATTCTTACTCAACAAATATGAAGATATCATATCATTTTTTCTTCCATTCTCCTCAATGAAACCAAGTATTCTGGCAGAGATGCTAGTAATCCATTGATCCACCTGTGCTCTAGATCATCGACCCCATGATGCACCCTCCACCACCTGAATAGAAAAATTGAAGATATTGTAGATTATGTCAATCATGACACTGTTATTTTTAATTCTATGTAAACATTTTATTTCTTAGCGAGCTATACTTTCTGTCACAAACAATTGTTCCGTGGAGCATGGTTAACTTTCACATGATGACTCTGTGTAATAAAATCAAGAAAGAATATTCTTGTAATGAGTTCTCCTTAAAAGGCCCTATAAAGGAATATAGATGATATTTCAAGAGCGTTTAGAACTTTTTTGAAACACTTTGGCGTTACAATAGATACGTGTTATGCATTTTTGATGTATTATTGTTCTATTGAAGATTAAAACTAGTTTTTGGCAATCCCGACTTACCCAAGTTTGTAATATGTGTTCTTGCTATGTTACTTTCAAATGTGTTCCATTTGCCTCTCAGATTAGAGCATAAGTAGTTGTTGGATGTTTTTCTCATGAATGTATGGATTCATTCAAATCAAATATTGATGTATAATCCCTATATGGACATGGAAATTAAATCTTTAAAGTGCACACTATGTATCTTTGCATCTCATCGTCCATCTCTTCTTTATCCATTTCTCTCTAATTTTCACTGCATAGGATTCTTAGAGAAAAGCCCTAAGTATTGAATTTCCTTCTTCTTTAACTCATTTGTCCCATATACTACAATCACTTATTAATGTAGGTTTTAACCCCATACAAAATTTACCTGCATACAAATTCTAAAACACAGAAAATAAACAAAGTGAGAGCATAACACGTAAAACACATATACACAAAGATTTTCCCTTGAATCCCAAAACTAGGACTACTAGCTTGATTTTCTTCATTATTTTCTTTTCAATGTTACAATACATATTTATACATGCCGAAGCATCCAATACCATGGAAAAAAAACCATCACGTCTAAAACCATGGACCGAAAACCATAGGCAGGTTCGCCCAACCTAATATAGGGTCCAAAAAAAAATCCTGGGGCGCTACCTCGGACCCCGTAGAGGGGGGCTACCCACCCCTGCCCCCCCGCTGTGTAATCGATGCAATGAAGGGGTGACTCTGCCCCCCATCTAACCCACCAGTTCATTACATTGGTTAGTCATGGAAAGAATATAACACAACCCAACATTTTCCCACTTATTGTTTTCTTTCCATAGGGGGTCACAGGAGAGCTTAGTCATTTGTTCAGCCCTAAAACACTCATTGTTTCCCTACACCAGGAGAAATTCTTAGAGCTCATAGATTTTGTCAATGCATCTGCAGTATTCTTCAAAATGTCCACCTTTACCAGTAACACCTTTTTGTCTTCTATCATATCCCTCACAAAGTGATATTGAACATCAATGTGCTTGGTTTTTGAATGGTAAGTAGGGTTCTTTACCAAGAAAAGTGCACTTTGGCTGTCACAATATATCCTTATAGCTCCCTTTACTAACCCCATACTTGAACACAATCTCTGCAACCAAACTGCGTCCTTGCTTGCATGAGTGGCTGTCATGTATTCTGCCTCTGTAGTTGATAGTGCCACTACAGATTGTTTCTTACTCATCTAACTGACTACTCCTCCAAATAGGTTAAACATATACCTACTTGTAGATCTTATTTGATCCAAATCTCCAGCCTAGTCTACATAAACAAAGCCATGGATATCCAAAACTTTGTCCAATCTTGGTCTTCCTTGGTAGCGCAAACCATAATCACTAGTGCCATTCAAATACCTGAAAAACCCGCTTCACTGCTGTTTAATGGTCGTTCCCTCGTTTTGACATAAACCTGCTCAATACTCCCACTGCATGTGTAATGTTTCGTCTAGTATAGACCATTGCATACATCAGGCTACCAACTGCACTTGCATATGGAACATGGGACATATCCTCTTCCTCTTCTTTCGTCTTGGGACACTGTTCAGTAGATAGCTTTACACCTACATGAATAGGAACCTTCACGAGTTTACTATCCTGCATATTAAACCTCTGCAGTATTGTCTCGACATACTTCCTCTGGTTTAACCAGAGCTTCCTCTTTGCTCGATATCTTTTAATTTCCATGCCCAAAATATAGTTTGCAACACCAAGATCTTTCAAGTCGAATTTGGAGGAAAATTGGGTCTTCAAATCCTGGATAATTTTTTTGTCATTTCCAACCAGCAACATATCATCCACATACAAGACCAGATAAATAACACGGTCACCAATTACTTTAAAATACACACAGTGATTTACTTTGCTTTTGGTGAAGCCAAGTCCCCATATAAATGTATCAAATTTCTGATACCACATCCTTGGTGACTTTTTTAACCCATACAGAGACTTCTTTAACTTGCATACCAGTTCTTTCTTACCCTCCACCGCTAAGCCTTCAGGATTATTCATGTAGATCTCCTCTTCCAAATCCCCGTGAAGAAATGTTGTCTTCACATCCATCTGTTCTACCTCAAAATCAAAAGCAGAAGCAACAGATAAAAGTAATCTAATAGAAGTTACCTTGGCAACAGGAGAAAAAATATCACCAAAATCAATTCCCAGCCCTTGGGAATAACCTTTTGCTACCAACTGAGAGTTGTATTTCTCCACCTTTCCTTCTACATTTGTCTTCTTCTTGAACACCCATTTGCTGCCAATGGGTTTCCTTCCAACCGACAACTCCACCAGATCCCAAGCCTCATTTTTGGGCAAAGATGTTATTTCAATAACCATGGCCTCTTTCCATAGTTTTCCATCCTTTGAATCTACTACTTCCTTCACAGTTCTAGGATCACCATCAGTAATAGATAAAGCAAAATTTGAACAGAAAGCAGATGGACTATACCTTTCTGGCTGCCTTCATTCTCAAACTGATCTTCTCACACCTGGAGTTTGTGGCTCTTCATCTTCTGATTCCTCCTCTTCTATAGGGTCTGATTCTTCCTCCTT
Source organism: Pinus tabuliformis (assembly GCA_031772625.1). Classification (NCBI taxonomy): domain Eukaryota; kingdom Viridiplantae; phylum Streptophyta; class Pinopsida; order Pinales; family Pinaceae; genus Pinus; species Pinus tabuliformis. Next base: position 1,103,312,558 of record CM062820.1, read on the forward strand.
TAGCTCAAACTGTATCTTCTTAGGTTCCTTTGGTTGGAATTCATGCTTAATAACATATCTCACCTCTCTAAAAACCACATCTCGGCTGTACACACCCTTCCTTATTACTGGTTTCAAAAGCTTATAACCTTTTAAACCATCCTTATACCCAATAAAGATACACTTTTCATATTTACTATCCAACTTGGTTCATTTCTCCTTTGGAACATGTACATATGCATCACATCCAAATATCCTTAGATGTGAAAGAGAGGGTTTCTTACTACTCCATACCTCTTGTGGAGTTTTATCCTCCAACGCTGATGAAGGTGATCTGTTGACCAAGTAACATGTTGTCTCCACCGCCTCTGCCCAGAATTCCTGTCCTAACCCAGCACCATTGAGCATGCTTCTTGCCCTTTCCATCAACATCTTGTTCATTCTTTTTGTAACTCCATTTTGTTGAGGTGTATATGGAGTAGTCTTCTGTTGTGCTATACCACACTTCTTATAGAATTCTTCAAATTCCTTACTGCAAAACTCTCCACTATTATCTGTCCTCAGCACCTTTATCTTCTTCTCTATCTGGTTTGACACTAGAGCCTTGAATTCTTTAAACCTGTCAAAGACTTCAGATTTCTTCTTAAGGAAATATATCCATGTATTCCTTGAGAAGTCATCTATAAATGATACATAGTACACAAACTTACCCAGTGATGGAACCTTGACAAGTCCAAACACATCACTGTGCACAAGCTCTAATATGTATTTCGCCCTCTTACCACTAGAGTGGAAACTCACCCGATTCTGCCTCCCATATACACAATTTTCACAGAAATCAAAATCCAGAGAACTATTACTCATACCTTCTACCATACTTTTACCATGAAGTATTCGAAGGCCCTTCTATCCAATTTTTCCAAGCCTTTGATGCCACATCATGGTCTTGTCTCCAAATACCACTAGATTTTCAGCTCCACTTTCAGGAGCCATAGAACTGTTGCACCCATCAACAACAGTGCTACCTTGCAGCTTGTACAAAGTTCCAATCTAAACTCCCCGCATCAATACCAGTGCTCCCTGAACCATCTTGTAGGTATCCTTCTCGAACATTATTTTTACACTTGCGTCATCCAACTTGCTTACAGAAATCAGATTTCTGGCCAATGCAGGAATATGTAGAACACTCGGAAGTGTTCTAACCCTTCCACCTTGCAACTTCAACTTTCATTTTCTGCGACCAACGATTCTAGCCTCCCTATTATCCCCCAAGAATACATCACCACCATCATATTTTTCGTACTTGAAAAACCACTCTCTATGTGGAGTGAAGTGAAAGGATGCACCTAAGTCAATCAACCATGCCTCATGAACTACATGTGTACATGAAGCAGCCAAGTACACATACCCACCTTCGTTTGAGGTGGTTTTTGCCTCTACAGGAGGAGTGTCATCAAATCCCTTTCCTTTATCAGGTGCTTTATATTGAGAGTCCCTTTTGAAGTGCCCTTCCTTTCCGCATTTCTAGCACACCACCTTTACAGGTTTTCCTGGAGATTTAGATTTCCCTCTAGATTTAGATCTCCCACTCGATGACTTATTTTTCTTTCTGTTCTGGGACTGTCCTCGCACAGACAAGGAATCACCATTCTGGCTCTCCATATTTTTCAGTCTCATCTCGTCTGTTAGCAAGGCTAAGAATATTTCATCAAACTGCAAGGTAGTTGCATTGCTACCTATTGCAATAACTAGAATATCCCATGAATCTAGTAGAGAACACAACAAAATAATGCACTTATCTTCATTTGAAATTTTAATATCAACAGATGCTAACTCACTTACCACAATATTAAATGCGTTCAGATTCTCTGTCACTGAGTCTCCATCTTTCATCCTCAGGTTATACAGCTTTTTCTGCACGAGCAGTTTATTCACCAAAGACTTATATTGGTACAAAGTCCCTAACTTGTCCCACAAAGCCTTCGTCGTAGCTTCCCCTCATACATTCAACAATACTGAATCTGAGACACATAATCGTATTGTGCTATTTTTCTTCCCATCCAACTTCTTCTATTCCTCATCAGACACTCTCGTTGGTTTAGTACCTGGACCTACCGCGATCCACTGAACTTTATCCACCGACAGATCCTCCACCTTGAGTTTCAACAACTCAAAACTCTGACCATTAAATTTCTCGATATTTATATTTCCACCACTCACTATCTTCTTTTACCACCAGAATCGATCTCACAGATCTCCCACTGAACAGGGTTTACCACAGGCCCGAGCAAAACCCCTCAGCAACAAAGGCGTCCCCTTGAAGCCAAAACAACTTTGACACCAAATGTAGGTTTTAATCTCGTACAGAAATTACCTACATACGAATTCTAAAACACAGAAAATAAACAATGCGAGAGCATAACACATAAAACACATATACACAAAGATTTTCACTTGGATCCCAAAACCAGGACTACCAACTTGATTTTTTTCATTATTTTCCTTTGAATGTTACAATACATATTTATACATGCCGAATCATCCAATACCATGGACCGAAAACCATCACATCCAAAATCGTGGACCGAAATCCATAGGTAGGTTCTCCCAACCTAATATAGGGTCCCAAAAAAAATAAAAAAAATTCCCAAGGCACTGCCCTAGACCCCGTAGAGGGGGGCTACCCTTCCCCCTCAAACCCCGCGACAGGGGGGGCTGCCACCCCCGCTGCACAATCAGCGCAATGAAGGGGGGGCTCCTCCCCCCCTCTAACCCCTCGGTTCACTACGTAGGTTAGTCGTGGAAAGAACATAACAGAACCCAACAATTAAGTTGCATACATAGGTGATGAAGGTTGATGTAGATTTTCATTAAATTTTTTGTGAGTTAATTTTTCATCATATTGTTATATGTTTCCTCTAGAGGAGGGTTCTGAATCATCTCTATTCCGTGACATATTGAATAGGAAGTGTGTGTGAAAGCTCTTGCAAACATTCAAGCACTAATCTAGGTTGTCCTAGGCACTCACCTTTCCTCCAACTTGGGGGCTGTCTCTAGGAGGCTAATTCCAGCCTCACCACCTAGTAAATACAAATTTCATCTTGAGAACAAATGCTTCAGGTATAAAAAAGGTCCTAAACAAATAAATTAATAAAGAAAGTGAATGAAAATTTTCTAGATGGTAGGCTCCCTTTGCAAATTTTTATTTTGAGACCGAACACATAAAAGGGAGTCATAATTGTATTCTAGGTTTTCTCAACCGAAAAAACTTACATAAAAAAATTCCAGGCAAGCAAGATGACATTCTAGATGAGCGAAGAGTAATACCATGCGAGTGGAGAAAATAATTAGGTGAGTGTGTAAAAAATTCGAAATCAAGCGAGCATGTGGAAAATTTAAAATCAAGCAATTGCGGGAAAAATTCAAAGCCAAGCTAGAGGGGTAAGAATTAAAGCAACATGAATTTGAGAACTAATGCATCATCATAGTCACGGAGTGGAGCAATGGCCAAGAACATGTTAGATAGATTCCTAACAATATGTCTTCTCATAAATACAGAGAAGGCTGGAAATCCACTTGGCAACTCAAAAGTACCCAAGTATTAGATATGAATCTTCAACCTAGTGCTAAGTTGGCCCGACTGGTACTAAAAGTACATGCCACACTGACCTAAACAGTGGTCATACCAGACATGGTCTGTGACTGGGAACTAAGAAAATAAATGCAAGCACGAGAGGGCTTCATGTATATGTTCTGAGACATCAATATTATCTAGAAACTGTTAAATAATAGAGATAGACTTACATGTCAGTACTTCAGCCTAAAATCACCAAGGACCCTAGTAGAATAGTTGGAAAATAATCTTTTCCTTAAATATCCCAATACTAATTGTGATTAGAATAAGTATAAAATTTTTTGGTTTGATTTGTTATGCCAAGATAATCAAAGAAAAACAAATACCAATCTCCTCAAATTGGGCGAGTTAATTCCACATTAGTTGGGCATCATTCTGAATGGTTGATAGACTAGTGGAAATCATTTAGAACCAACAATAGTGTAGTGGACCCATGGATCATGGTAGTAGAATACAAAGATTTTGGAATATAGTTATGACTCCCTTTTATGTGTTTGATATCGAAATCAATGTTTCCAAAGATAGTCTACTATCTAGAAAAATTTTCTTCACTTGCTTCTTTAATTTCTCTATTTAGGACCTTTTTCATGGCTAAAGCATTTGTTCTCAAAAAAAATAAAAAATTATTTACAAGGAATATTTCAAATTTATTGACTGTGTTGAGAGACACGTTAATCTCATTGTCTGTGGTTGCATAATTCTTTTCTCCTTCTTTCCATATTCCCAAAGCAAACTAAATGATTTCTTCTTTTCTCTTTTTACAATTAAGTCTCACTTGCTTTACTATTTCTCTCCATCCTTCTTCACTAGTGTCTCACTCCATAATTTTGGACACCTCATCAACTCCTACATAAAGTATTGGTAGATTTATGACATTTTCTTTGATATTTATTACAACTTTAGTGTGAGCTTCAGACTAGACTTGAGGGTTTTTTCGTATCCTTTCATTCAATATTTGTCTTTATTTAGCATAATCTTTGTATAAACGACTTCCATAATTTAGGCTCCCTAACAATATTTGCAGTTGGGTTTTTTCTGTAATTTTATCAAGAAACCTGTCTCCAAACTCTATTACATGTTGTTGTAAGGCTATCTGACCAGAAGATACTATGTGTCCCATAAATTTGGTTGATGCTTTAAACATATTCATGCTTTTCTTTGAAACAACGAGTCTAACATCCTTTATAAGTTGGAGAAATTTCCTCAAATGTTTAAAATGTTGCTCAACTAAATCTACAAAACAATGAGTATCATCTATGCATACAATGGGCCAATCAAAATAAAGTTTAAACACCTTATCCATTACCCTCTGAAATTTTGCAAGTGGACATTTTAGTCGAAAAGGAAATTTATTGTCCTATCAAGAAGTTTGTTTTATCAGTAGGCAGTTTTCTATGTATAAGCAATACGATGAGATTATGGTGTGAGTTTTATGAATGAGTAAAATGAACTTGGAAATTTTCTAAATTCGACACGTGTTAAGGAAATGGGACGGAAATATGATATGAGGTGAGAAAGAGGTGTTATATAAACAAAATAAGATCCTCTCATTAAATAATCATCAAAATATATTTTAATCCCTAACTTTATATTGGTTATATTTTAGAATACCTTAATGATCGAAATACACTGCAACCACTTTGGACACCATCAAACATATAAACCCATTCTTCAGCTAAATTTGTCCTTTTATTGATATTGTATGATTCATACTCCATCCAAATAAACTATCTTTTATTCATATAACACTTATATCATACTATAATTAAAGGAATACAAAGCAAAAGATTGTAATCTTGGATTGATAGTTCAAGTCACTTGCTTTTTATTCGCTCCGATGCCACAATTTTCTAGATGTTAATGAATCACTTGAAATAGACACGAAGTATGGTTTCCTATAAGCATGGCATAATTCTTATCACACCCTTATAAGTGGACATTTTTTCATATATTGAACATTTATATATATACAAGAATATGTCTTTTTAATTGGATAACTAACACAACCACATTAGTAAATTTTGTTGAAATATGTTGAAAGCATATAATTATATCTACTATTATTATTATTATTATTATTAATTAATTAATATCAGTATTATTATTAATTACTATTATTATCTCTATTTTTAATTAAATTTAATAGTATTATTGATTAATAACTGTTAATAATAATTAATTCATTCAATTTTTTCCTTTGTAATTCAAAGTTTTTTCATGACTCAAATGGTATGTATAGAGATGTAAAAAGAATGTTGCCTCACCACAACTAGGTTTGTTGACCAATGTTATTACCATGCTAGAGACAAAAATAAAAATAACTAGCTAAGAGGTCCACAACCTTATAAGCCCTACACAAAAAAAAAACTAACAAGACACCAGTTACCATAATCAATCATCAGAAGTGATAGAAGCATGATTTCCTCGTCTCGCTCTTGGAGGATAATGTGGGTGGTATATACAGTGGAAATTTTGCTCAAAGTGAGCAAGCCAAGTTCTAAGATTCTTGAGATTCTCTGTCAGCATATTTTGGCCATGCCAAACAACCGCAATTCGTTCACGAAAGTGGCATTGAAAGTAATGGATTTTCTTCAGGTTAATCATAAATGCCTCAGGTTCTTTTGTTTGAACCTTGTCATGATATTCCAATGTGTCCATGATGGATTGAAGCATCTCCTATTGCGTCAAAGTTATCCTTTTTTGAACAACAACTCCACGTCCAACTAACCCCACATTTCCTGTCCTCCCACTCCGCCCCCATGAGCTCGAACCTCATCCATGGCTTCTGCCCCTACTCCTACTACCTACTCCACGACCACCCTATGTGAGGATCCTATATCCCCTGCCTCCAACAGAACTGAGCAAAGATATTCTCCCACTGCCAACTCCATGATGCCCATGATCTTTGCCTCACATTATTCCCGCATCAGGACTACTCTTATCATCACCGACTTCCACATTGCCATCGTGGGCATCGTCAAGCTCATATGTCCCCTCTCCCAGTCAAGATAATTCCAAATTCTCCAACATAGGAGTGCGTGAGGAATTTGGAACCGACTCCCTCATGGTATCCCTACTGAAACCTAGAGTCTTGTAATGAACCCAAAATTCAATCTAACATCCACCCAGTCAATTCCTTTTACAAGCCACCAGTAGCTATACACCCTACCAGCGAGGTGACCACCATGTGGGACCCTTCACTCCACACCACAACCATAAGAGGAAAACTTTATGACCCCCTTGGTCACTACTCACTGAATTCTCCACGAATATATCAAAGACTCAAACAAACACTACCAAATGACCCCTCACTTGGAGGGTCCAAAGGAAAATCACCCAACTAAACATAGAGAAGGAAAAACACCTAGACTCCGAGAAACATGTTCAACGCCAGATCCATTGGACTTCCTTGAAAGGAATTATTGGTTCAACAGAACCAGGAAAGAAAAACCAGACAATACCAATGAGGGAGAGCCAATATATAGCCTACTTCAAAGCCTCATCATGAGAAAAATCACAACCAATAGAAACCCTAGAACCACTAGAGAAAGCTCCAACCACCTTACACAGGGAACCAAATCACCATTGCTTAAAATACCAACGCTAGAATCTACCTAGGCCTGAGACACCTACACCCAATACCAACCACTTCTCCAACCAGCAGACCCTCCAGCCAAAGAATGAAGAAGAAAGTTTCACCAAGAATGGCAAGGAGAGAGTTGTTACGTTAATAATCCTACATGAGAGCAATGGATAGAGGTTTGCCACCATAACCACTGACCTGAAGAAAGGGAAACATAGGAAAATTTGCATCCCACATGGAGCCTACTACCATCCAAACAGTTGCATGTTCAATGCTACTTAACCGCCTTATCGTAGATGCCATGAATCCTCGAGGCTATCCTACTCCCTCTCACACAAGTGAGGGTTGATGTTTCACATGTTCTGAGGCAAAGTCATTAACCACAACATAACGACAGGGAAGATTCCCTACCGTCCTCCACCTATGCTGAATGTCATATGTCATACTTCACACGTCAATGAATTCATTCATTATTAATAATAAATTCAATCATAATTAATTAATAAATAATAATAATAATTAACTGATTATTATGCCTATTTGTTATTAATTTATTATTAATATAAATGTTATTAATTAAAACAAAATTAATTAATTAAATAATTATTTTTTATTTCTTTCATTATTAATTAATTAATTAATCTAATAATTAAACCTTAAGATAAATATTATAAACCCTTAAATAAACATGGTTCGCCACAATTGATTTTCATAATGAGATTTTTTTTTTCACAATGCAACGTTGGACCATGCATGACCACGGTTGAACCCTTACATTAAAAAACCCAAGGGATTGATATTATAAACCAAAAGGAATAATAAATCCAAGGGATTAATACTAAAACCCTAAGGGATTATGAACCCAGGGGAATAATATTAAACCCAAGCGACTAATATTATAAACTCAAGGTATATAAACCCTAAGATAAATATTATAAACACTAAAATAAACATGGATGAACATGGTTGACCATGGTTGATTTCATACTGAGACAATCCTTGTCATAGTGCAACGTAGGACAATTATTGACCATGCTTAACGATGATTGATTTTCATATCAAGACAATATTTGTCACATTGTGACGTTCGACCATGGTTAACCATGGATGATCATGTTTGATTTTATAACAGATGGTTAACCATGGTTCACCAAGGTTGACTATGATTAACCATGGTTGACCATGGTTATCATATTAAGACAATCCTTGTCATAATGTGACGTCCGACCATGGTTGAGACAATAATTGATTTTCATATTGAGATAATATTTGTCACAATGCAACATTGGACTATGGTTGACCATGGTTGAATAATATTAAACCTAAGGGACTAATATTATAAACCCAAGGTATATAAACCCTAAGACAAATATTATAAACACTAAAATAAACACCATTGACCATGATTAATTTTCATATTGAGACAATCCCTGTGACGTTGAACCATGGTTGGGCATTCTTGACCATGATTGATTTTCAAATTAAGAGAATATTGATCACAATTCGACATTGGACCATGGTTTACCATGGTTGATTCTCATATTGAGACAATATTCCTCATAATGCAACATTGGATCATGGTTGACCATGATTGAATTTATAAAACATGGTTGACCGTGATTAATATTATTACCCCAAGGTAATAATAAACCCTAGGGATTAATAATAAAATCCCAAGGGATTATAAACCTAGGGGAATAATATTAAACCCTAGGAAAATTAACCCTTATATTAATAAACCCAAGGGATTGATATTATAAGCCAAAGGGAAAAATAAACCCAAGGGATAAAAATTATAAACCCCAGGTATATAAACCCTAACATAAATATTATAAACCCTAAAATAAACAGAGTTGACAATGGTTGATTTCCATATTGAGGCAATCCCTGTCACAATGTGACGTTGGACCATGGTTGACCATGCTTCGCCATGATTGAGTTTCATATCGAGACAATATTTGTCATAATGTGGCATTGGACCATGGTTGACTTTCATATTGAGACAACCAATTTCACGATGCGGCATTCGACCATCGTTCACCATGGTTAACCATAGTTGGCTATGATTGACCATGGTTGACCATGATTGATATTATAAACCTAAGGGAATTAGCAACCCAAGTGACTCATATTATAAACCCAAGGGAATAATAAAGAAAAGGTATTATAACGAAAACCCCAAGGGATTATGAACCCAAGGGAAAATATTAAACAAACGGGACTAATATTATATACCCGAGGTATATAAACCTTAGGATAAATATTATAAACACTAAAATAAACATGGTTGACCATGGTTTTAATTTTGAGACGATCCTTGTCACAATGCGATGTTCAACCATGGTTGACCATGATTGGCCATCAATGGCAATGTTTGATTTTATAAAACATGGTTGGCCATCGTTGACCAAGGTTGACCATGATTAACCATGGTTGAGCATGCTTGACGATGATTATCATATTGAGACAATATTTTTCATAACGAGATGTTGGACCATGACTAAGAATATGACTGATTTTTGTAGTGAGACAATCTTTGTCACAATGTGATGTTGGACCATGCTTGACCATGATTAACCATGGCTCACCACAATTGGTTTTATAAAACATGGTTGACCATGGTTGAATAATATTAAACCCTGGGTATATAAACCCTACCATAAATATTATAAAGACTATAATACACATCGTTGACCATGGTTGACCATTGTTGATTTTCATATTGAGACAATCCTTGTCACAATGTGAAGTTGGACCATCGTTAACCATGCTTAACCATGATTAATTTTCAAATCTAAAAAATCTTCGTCATAATGCAACATTGGACCATCGTTAAAAATGTTTGATTCTCATATTGAGACTATATTTGTTACAATGCGACGTTGGACCATGGTTGACCATGATTGAATTTATAAAACATGGTTGACCATAATCCATATTATAAACCCTAGGGGAATAAAAGACCCTAGGGATTAATACTAAAATCCAAGGGATTATTAACTTAAGGGAATAATATTAAACCCTAGGAATATGAACCCTTAGATTAATAAACCCAAGTGACTAATATTATAAACCTAAGGGAATAATAAACCCAAGGGATAAAAATTATAAAACCAAGGTATATAAACCCTAAGATAAATATTATAAACCCTAAAATAAACATGGTTTACCATGGTTAATTTCCTTATTGAGACAATCCTTGTCAAAATATAATGTTGGGTCTTGCTTAACCATGCTTGACCATGATTGATTTTCATATCGAGACAATCTTTGTCACAATGTGACATTGCACCACAGTTAACCATGGTTGATTTTCATATTGAGACAATCATTATCACAATGTGACATTCAACCATGGTTGACCGTTGATCACCATCATTGGTTATGATTTACCATAGTTGACCATGATTGATATCATAAACTTAAGGAAATACTAAACTAAAGGGATTCATATTATAAACCCAAGGGATTAATACTATAAACCCCAGATATTATGAACCCAAGGGAATAATATTAAACCCAAGGGGCTAATATTATAAACCCAAGGTATATAAACCTTAAGATATATATTATAAACACTAAAATAAACATGGTTGACCATGGTTGATTTTCATATTGAGACAATCCTTGTCACAATGCGATGTTGCAACATGCTTGACCATGATTCAGCTTGGATGACCATGTTTGATTTTATAAAATTTGGTTGAACACGGTTGACCAAGGTTGACCATGATTGACCATAGTTGACCACGATTATCATATTGAGACAATATTTGAAATAATGCGACATTGGACCATGGTTGACCACGATTGATTTTATAAAATATGGTTGACCATGATTGACCATGATTGAATTTATAAAACATGGTTGACTACGATTGATATTATAAACCCAAAGGGAATAATAAAATCTAGGGACTAATACTGAAAACCCAAGGGACTATAAGCCTAATTGAATAATATTAAACCCTAGGAATATGAACCCTTAGATTAATAAACCCAAGGGATTGATATTATAAATCCAAGGGAATAATAAACCCAAGGGATAAAAAATTTAAACCAAAGGCATATAAACCCTAAAATAAACATGGTTAACCAAGGTTGATTTCCATATTGAGACAATCCTTGTTGCAATGTGACGTTGGACCATGATTGACCATGATTGATTTTCATATCGAGGTAATGTTTTTCACAATGCGATGTTGGACCATGGTTGACCATGCTTGATTTTCATATCCAGATAATCTTTGTCACAATGTGACGTTTGACCATGCTTTACCATGATTGACCATGGTTGGCCATAGTTAACCATGATTGTTTATCGCTGACCATCATAGTTAATCATGATGAAAAATATTTTAATCAAGGTTGATCACGGTTGATAAGATTCAACCATGTTAACCATGTTTGACCATTGTTGATGATGGTTGGCCATGGTTGACCATCGTTGATTTTCATATCAAGACAATATTTATCACAATGCAACATTTGACCATGGTTAACCATGGTTAATCATGTTTGATTTTATAAAACATCATTGACCATGAATGACAATGGTTGACCATGGTTGACTGTGATTGTCCATAGTTGACCATCATAGTTGATTATAATGAAAGAGATTTTATTCAATGTTGATCATGGTTAATGAAATTCAAGCATGGTTAATCATGTTCGACTATCATTGACCATGGTTGATCATGGTTGACCATGGTTGACTTTTGTAAACCATAAAGACAATGACCATCGTCTACGACATTCAAACATGATTAACCATCATTTATCATGGTTCACCATAGAGACATTGATTAACCATCATGACCATAGTTGGTGATGGTGGAACATGCTTAACCATGAAAGATCATTATTGAACATGGTAGATGATGGTTGCAATTGATTGACCATGGTTGAACATGTCTCAATATGTTTGAACAGATTCAACCATAAATGATCGTATTCCATTTTATTAATATATTAATTAGTATCAATTAATTAATTAATAATTGATTTTAGGTCTAAGCATACTTAGAATAATGTTCATTGTTATCTAATATTTTCAATTATAAAAAATTTATTATTATTATTGTTTTTTAAATTTATTAATCTTATAATTAATAAAATAAAATATTATTATTTTTACAAAGGATTTTTCGGCGAAGATCACATGAGATATCATTTGTCGACGCGTTTCGAACCATCCATTGTCGTTCATCGTTAGGACAAGTTGAAGAAACAGATCCAGCTTAGCAGGTTAAATAGACAGAGCAAAGCCTCCAACGGCTAAAATGAACAAAGCCTCCAACGGTTAAATAGATAGAGCAAAGCCTCAAACTCTACTATTATTATTTACTTATAATATTATTATTGATTTTTAATAATATTAATATTTGATAATGTTATTGTTTAATAATACTCATTAATTTTTCAATTTATTAATTTAAATTAAAATATTAATATTATTATCATTTAATATTAATAATATTACAAATTAAACAAAAACTTTTTTTTGACCAACACATTTGGAACCAAGTGTGGTTGATGAACCACCTATTTTTCTGTGCATCTTGGTTCACCATAAATATCAATGGCCATGTCCCACGCAGGTGGAGTGTTTTACAGTCCAAGATTCCTCAAACCTCCACGTCAGAGAGCACAAATGACAGATGCGGATGTAAGTTAAGATGACCTGTATATCTCTCCATGTATAATTTGGCAGTATGAACGACGTCGGCAAATGTTTGAGGAGGACCGACTCCACGCTCCGACATTGTAACATCATCAGTGATGATTCCACAATTAAGCAATACCCGTCTACTCGTGAAGCTTCATGATCTGTAACTAAGATTAAAATGTAGTGCTGGAAGATGAAGTGGGTCCGTGAAATCACCACAGTAGATAAAATAAATTATGAAACGTGGCTACGTTCATTATGAAATATATATATATATATATATATATGTATATATATAAGTGGGTTATATTACATTCATTTTCAAAATTTGAAATTGCTCAACAAAGGGTAGGGGAAGCCAGAGGAACCGTGTCATCATTCGTATTCAAATAACTCTTCTTTAATTTTAAGAAGATGATACAATATGAATGCTTTATTTTGTACGGAATATAAAAGTTTTATATAGAAGTTCTATATTGCTATATTAAAATATTAATGTTATTATATCAATAGATTGGTGATGGGTGGTTATTTTGAATAATTAATATATTTTTTTAAGTAGTAAATTTGTGTTTATAAACGTAACCTATTTTATAATAAGTTATTGCAAATCATATTCATTATTTTTTCTATGGTTTAGAACTATTATGTTTATTATTTATTTTACTATTATTAATAAGTTTTAATATTATCAAGCTACTATTTTCGTTGTTTTTTATTTATTCATTAGCTTTCTATCAAATTTTAAAAATATTAATATTAAATTTTAGGATTAATATTACCAGTGCAGATCCATTTCTAATACGAACTTAAGATGAGTCATTAGGGATCTAATTTCTTAATGTCTAATTTTTTTTGTGAGTCGATATTATTTATATGTTTTCTATAGTTATTATATATATATATATATATATTATTTTGACCGACGTGCAAAATTTCAATTTTGATAATAGACGTACATAGTTACACATCATACTCGGGTGTAGAATGAGTCTCTTGGCTTAATAAACTCTACGACTATAAACCTTAAGATTGTAAATCTTAAACGCAATATTATAAACCAAAATATTGAACCCTAATCTATTCAATGTTACAATGAGATATTAAATAAATTGCAATGTGATGTATCATTGTGTAAATGATTGTCATAATTCTTGTTGCATTGTGATGATGCTTGGAACACTATGACATTTGATAACTTTCTCTATCATTCCAACATCACAACATTAAACCCTATTATTCAACCAAATATTATAAACCCTAAGATTATAGAACCCAACATTATAAACCATAAGGTTAATATTATAATCCCTAGGATTAATATTATAAACCCTTTTCTTGAGCATGGGTTGACCATGGTTTTTAAATGTTATATATGGTGACTATGTTTGACCAAATATAAGCATGACTAACTATGGTTTTCCTTGGTTTCCCATGGTTGAACATGAATGACCATAGCTAATGAAAATGAATGATGTTAAATAGAGTCAACGATGGTTGACAATGGTTGACCATGATGGCCATAGTTAGCTATGGTCAATCATAATTAGCCATGGTGGTGATAGTTGATGATAGTTGACCATGGCTACACTATAGTTAACAATGTGTCACTATTGTTAAACATCATTATGTTTTCACTATGATTAACAATTATTTCCCTACAACTGAACATGGTTGACTGTTGTTGCCCATGTTCACCCTAGAAAGTTTCACTATGTTTAGTTATATCATCACGTTGACTATTATTAAATATGTTGAACATAGAGTCGACCACCTACGATCATTTTCAACTATCTAAACATTGACTATCAAGAATAATATATATATATATATATATATATATATATATATATATATAACTCTATGTATTATTATAATATTATAAATCCTAATATTTATAATAATATTTATAAATATTAAATTTTATAATATTATATTAGGGTTTAATATTGTGACATTGTAATAGTACAAAAATTTACTCAACATTGTAGTGTTCCAAACATTGTCATACTGTGATAAGCATTGGGATAATCATTGTCACGTTGATACATCACATTGCAATTTATTTAATGTTGCATTACAACATTGAATAAATTAGGGTTTAATATTTTGGTTTATAATATTGATTTTAGACTTTAAAGCCCTTGGGTGTATAATATTAGGTATAGCGCTTATTAATCCCTTGCGTTTATAATATTTATCCTTTGGATCTATTAATCCCTTCAGTTTATATGATTACTCCCTCAGACTGATTAGTCACTTAGGTTTATAATATTCATAACCTCTTGGGTTTATTTATCTCTTAGGGTTTATAATATTAGGCATAGGCTTTATTAAACAATGGATTTATAATATTTATCCTTTGGATTTATGAATCACTTTAGTTTATAATATTAATCCTTTGGGTTTATTAATCACTTAGGTCTATAGTATTAATCATCCCTTGGTTCTATAATATTAATCTTTTGGGTTATAATATTAATAATCACTTGGGTTTATTAATCCTTTGGGTTTATAATACTAATCTCAAGTTTTTATAATAATGTTGGGTTTTATAATATTAGTGCTTATAATATTTTATTTAATATTAAGGCTTAATATTGTCATGTTGGAATGGTGCAAAAATTTATTCAATGTCACAGTGTTCCAAGCATTGTTGCAATATGACAAGAATTGTGACAATCATTGTCACAATGATACATCACATTGCAATATATTCAACGTCGCATTGCAACATTGAATAAATTAGGATTTAATATTCTCATTTATAATATTCGGTTTAGGGTTTATAATCTTAATACTTACAATCATAGGGTTTATAATATTAGTTGTAGGACTTTTAAACCCTTAGATTCATAAAATTAATCCTAGGGTTTATAATCACTTGGGTTTATAATATAAACCCTAGGGCTTAATATCATTTCCTTTGGTTTATAATATTAATCACTTGGGTTTATTAACCATTTGAGTTTATAATATTATTAGTCCCCTAGGTTTATAACATTAATCTCTAATATGTGTAATAATATATTAGGGTTTATAATATTAATCTTAGGTTTATAATAATAATCCTAGTGGTTGGGGTGGGAGGAGGGGGACGTAGTCTCATTCATCTCGAACGACGCATCGAAGAGAAATATGCTTAGGGACTGGGAAGGAAGACAAAAAATCAAGTTGAGGGTTATGGTTTATTCCCCAGACTTTCTCTCGCTCAAAAAAAGGGCATCGGGAAGATCCAAGTCTTAGGAGACTCAATGTTGATAATAAAACATATGAAATAAAATTCATCAGAAAACAACATGAATCTAAAACAAATCATTAAGAGATACCAAGGTATGATTCCTCTCTTTCATCTGGTGTCATTCTTCCACATCCTGACAGGGAATAACCACGAAGCATATACGCAAGAAAATTTGGCCTACTAGTTGAATGTAAAAAGAAGTATAGTGAATGAAATAGAGGACACACTATACATTTTCTAAACATGGTAAAGGTTTTAAAACATTGCACTAGGGAAGGCACTCTTTTCTAGATCAAGAGGTTAGGAAATAAAAGGAACAAGGTTAATTTAAGGTTAGCACCTATATACCCCTTGCTCCACACTTTCTCCCTTCGTCCTCTTCATTGCCCCCCCCCCACCCCCCCTGCTCCTTCCTTCCACTCCCCTCTTCTTCCATGTCATTTTTTCTCCCTAACCCTCATCACCCTTCTTCATTTCAATCATGGATGCCTCCTTTCGATCTAGACCATCCCCCACTTCCCGGTCCCTATCTCATCAACCCTAACTTGGCTCACCCTATCCTTGCACCTCATTACATATGTTGGCTTGATTGGTTGTTGTAGCATGGTTGCTCCCATCATGTATGTCCTACACTTGGTATCGAGATGTATCACAATGTGACATACCAGTCCTCACAACATAGAAACAATTGAAGTGGTCGATACTCCAGCACAAGAGAAAGTAAGAAAGTGGGAGAGGGTGAGAATGATTTAATCCCTCTGATCTAACTTGCTCATATTTCACATGGGAGGAAGGATTGGGTAAGTATGAAGGATGAAGTGAGAAGATGAGAAATAAAGGTGGAGCATTGGGATCTCAACATCATGAGTGCAAATTTCTAGTCCTATGTCAGATTTCAAACATGCATCTTCTATAAATTGGGTAACGGTTCGATCTTCTCTCATTGTTTTTGGTCAGTATCTACTTGGGTGGCCTCTGCAAAGGCCCAACAGTGGGGGCTAAGGCCACTAAGTCATTTTTGTAGGATTCTAGTTAGGGCGTTTTCCACAAGGGTGGTAATCGGTGGTGTGTGAAATCGTGGGAGGAAGCTGAGTGTTGTTAAGGCTAGAATTTTCATTGTGCACCAAGATGGTGGCATTGTGTTGATTTCCTAGAAGAATCTAGAGTGAGGGGTTCGTAACATCTTGGAGATTGGTCACTCTGGTAGATCCTCGATGGTGAAAATGAATGTGAATAGAAACCCAGTGGAGGAGGGCTCGTTGTCTAGTCCCTAGGGTTGTCGTTACCCTTAAACGGGGGGTCAAGGGAGGGCAAGACTCAAGACGCTGGAAGAAACAAGCATATTTGTAATGGTTGTGTGCAGGAGGATATGGAATCTAGGGCGGCTCTATAAATTATGCAAGGGTGCATCCATTAGAAACAAAAGGAAGTGCTACAAATGTTGGAGCAACATATCAAGAAGAAGGAGCAAATCCAATAGCTAGAGGATGAGGTGGACATCTTGAGACAAAAAATTGAGCAAGTGAAGCTCAAAATGGGAGAGAACAGCCCAAGGAGTGATGAATAATATATTGGACTCAATCTTAATAGTATAGAGCAGATGGAGGTGTAATTTTTTTTCTCCCTTAGTTTAAAGATTCTTTTTAGTGGAAAACTTCACTTGGAAATATTTATTACATCAATATTGTAGAATTTATAGCCACCTGCTATGTGTTATGGGAATTGTTTTGGCTTTTGGGGGAAAATTCTTTGTGAAGGGATGGGGAACAAATGAATTTTCAAAAGCCCTTAGCAGGTTCAAAATTTTTATGTCAAATCTCGACTTTGGATGCGAACTGGCACAATTCATATATAAATATGCTACTCTTTCTCGTTAAAATAAAAATAAAAATCCTAGGGTTTATAATATTAATCCTATTGTTCCCCGGATGCGGGTGTCCATCATGCATGAATGGCAGGTGGCCATTAAGGCTTTCCCGCGCCTCTATACCTGTCTCAAGGCCGAGGCAGCGAGCAGGTACGAGACAACGATGGCGATAAAAAACTATTCAATGCTTCAGGCAAACGACATTAAGGAATGGCAGAGCACGGTCGAGGTTGCATTTAAGTCGAGCAAGCCTGCTCCGGTCTCGAGGAGATCTGGTGTAATGGAGTCTGGTACGCGGCATTTGGTGAGGGCGAAGTCCTGGTTATATACCAACACCGCTCAGACCTGCAATGTTCAGGGAATGTTGTTTGAAGTGGGAGGCGGGCAAAATATTGCTCTGCAATATTGTCTCAAGGAAACTGAGCAGAGTCTCAAGGCGCTCAGGTTGGAAACAGTTATGCGTCGAAGGGGCGTGCCTCGCCGCGGTGGTCGTTCAGGGGTTCGTTATGGGATTGAAGGGGAGGAACCGCACCCAATAGCACCTATGGCAGCCATTTCCCCCTCATCATCCAGCTCTGAGGAGGAATTTTTGCTATTGCCAGATTCCTATCAGTCTTTCCGCCTCCGCATTCCCAGAGGGATCCTTCAGTCGGATGTTATGGTCAATTTCTCTGTGTATCTTTCAGAAGCGCCTCCAATTAACCCCTCATGGTCCTCCCCTGCTTCCAACAGTCTCCAGAGCAGCGAAATTCTTCTAGGGGATATGCAAGGAAGAGTGCATAGGATGCCCCATCCGTGGGCACCCATAGAACAAGTCGACCAGCCTCAACAGGCTCAGAACCAGGCGAACTCAATTTGTGATGAATCAGTGCAAGAAATTCAGCCATTAATAAACTGTGTCTAGAATAGGAATGCGGAACAGGATTCAGCTCATCCGGGTTCGGAGGGGCATCTTCAGGTGGGTGAGGAGTCTGTCATATGGCTTGATCCGCCCAGCCCGATGCAAAGGAAACTGCGAACTTCGCCAAGTCACCCTACCTGAATATGTTCGAAGGCGTTTCTCCAGGTTTTTGCATTTTTGTATTTTTGCTCATGTCTTTGTTGGTCAAATCCTCAATCTCGCTCAGTTCCTGTTCTCAGCCCTATAGTGGTAGCTTGTTAAAAGTTCGAGTCAGCAAGGTAATAGAGTCTGTTTTTTTGGCCATCCAGAACTGTAATGTTGTCCAAGGGGCTCATTTGGACAATCATTGTAATGCTGTCTCAGAGGTCTGCTAGTCTGTCCCAGTTGTCTCTGTTAGAGGGTGGCCTCGTCCCCCTTGGTTGCTGTAAATTATGTAAATATTTTTCTTGCTTAATATAGAAGTTACTTTTACCCAGAAAAAAAATATTAATCCTATTGTTAAATATTAATCCCTTGTGTTTATAATATAAATCACAAGATTTAATATTATTCCCTCGGGTTTATAATATTAATCCATTTGGTTGATATTCCTTTGAGTTTATTATATTAATCTCAAGGGTTTATAATATTAGTCCCTTAGGTTTATCAATCCCTTAAGGTTATAATATTAATCCCTTGGGTTATAATATTAATAAACACTTGGGTTAATAATATTAATACCAAGGTTTTACATTAATGTTAGATTTTATCATATTAGGGTTTAAAATATTGGGTTTAATATTACAGTTTAATATTGTGGCATTGGAATGGTATTAAAATTTACACAACATTGCAGTGCTTGAAGCATCATCGCAATGTGACAAGCATTGTGGCAATCTTTGTCACATGATACATCACATTAAAATTTGTCCCATGTTGCATTGCAACATTGAATAAATTAGAGTTTAATATTTTGGTTTATAATATTGGGTTTAGGGTTTAGAATCTTAAAATTTATAGTAATAGTGTTTATAATGTTAATAATAGGATTTCTAATCTGTTGGATTTATAGTATTAATCCTAAGGTTTGTAATATAAGTCATAGGGTTTCATATTATTCCCTTGAGTTTAAAATATTAATCCTTCGGGTCTATAATACTAATCCTAATATGTACAATAATATATTATGATTTATAATACTGATTACCCCTTGGCTTTATTATGTTAATCCTGAGGGTTTATAATATTAATCCCTTGGGTTATATATCTATATATATATATATATATATATATATATATATATATATATATATAACATATTTGATCAATGTGGGTATCAATGGCCACCCACCTATCCCACCTAGATCTGGAGTCAGTTTCATTTTTTTCCCTGTTTATTTTAGCATTTACTATTTTTAGCATTTTTTTTGGGTCCTGAAATTCTGGAGTAGTTTTAACCCCCTAAACAGTATTTTTTTAAGGTGACCAGTAGGCTCGTTGCCGTAGGCTAGGCCTTGGGAAAAACCTATAATTCTTGGAAAGACCATTCCAACAAGTTATCGTACATGCCAAATAGAGATAATATGACCAAGCTATGACCTTGGGAAGTTGGCTTCCTAACTAACCCTCAAGACAAAGTTCATAGGCATGTAGCCACCACATCTCCTCTTAGAGATAAGGTACCAATGCCCGAGCTAGTCTTATTTCCATACTGTTTGTAAGCATATTTTAGTATTTGATATTAATGAAATGAAGTGTTATTTCTGTTACATCTTTGTTTTTATGGTTATATCGGAAATTTGTTTTGTTCCTATTTAAATTTGGATCAGTGGTATTAGATATTATGAAACGAACTCACAAAAAGATAGAAAAGATATATCAACGACTTCAAAATCAGCCTCTTCGAGTGGGCAACCTCCTTTACATTACACAAATGAACAATTCTTGGATGATACAAATGACAATACCTCCTTTCTATATATAGGAGTCTAAGTGGTCCCAATATAATCAGAGCCTACACAACAATAATGTTGTAGGGGCACAACAATAACAATAGTGGGCTTCTATGGGGCACAATAATAACAACATGGGGACTACATGGGGACAAAAACACCATAAGGGGGTTGCATTAATAACAATAATGGGCTACACTAGTAGTATATGGACCTAACATGCCCTGTCCTTCAAAAAGTGTTTGCCTCAACGCTTGAGTAGTTATGGATGCTTCTGTATCAAATTATCATCCTCCCATGTGGAATCTTCAGCGGGTAAGGTCTTCCACTTCATGATATACTAGGAAATTGATCGATTTCGTAGCTGGAAAGTTCTTGTTTCTGTGACTACCTTAGGTTTAAATATGATTTTTCCTTCCTCGTTAAGTTTCGAAAATATTCTTTGAACTGTGACCTTGTCACCTATAAACTTCTTTAAGCATGAAACATGGAAAACTGGGAGCACTCGAGAAGATGTAGGAAGCTCCAATTTGTATGCCATAGTACCAATCTTTTGCAGCACTTTATAAGGACCATAGTACTTTGGTGATAATTTATTATCTTTCTTAGCCTACTTGAGGGACACTTGTTTGCATGGTTGTAGTCATAAAAATACCCAGTTACCTATGTTAAAACTTCTTTCACTACGATGTTTATCTGCTTATTTTTTCATTTGATTCTGTGTGAAAGTGAGGTTATCCTTTTTCTTCTTGATATGTCCTTCTATCTTAAGAGTTTGAGGAGTGGTAATTCCTACCAATGCATTACAAGATATGTTCATATTCATTTCTTATTTCTTTGGGGTTGGTTATTAGTGTATATCATCTTATTTTGACGTTTCTTGATCCTTTGCTTCCTCCTCTTCATAATCAATGTAAAATAATTTCTTCTCAGCACACTTACGACCTTTAGTGTATTTTCTATCACAACTGTAATAAAGGCCAATTCTCCATTCTCTTC
The DNA here is from genome assembly GCA_031772625.1 of Pinus tabuliformis. Classification (NCBI taxonomy): domain Eukaryota; kingdom Viridiplantae; phylum Streptophyta; class Pinopsida; order Pinales; family Pinaceae; genus Pinus; species Pinus tabuliformis. The sequence goes on from CM062820.1 coordinate 1,103,334,361, forward strand.
CAATTGTTGTGGTGTCAACCTTGTAGGTTGTAGAAAGCTAGGAGCAACAACACTTCCATCTTTATAATTGTGAGTGGTAGGATTTCTTGTTGCCATAATTTTTCGTTCACTTTGTCCTACCAACCTGAATTCCTTCTCCAATGAATCAGTTTCCCAAAGATGAACCTCATGTTGAATGTTATCCCATAAAAGTCCTATGAAGGCATTGTTAGAAAATTATATATTACGGAGCAATGGAACACATAAAATATTGCAGAAATATAAACACAGAAACGCACAAAACAAGAGAGACACAGATATATGTGGTTCACCCAGTTTGGGCTACGTCCACCCCAAACAGCCAGTCCTTCCTTTTTATTATCCAGCAAAATGAAGAGACACAACCTGCAACAAATCCGTTGTAATATCCTCTGTTTTCTCTCACAGTCTCACCTCTCTGTTTCTCACTCACAGAATACACACCTATCACACAGCCTCAAATACAATACCCTCATACAAAGAGAGGGGTTGCCTTCTAGGGCAAAAAACCCTAAACTAAACATAAGTTCTACCGTCAGATCATCCGCCTAATGAACGGCCCAGATTGACTAGAAATTACTATACTTTTACAAGGCAATTTTACAGCTGTTTTTAGCTTCGGGGGCAACGCCCCCAAAACCCCCCGCCAGGGGGGGGCTCCCAAAGGTCGCAGCCGCCCCCCCCTACACCCCCCCTGCAGCGAACATTTTACGGGCGGCGTTGCCGCCCCCATTTCGAACTGGGGTCCTATGTGGCGATACCTTTGAATATAGAAGATAATCAGGCTCCACACCCAACAATCTCCCACTTGGAGACTGATTGTAGCAACTCCACCGCTGCTCCATTTGCTGGACAATGACTCCTCTTTGGACCTGGACATTTCTCATCTTCATCGTCATCCTTGAAGACCAACTGAAACTGAGCATATTCTCAGTTTCTCCCTGGTTACAACTTTTGTTAGCATATCTGCAGGATTTTGGCTAGTGTGTATCTTTTCCAGCTTCAACTCTCCATCTTCCAACACTGATCGTATGAAATGGTACTTGAGCTGTATGTATTTAGTCCTGGAATGAAATGCTGAGTTCTTTGCAAGATGAATGGCACTTTGGCTATCACTGTATAACGTGCCCATATCATGCTCCTTACCCAATTCACCCATAAACCTTTGTAACCAAATCATTTCTTTACTAGCCTCTGTAGCAGCAACATACTTTGCTTCTGTTGTTGAAAGTGCAACAACACTTTGGATTTTTGAAACCCAACTGACAGCTGTTCCTCCAACAGTAAATACATATCCTGTAGTGCTCCTCCTATTATCTCTGTCACCTGTCATATCTGCATCAACATATCCTTGTAGGGAGATGTTTGAACCACCAAAGCATAATGCTTGATTTGTGGTACCTTTCAAATATCTGAGAATCCATTTCACTGCCATCCAATGTTCCTTTCCTGGATTGTTCATGTACCTGCTTACAACTCCCACTGCATGTGCAATATCAGGCCTTGTGTAGACCATTGCATACATTAAGCTTCCAACTGCTGATGCATATGGAACTTTAGACATATAATCCATGTCTTCTTGGGTCTTTGGGCACATTTCCTTGCTAAGTTTGAAATGGCTAGCAAAAGGTGTACTAACTGGTTTTGCATTGTGCATGTTAAATCTTTTCAACACCTTTTGTATGTACTCATTCTGAGACAATGTTAATTTACGATTTTTCTTGTCTCTAGTTATTCTCACACCAAGGATTTGTTTCGCAGCTCCCAAATCCTTCATTGCAAATGAATTTTCCAATTTTCTTTTGAGCAAATTTATTTCCTGCATGTTAGATCCTGCAACAAGCATGTCATCTACATACAGTAACAATATAATATAGCTGCCATCATTTTTCTTTTTCAAATAAACACAATGATCAGAGTGACATCTAGTATAACCTTGTTCAGACATAAACTTGTCAAATTTTAGATACCACTGCCTTGGAGCCTGTTTTAAGCCATACAAGCTCTTCTTCAACCTGCACACTAGTTTCTCCTTCCCTTTCACCTCATATCCTTGTGGCTGCTGCATATATATCTCTTCCTCCAAATCCCCATGGAGAAAGGCTGTCTTTACATCTAACTGCTCAAGATGCAAATCTTCAACTGCTACAAGACTTAAAATAGTTCTGATTGAATTCATTTTAACAACAGGAGAAAATATTTCATCAAAATCAATACCTTTCTTCTGTGCAAACCCCTTCACCACAAGTCTAGCTTTATACCTCTGTTTTCCTCCATCTTCTTCCTTCAGCCTGTAAACCCATTTATTCTTCAATGTAGTTTTTCCTACAGGAAACCTGACTAAATCCCAAGTCTGGTTATGCATTAAGGAGTCCATCTCTTCTTCCATGGCTACCTCCCACTTCTTCCTGCTTTCAACCTGCATTGCTTCTTCATAACATTCGGGTTCACCGGAATCAGTCAACAATAAATAATATAATGAAGGAGAGTATCGTTCAGGGGGTCTAACTATCCTGATAGATCTTCTAAGACAACTTTCAGGTGTTTGGGGTGCCTGTTGCTGTTGTGGTGGTTGTTGTTGTTGTGGTTGTTGATTATTATTATTTTCAGGCACCTTTACTTTTTCAGTGATTTCATTAAGAACTGTGTATTCCTTGTTTTCCTTTTCCTGTTTCTTTTCCTGCAACTGATTCTTATACAAGACCTTTTCATTGAATATTACATCTCTGCTCCTAATGATTTTGTGATTTTCGTAATCATATAAGCGATAACCAAAATCATTAACACCATATCCAATAAAGGTACATTTCTTTGACTTTGCCTCAAGCTTTGTTCTATTTTCTTTATCAATATGGACAAAGGCCTCACAACCAAAAGGCTTTAAAATAGAGTAGTTTACCTTTTTACCTGTCCATGCTTCCTCTGGAACACCACCATCCAAGGAACTTGAAGGCCCTCTGTTTATTAGATAAACAGCAGTATCTACAGCATCTGCCCAAAACTGTAAAGGCAATCCTGCATGCAATCGCATGCACCTTGCACGCTCCATGATTGTTCTGTTCATCCTTTCTGACACACCATTTTCTTGTTGTGTTCTTGGAACTATCTTCTCTCTGCAAATTCCATGCTCTGAACAGTACCTATAAAAATCTTTGCTGCAATATTCACCTCTATTGTCTGATCTAAGACACTTCAATTTATTTCCTGTCTCAATCTCAACCAAAGCTTTCCATTTCTTGAAAGTATCAAATACATCAGATTTATTCTTAATACAATAAATCCACGTTTTTCTAGTTGCATCATCAATAAAAGTAACATAATAACGAGAGCCACCGAGAGATGATACCTGAGCAGGTCCCCATACTTCTGTATGCACAAGCTCTAATTTTTTGTTCTTCTTTTCTTTCCCAACTCTGAGAAATCTGACTCTCTTCTGTTTTCCATAAATGCAGTTCTCACAGAAGTCCAAATCAACATTCTTCAAAACTGGCAACAAATTCCTTGAGTGAAGAATCTTCATCCCCTTTTCACTCATGTGTCCGAGCCTATGATGCCATAATGCTACGTCTGCTCCTCTGGAACTTAAAGCATTAACAGAGTTAGAAATACCATTGCATAAATACAATGTACCAACCTTTTCACCTTTTGCTATTACCAGGTCTCCTTTAGTGACCTTCCAAGCTTTATCTGTGAAAGTTGTCACACAACCTTCACCGCCTAACTGCCCTGTTGAAATCAGATTTTTCTTTAGATCTGTAACATGCCTTACCTCCTTTAATAGCCATTGGTTTCCATTCTGCTGTTTTACAAGAACCTTACCCATTCCAACGATTTTACAGGGTTTATCATCACCTAGACGAACTTGTCCAAAATCTCCTTGAACATAGTCATGAAAATATTTCTTATCAGGTGTGGCATGGAATGAAGCCCCTGAATCTACCACCCAGGAATCAGTAATATTTTCGAAAGAAAGAATCAAAGCATCTTGTAACACCTCACCTATCACATTTGCTTCATGATTGTTTTCTTGTTGTGCATCTCCTTCTTTTCCCTTCCGAGATCTACAGTCTTTCTTTAGGTGTCCTTTCTTTCCACATTTCCAGCACACTATCCTGGATCTGGACTTGGGTCTGCCTTTCCTTGATTTACTGCGATATCCTGAGCTCTTTCCTCTTTCCATTTTTCTTCCTCTAGACTCTGCACTCAAATCATTTCCCGATGTCTCATCGGAGCTTTTCCGTCGCATTTCCTCGCTAAGGATAGCACCGACAACATCATCAAACTTTAAAGTACTAGATCCAGAAACAGAGTTACTAATGGCCATTACCAAACCATTCCAACTTTCTGGTAATGAGCACAAGAATAATAGAGCTCTAACTTCATCATCAAAGTTTACCCCTACAGAACTTAACTGACTTGTAACTGTATTAAAATCATTTAAATGGTTTGCAACAGATCCACCTTCCGACATATTCATATTAAATAACCGTTTCATAAGAAATACCTTGTTTGAGGCCGAGGGTTTTTCATATAGTTTTGACAACGTCTGCATCAAACCCTCTGTCGTGGTTTCCTTCGAAATGTTGAAGGCGACTGACGCAGCAAGGCACAACCGTATTGTTCCAAGTGCCTTTCTATCGAGAAGGTTCCATTCTTCATCTTTCATACCCATCGGCATCTTTGTTTTTCCGCCCAATGGTAGGTATAGATCTTTCTGATACAGATAATCTTCCATCTGCATCTTCCATAGCGAGAAGTTTTGGCCGTTAAATTTCTCGACCCTAAACTTACCATCTTCCGCCATTGCTCCCACTCGAACCAAGAACCCTTCTTTCCTGCGAGTTTATCATCCAAATAGACCTTCGGCTCTGATACCAGTTGTTAGAAAATTATATATTACGGAGCAATGGAACACATAAAATATTGCAGAAATATAAACACAGAAAACGCACAAAACAAGAGAGACATAGATATACGTGGTTCACCCAGTTTGGGCTACGTCCACCCCGAACAGCTAGTCCTTCCTTTTTATTATCCAGCAAAATGAAGAGACACAACCTACAACAAATCCACTGTAATATCCTCTGTTTTCTCTCACAGTCTCACCTCTCTATTTCTCGCTCACAGAATACACATCTATCACACAGCCTCAAATACAATACCCTCATACAAAGAGAGGGGTTGCCTTCTAGGGCAAAAAACCCTAAACTAAACATAAGTTCTACCGTCAGATCATCCGCCTAATGAACAGCCCAGATTGACTAGAAATTACTATACTTTTACAAGGCGATTTTACAGCTGTTTTTAGCTTCGGGGGCAGCGCCCCCGAAACCCCCCGCCAGGGGGGGGCTCCCAAAGGTCGCAGCCGCCCCCCCCTGGACCCCCCCTGCAACAAACATTTTACGGGCGGCGTTGCTGCCCCCATTTTGAACTGGGGTCCTATGTGGCGATACCTTTGAATATAGAAGATAATCAGGCTCCACACCCAACAGGCATCATTCCTCTACATCTCGAAAATATCATTTACCCTTATATTCAATTTTTTGAAGTCCTCAATGTGCTCTACCATTCAACCCTTTTGTTTGATATTTATGAATTGGCTAAAGAAGGCATCGCTCTTTGTATCCTCATAATTTTCTGTCATTTCCTCCATGAAAATTGACTAGGTGAGAAGTGGTTTATGAGAAAAAAACCCTTTATACCATAAAAATTGATTCGGTTCTAAATATAAATATGTAATACGTACCTTTTGTAATAGTTTCACATCATGTAGATCAAAATATTTCTCCATCTATATTATCCATATTATGGGATCCTCGCCATCAAACTTCTTCATATCGATATTTGGAATGTGGTGGGTCTTCAATCCAATGTTAGATTCTATGAAATCATGATTAACATTTATCTTTTTCTCATCATGAGTTTCCTCTACTACCTTTTTGGGATTAGGAGACCTTTCTTGTAGCAGCTTTGTCGCACCTTCCTTCAAACATTTCATGTATTTCTTCAAATCTTCCATGATTTTCTTCAAATATGCTTCCCTACCATCGATATTAGCTTCCATGGCACATATAAAACTATTTATCTTAGCTTCGATTTCATTCGTCAAGTCATCCATCCAATTTTGCTTACTAGGTTTTTCTATTTTCTTGATTCAAGTCATTTGTTTACTTTCTTTTAGTAGCTCGATCTTGAATCTATTGTACCTCTAAAATTTCAGATCTCTAAGGCCTGAAACTATGACCTGTAGTAGCCCTCTACGTCCTCTTTACAGTGCCACCAGTATGATCGAAATTGGGTTCTCCAAGAAAATGTTATTCCAAATCTCCCAAGATGACCTGATTATATACTTTTTTAGTATATCAAACTTGTAAGAAGTACGACGTGTCACTGTTACAACCTTTGGACATGAAAACAATAAACAAAAAATTACAATGTGTCCTCTTTTTGTAACTTCATACGAAATTTGAATCTGATGCTCAGAGAGAAAGTTATGACAATTTTCCCAAGGTCACCTATTTGCGATGTAATTCCAAAGCCAGTAGAAACACTAAATATCTTGGACCATATATCCAAAAATATAGCGAAACAAGATCTGAAATTTGAGTCTAAACTTCACCAAGATTTCCGATCAAACGAGTTTTATTTTCAAAGTTTTAACCTTCGTAGAAAAAACATTATAGTGAAACTTCCACGATGACCTATTTGAGATGGAATTCTAGAGCTTGCAAAAACCCTAACTTCCTCAGATCATATCTCCGGAACTATACTGAGACAAGATCTAAAATTTGGACCCAAGGTTCAGAAAGATTTCAGATCAAATGGGATTTGTTTTTAGTGTCTGAAACTTTATAGAGAAAAATTTATAGCAAAAATTCCATGATGGTCTATTTGGAGCAACAAAACCCTAGAATCCAAAGCTTTGATACCAAATGTTATGAAACTAGCTCACAAAAAGATAGAGAAGATAGATCAACGACTTCAAAATTAGCATGTTTGAGGGGGATACCTCCTTTAAATTACACAAATGAACAATTCTTGGATGATACAAATGAAAATACCTCCTTTCTATATGAAAGAGTTTAAGTGGCCCCAATATAATCAGAGCCTACATTACAATAATATTGTAGGGGCACAACAATAACGATAGTGGGTTTCTATGGGGCACAATAATAGCAACATGGGGACTACATGGGCACAAAAACACCATAAGGGGGTTGCACTAATAACAATAAGGGGATACACTAGTAGTATATGGACCTAACATCAGAGCGGTATGCTCCTTCTCTGTTTTTCTTTGCATGTCCCCAACAAGGTCAGGATATAAGGAGTTAGGGATTGAATTGGTCGAACCTTTGCAAGACTAGGTTTACAAATCCTGATGGCCTCCCATGGCGGAAGAAAAGAAATATGAGGGGGCAAGATATCCTATCAAAATATTGTCGAAGAGGCCCTCAAGTGACAAAGGAATGCGATGATGGACAAATTTTCCAAAATTCTTCGGTGGCTACCCATGGGTGATGCGTCTATTGCCAGCAGCTACTTTGGAAACACCTAATCTGAGATCCTTTAGCTAGCAGAATTATCCAAGATCTTTTACTTCTATGATGTTGTTAGAATTAGATTTAAAATAATGTAAAAACTACATGTGTTTGCTTAAACAAGAGGAAGCATGACAACAATTAGAAAATCAAGGACACGATACATTTGATAACGGAGTTCACTGAGTGTGGGCTATGTCTCTTGGCCCTGTGTCAAGATGGTGGAGGAATCGTTCAACTACCGGAATTATCCAAGATCTTTTACTTTTGTGATGTTGTTAGAATTGCATTTACAAGAGCATAAAGAACCACATGTGCATGCTTAAACAAGAGGAAACATGACAATTATTAGCAAATCAAGAACACAATACATTTGATGACATAGTTCACCAGGTGTGGGCTACGTCTCTGGGCTCGGTGTTAAGATGGTGGAGTTCTCTTCATATAATGCTAGAAAGGATGATGATGTACATGGAAGACTCTTTGTCATAGTAAGGACATATACCCTCAAACAGAGTGGCTTATATCTCCAAGAGACATTATGCCTAAGGTCTACCCTTCAGCATGATAGGCTAATACTATGTCACAATAATGTGGCAACAAACATCACAATCTCACAATAAAGTGATAACAATCACACCTCAACAAGTGTCAAATAGGGATCTCAATAATAACACATCATCTCAGCAATACAAAAGAAAACATAACATGACTGCATCTTGTACCTTCACTTCGAAATTTGGTCAGAAAAAGAAAGGCTCAGCTACAAAAACTAACTGTACCACTAAATTTTTGGCGTCGAGTAGTGTAAAATCTACTATCCATTCGTGAAATTCTGACATGAAAAATTATGGGCCTTCAAGAATCTTTTAGATTCCCCATGATTCTCTAAAGATTCTACTCCATGGGTTGACTGCAGTTCTACTTCTCAGATCGAAAATATCGTCTCACCATCATGATCCTTGTGGAATTCTAAGATTTTTGAGTATGAACTTGGCTGCATTTTGAATCTGGCGATTTTTGTCCTCCAAGGGAATCAAAAGATTCCTTAAGATTCTCTAAAGATTCTCTTCTGCGAGGTGCCTCCCATGAGATGTTTTAGATTCCTTTCTACATTAGGGAACATTATCTTGGAATCTATCTCAGAAAATGTGCCATCGTGGTTCCGCCTCTGGCCTGGCTTGCAGTTCCATCTCTTTTCATTATGTTGCCTTGTTCCGCCACACCACTGGTATGTTAGTTACTTCGTTGAGCACACGTGCCCCCTTCCCCCCCGTTGAATGAAAATTAACAGGTTTTTAAATAACTTTAAGTGGACAGATATTACAAAGAAATGGTCGTTGAGCCAATGGTAAAATTCCTCAATGATAAGCATGGGTTCGGGGGATCAAATCCTAGCCATGCCAAACTTGGTGCTTTGTTTGTTTTTAAACACTGGTGGTTACGTAATTTTTAACCAATGTATCATTTTATAATAGATTTTATTTTTGTCATGGGGTGTTAACAAACCCATTTTTTTTTTGTTCCATTCCACCATATTGCTTTGTAACAAACCATAAAAATGAGTTATAACAAGCCCATTATATTTATATATGTTTTTTTTTTAATTTCATTCAATTATATGGAATCGCATTAACCAAATTATGACTTAAATTTTATTAAATGGTTATTAAATTAACCATTTTTCATATTTATATGATTTTGTTTTTAATGGTGTCTTAATAATATTGTTTGTCTTTTTGTGCAGGGTTAATATGGGAGTTCTAATGAAAGGGTGTCATGTGTCAATGGCTGATGGTTTTTCATGTGGGTCCCACTTGCTGACTAGGATGCCATGTGGCACACTATGGGCCCCATATTTTCCTTGACTTGTCAAACTTTTGAGAGCCCTAAATTGGTCATACGGACTTGTCTTGGAGCGTCATTTGCACCATTGGATTCAGGGCAATGACCACTTTGATGTGCTTCTAGTTCAAGAGAAATCTGACCACTTTGAATTTTTACCTATTCTAAGTTCTCTTGCACTTCTGAGGGTATCTAGAGCCCCCTAGATATTCCTCCCCAATAAGGAGCTTTTTGTCCACCAAAAGCATGAACATAATTTGCAACTTCTTTGTACATTGTCTACACCATAAGTGTCTTGATAAGTCACCCTTCTTTCTCTTTCACCTTTATTCTTCGAATCCATAAGCGATGAATCGACACCTGCATCCTTAGGAGACCTGTAGTACAATATTTTTCAAATTACATGCTTAAATACATGACCAATAATGACCCAAGCATCCCATACTTTCCATGAGTTTATAACACATATTCTGTGGTCAAGTTTACATCCAAATGGAAACAATAACCCAACTATCAGTACAATGGCAAAACATCATCATTTCTTCAACAAGTGATGGAAAACACATCATCAATTTTACAATGTAAATTGCAGCAAATTATTTACAAGCATACAAACTTGACAAGGTAACAAATCAAGAAAAATCATCTCTCGCTTATCAAAGTGAATGGGCCATCCTCATGAGGTAGATTTTCTTGTTTAAAAATGTTTCCAACTGGGTCATGCACGAGCGCCTTACGATGCTACTTCCGATGGATCCTCCAAAATGTGGCTCTTTGATGACTGCATCTATTGCAATGACTACAATAATTCTTCTTCCTCCATATCTTCTTAACCTTCTTCTTTCCTTGTTGTGGTGAAGGCCTCCCATGCCTCATCCTCTTTCTTGTTTCCATTCTCTTCCAACACTCAGCAAATACATGGTTATGTAAACCACAAAAACTACATGTTTTTCGATTACATGATTTATATTCATTATTAGCATGCTTGTAATCAAAATTAACTTTAGAGTATTGATATTATTTATACCTTTCTTGGCTGTCTTTGGTGAAATTATGGTGATGAGATCTTGCCTCAACTCTTTCTCTACAATGGGCACTACCATGGGATGATGTTGATGTGTCCCCATCATTCTCTTTCCTCGACAGTTTCAACAATGTCTCGGAAGCTTTTGACACTTTTGAGAATTCTCCTTCGGTGTATCCTAAACCTGTAAATTGAGGTCTTTACACAACCTCCAATGTCTGATTCATGCCCTGGCCATTAACATCAAGTCCTCCTCCTTTGTACACCATCTTGGTAAGGAGTCTCATGCCAGTTTCTATAATTGGTATCTCCATGTTTCCAATAGAAATTACATCATGCGAAAATGAAAGTGAAGAATGAGCATAACTGTTTACCTCAAATGTCAACTTTGAAAGACGTGATGATGGATTCTTTCAGGCTTCACTGAGCTTCAACTCCTTGAAGGCCTTTGTTGTGGCTTGTAGTTGAAGTTGTACTATTTGTTTCTCCCCTTCCTCTTCTTATAGAAGCCTCCTTAATTCAACATGCTTTGTTTGGTCATTGAGCTTCAATTCTTCCAGGGCCTCTTCTGTGGCTCGCAACTGAAGATGCAATCACTGCTTATCCTCTTTCTCTTCTCGTAGAAGCATCTTCAATTCATTGTAATCTGCTTGAAGGCTCTGGTTGATCTCCACATTTGAATGATGAGAAGGTGATGAAGGCAATGAATGTACACTGGAAGGTGTGGATGGAGCATCATTCTCTGCTCTTTCCTGTTCCTCATTACCTTCATATATTATGTCCACAATTTTGGACATCGTCAGCAAGGCCTCATACATTAATTTTTCATCCTCCATTGTTTCACGTTCAGTCAATCACACTCACAATTCACATCAACGAGAAAACTGCTATGATACTAAACTTAATCTGGGATCCTTGTTATTGGGAAAACTAGTGTCCATTCAGAGCTGCTAGTCCCACTAAGACGGGTAAATATCTTAGAAACAAACAAACCAAAGTCACTCGTGTTTTCCTTTATGAGAGATAGATGAGAAAGAAGCAAAGAGTACCAACCTCAGTCTTTCGCTTGGGTCCTTGCTTGTTTCCTTTCCCCTTTGACAGAACTTCACCACTCTTTCCTTACTTGTCCTGCTTCAAAGAGCACATGCAGAGTCAAAGCAGCATAATACCATCAAAGCATAGACATCTATAACCATAAACAATATAGGATCAAATGTATATTAACCATACAAATTCATACATCAATACAAGATTCAGAGATACACAAGAATATGGAGGAAAACTCAAATAGTTTTATTGATAGAAGTAGTAGAGGAGAGGATTACAACCCATTGGTCCAACCCAGCACCATCCTCCCAGCATGAAGGCCCTCTTCACCTCATGAAAAGCTTAGATCACCCAACAATACAATGTTGCACAAAGAAACCAACACCACTTCCTTACAAAATACAAAATTCCAGTCTCTGGATCTCTAGGATGAGGGATCCATATATAGATGTTTGCAGGTGGGTGAGTCAGCTTCTGGGATTTTGATTAGTGTCATCTCTCTGATAATTCTTAGTTCCACTTGGATATTTCATGATCTCTTACTCATCCCTGGGTGAATTCAAGGTCATCACTCTGAAAGTTCTTGGTTCCACTTGGAGATTTCATGATCTCTTACTCATCCCTGGGTGAATTCAGAGAGGCAAGTTTCGAATGAGCATCTTCTAGAAGATTCTCTGGGTTTCCACCTAGAAAACTGCTTCTGCCATTTGTCTGCTCTCTCTCATCGCACCCTACAGAAGGGATTTCTAGTATGAAACATCGCATCCTTAGAACTGAGCAGTCTATACGGTCCAGTTTTGACTAGTTTTGAGTAGTTTTTCAGGGAGAACTTCTGGGAGATGATGTAATCAGTTGACCTTGCTCCTTTAGGGTATGAAACAACACTTTAGGGACTCAACAACCCTTGGTTTGTGGACATATGTGATTTGGGTTGGAGTTCCCAAATATGTCTATAACAATTGCCCCCTAAAGCATGAGGTCGTAAATCCTTTTGATGTCGGGTGAAATGCTTTATCATGAGGATCCGAGGTTTTTCGAACTGGAAGGTGACCTATAATTTGATACAATACAATACATTATCTTCATAATATTTTCATGATCTAGCTGAGGCAGGCATTCCCATGCTCAGCTTTATATATTCATTTTCATGTTCATAGGACAGACAACCGTCTGTGTGGTAGACTGATGATTCTATTAGAGCCATCATCCTTTGGCTTGGATGATTATTTGTGCAACAATGATGTACATTTAATGTTTTTATTTTCCTGAATATATCACAGCCCGGATGGATGAAACTAGATCCGGGGTCTTCAAAACTCATTCAATCTTCGCCTGAAGTACAAGTCGATCCATGTGAAAAGATGTTCTGGTGTCAAACATGGAAAGACATCGCCTGATCACCAGCCAATGATGTAAGATGTTAACAGGCGTGAGAGGAATAATCGATAATGATAATGACCCTCAAGGTACTCCAGTACAATTCATGTGGTGTGAATACATGAGTCGATGTCGAACACCACGCAAAATCTTTCGGTCGAAGGCCATTAATGTAAACCTGTCACCAAAAGTGAGAAACTTGCCATTGAGGCATGCAAGCTTCAAAGTACTAAAACGGTTGTTCCTAGGTCAACTTCTTGGATAGTGAGATGATGTTGACAAGAAGTGACCCGTCGTAGGAGGGCATTAATGAATCCCACATCTTCAACACGGAACGGAGAAAATGATTTTATGGAGGTGAAAACAATCTGATGATACAAGGTTCTGGGTGGCGGTCATGAAAGAATGAAGCATGAAGGTATTGCAACGGATGAGACACAAGATGGGTTGGTAAATTATCTGAGCGACTTCTCTTGAACATATCAGCGACACTGAAATGGATTGGTAGCGTTAACCCAAAAAAATGGATGGTATGGTGGACCAATGATAATATGACCGGTGAATGGAATAACCCAAACCGACTCAATCATGGTGATGGAGTGAAAGAACATTCAAGAGCAACCTGCTACCAATAAAGTTTCTTCAAGTTTTCTTCCCAACTTTTCCCCAGTCATTTCTGACTAGTACCTTTTTATTTTTGTCAAGCTTGAGGAGGATAACATATGCTTGTTCTATAATTTACCCTTCGGGCAAACCCGTCGCTAAGGTTTGGAACTTTTTCAATCACGATAGTGTAAAGAAGGTGGCTAATAGGATCACTCGTCGCAGCTATTCCTTAAAAGGGGCAAACAATCAAATGGAGGCGTATGATCGGCTAAAAAAGAGTGGAGGTGATGGTAAGAACACAACTAGGGCTCAAAAGCCGATAATAATGCGATCGCAATGGTTATTTACCGGAGGTGGGTTCATTTTTTAATGAGCTTAAACTCTGGTGGAACATATGCTCATTGCTAGGTTTATTTTTTAACGAGATTGAACTTCGCGTAAAATTGCTCATGCCAGTCGTATAATAAGGATGTCTCATCGATAGGTTCATTTTTTAGGGAGCTTGCCCCATTCAAAACTTTGCTCCAGAACCTTTTGTTATGCAATCTAGGAATGACCAATCCTACGAGTTTAATGGGTTAAGAACCTACAAACTAAGAAAATAAATGGTCGCTTTTCACTTGCATGCAAAAAGGTTTTCATGCCCCCAAGTATAACGAAGTAGAGTTTCTAGGTTACCATTCAATTTGCAGACAAAACACTTCCATGGCTCTATCGGGAAAGGCATACCTTCTCACGAAGGAAAATTATTCCAGTCCAATCCCATTTTCCTAAATGAACGGGTGTGTCAGACCAGTCATATTCTTACGCGGAAACCTACCTTATAGCTGGGGTTTTCCTGCTGAAGCAGACCAGAGCGCATACCTCTTGGGTTTCAATGACAATCACCGAATCACTTGCACTCATCAGGTGGATGGGCTAGAGATTGATGAGACATTCCTTGTGCAAAAAGGCTAGTTAGGGATGTCATTTGAATATTAGCTATGTGTGAGCCGGGGAATGAAAGATGGTCTATGAGCTAGACCACTCTGCTTTCATGCGGAAAACACATCACTCGAAAGAGTGAGGAAACAATAACTCCCATGCTATAAATGTAGTCACACCCAAGGAGTAGATTGTAATCTAAAGGTCCTTGGACTACCATTACGTTCAGGTAGACAATTTTCTTTCTCAAAGTTATAGGTAAACTTGGAAGGATCCCTCATGGTCGGCTGGTTCCTTTGTCGAAGCCTGTCAGATTACGCATCTCAGGTAGAAGTGATGGCGAACTAAGCGCTTTCCAAGCAGTTGAGGAAAGGATACTCATAGAAGGCCCTTCATCTATGCTAGTACCAACCATGATCATTTTGTAAGCTTGTACTATGATTCAGAATGGTACATTTGATGGTAGACGGGGTTTCCCTAGTAGATTCCAATTGAAAGGAAATGACTAGATTGCTTGGAGGTGGGACCGAATAAACGGTAGGATAAATCTCTGACAAACTTCCTTCCTGCGGTAAAGGAACGTGTAGATTGCCCCTATGTTCATCAGAGTCTGTGTTTATGAAAAGAATTTGAATGGTGTCGTTCTCATTCTCTTAGGTGACAGCATCATCTGAAGGTGGATCCACTGAAGACAAGATTGGGTCGACTGCCGTCTTGACCTATTGACTTTGGTCTATGGTGGAATCAGAGGGTTTGCCTTCAATGATAGGTGCTTCAACCAACAACAAAGGTGTGTCAGTCAGATTTCTAACTAGTGATGGACTCAGCAAGAGTTTCTTGTATCCAGGACGAAGCCGTAGCGGTGAAGCAGGATGGTTATGCAAGACTCTTTTAGCTTCGTCTAGGAAGGGACAACAGTGGATGGCATGATCACCTTTGCACAATCTACAAGGAATTTTAGATCTTCCTTTTTCTCTAGTGACTTCGTTTCACTAGTTGACAGTGTACTTTCAACATGATCATCAGAGGTCAAGGACACTAGATTTTGCAAGCGGGGAGACCACTCCCTTAAGATCCGTGGGATGTAAGGACAATCTCGATGATAGTGGTCCCCTTTACAAATGACACATGGAGATTTAGGTTTGGATGGTGTAGTGTGTGTATTTTCGCTAGACAATGCTTGGTTGCCCCCTTTCACCTTTGGCTTCTTCTTCTTCTTCTCCTTCTCTTTCTTCTTCTTCTCAGTTACTTTGTTTTTATTTTTACCAGCTTCACCAAGCGGAGAGGAAGAAGGAGAGGGAGAAACAAATGAAGTAGAAGGTTGAGGGGTAACTCTAGTATCATCCAGTTGCCAATTTGATTGCTCAGGAATCATGGTGCTTTGAACAACAGTGGTTGAGAAGAGCCATACTGGCAAGCCAATTTTCAGTCCTGGAAGGGACAATGTGGCCATATGAGGTGCACCAACATCTCCCTAAGAGGAGAAAGGACTAGGATTTTCCCCAAGGGGAAATCCTTGGCTGGTGGACTCCATTTTCTCAACCTAAGATCAACGAGGGAACAGGGATGTTATTCCAATTAAAATAAATTTTATGACACTTTGACACAACTTTCTTTTTCAGTTTTTAAGAGTCGAGAAAACGCTAAAGATGACTCTAGTTGCCTTCAATTTTTAATGAGTCTGAAGTGACAAGTGCTCAGATGGACCTTTTCGTTTAAGCAGTTTGAAAAGGAACGAAAGAGACTACTCTGGAAATCTAGACAGAGGGATTACCAAACCAATTGCAAAACTGCATAATAATTTTTATGGTACGGCATTCAATCTTCCTGAATGTTGTGTTTAGTGCATTGCGATCGATAGGGCGGCAGACATGGCTTCCTAAGGATAAAGGATATAGCCTATTGTGGTCTCCTAATATATACTCAACAGTACATGGGAGCACAAGTCCGTACTGGCACTCGTCATCTCAAAGAGGATGAATCACCCAACCTACGATGAAAGCGATAGTTACCAGGATTTACAACACGGGAATATGTCTCTAGCCTAGACTTTTAAATGTTGTGCATTAGGTTCCAAAGAAGTTTTATGTTCATTGACTTTATTTTACAGTTGATCTTTCTTAAGAAGTTTGCCTTTAAGGTTCACTGCGTGATGTAGATGTATAAGTCCTAAATATGCAATCTAAGATGATAAACAGTCATTTACTCTTCTTCTCGCAATGAAAATCCTAGCTACTAAGGAAAGAGAAGCGAAATTTTTTCAACATAGAGCAGAGAGGACACACAAGATGCACTGTCCTAAATCAAAATCAACAAGCAGTCTAAATGCAAATGCACATGCATGTATTTATTTTCCGCTTTCTTAATGTGTGAGTGACAAAAATAATGCTAAATACAAATCTAAACTATCTTTTCTCTCAAAGCGACAGTACTAACAATTTTCTCTTCAAAAGATGAAAGGAAGATGAAGACGACTCATTACGATTTCAAATTCAAAAAATGAAAGGAAGACCAAGACAATACTTTGCAATTTCGAATTCAAAAACGAAAGGAAGACTACTTTGTGATTTCGAATTCAAAAAATGAAAGGAAGGCTAAGACGACACTTTGCGATTTCGAATTTGAAAAACGAAAGGAAGGCTAAGATGACACTTTCATCTTCAATTTGAAAACTGCTTTCGACACTTGAAATACTATTAATTCAAATCAAATACAAGAGTAACAGTGTAATTGACCATAAAAAAGAGTAGGATTCTTTTCTTTGACTGAAAACGACACTTGCGACACTTCCAAATCAAAATACGACAGTTCGATTAAGCTAATTTTTGTAAACAAGAACTATAAATGGCAAAAAATACATAAAAACATTCACACTTTTTACAATGGAGGATGAATAATGCAAAGGAAGGGAGTTTCAATAGTGGCATACTGATCACAGACAGCAAAACTCCTAAATAAAGCTGAAGAGAATGAAGAGAAAACCAAAATCTAAAGGCAGAAACAGCCGTATCTGATCATTGCACCTGTAACACAGGGAAACAGGGATACATCTCACTTACTGCACACGGGAGGTGCTATGCATCCAGGCTGTCAAAAGGAGACAATGCAATGGTCCAAGGACGAGACTTTAACTTGGTTTTTGGTCACAGTTTGCAGCTTAGTTCAGGGATTTAGGCTGAGCTAATGATAGTCAGTAAACACAAGGTATAGGGGCTGATATAATGAGGTTACTTGAGCTACCACCAGGGAACTTAGGATGTTTGCAAGTCAATTGTTTAGTTTATAAACAAAACCCAAAGATAGACTAAAGCAGTGTTGATCTACTTTGCACTTGCATAGCAAATGCAGTTCGAAAGCTAGCTCACTTAACTTCAGGCTCCATTTGTAGTTTATAAAGTAAAAAAATATAAACAAGAAAACAAGTTATTCACTCCCTAGTGGAGTCGCCATTTTGTTATTGGGAAAACTAGTTTCCATTTAGAGCCACTAGTCCCACTAAGATGGGTAGCTATCTTAGAAACAAGAAAAATAAAGTCACTCGTGTTTTCCTTTATGAGAGATAGATGAGAAAGAAGCAGAGAGTACTAGCCTCAGTCTTTCGCTTGGCTCCTTACTTGTTTCCTTTCCCCTTTGATAGAACTTCACCACTCTTTCCTTACTTGTCCTGCTTCAAAGAGAACCTGTACAGTCAAAGTAGAATAATACCATGAAAGCATAGAGATCTACAACCATAAAAAATATAGGATCATATGTATATTAACCATACAAATGCATATATCAATACAAGATTCAGAGATACGCAAGAATATGGAGGAAAACTCAGATAGCTTTACTGATAGAAGTAGTAGAAGAGAGGATTACAACCCATTGGTCTAACCCAGTGCCATCCTCCTAGCATGAAAGCCCTCTTCACCTCATGAAAATATTAGATCACCCAACAATACAATGTTGTACAGAGAAACCAACAACACTTCCTTACAAAATACAAAATTCCAGCCTTTGGATCTCTAGGATGAGGGATCCATATATAGATGTTTGCAGGTGGGTGAGTTAGCTTCTGGGATTTTGATTAGTGTCATCTCTTTGATAGTTCTTGGTTCCACTTGGAGATTTCATGATCTCTTACTCATCCCTGGGCGAATTCAGAGAGGTAAGTGTTGAATGAGCAGTTTCTAGAAGATTCTTTGGGTTTCCACCTAGGAAACTGCTTCTGCCATTTGTCTGCTCTCACTCATCACACCCTACAGAAGGGATTTCTAGTATGCATCACACTTTTTTCATGTGGCAGGTGAGATGCATCGCACCCTTAGCACTGAGTAGTTTTTCAGGGAGAACTTCTCGGAGATGATGTAATTAGCTGAGCTTGCTCCTTTAGGGTATGAAAAAACACTTTTAGGGACTTAGAAGTCCTTGGTTTATGGACATATGTGATTGGGGTTGCAGTGCCCAAATATGTCTATAACAATCCTTCAACTACCAGAAATATCTAAGATCTTTTACTTCTATGATGTTGTCATAATTGCATTTAAACCAGCATAAAGAACCACATGTGCATGCTTAAACAAGAAGAAACATGAAAATGATCAGTAAATCAATAACACGATACATTTGATAACAAAGTTCACCCAGTGTGGGCTACGTCTCTAGGCTCAGTGTCAAGATGGTGGAGGCCGCTTCATGTAATGCTCGAAATCATGATGATGTACATGAACGAATCTCTGTCATAGAAAGGACATACACCCTCAAACAGAGTGGCTTATCTCTCCAGGAGACATTCTCCCTACACGAACTCTCACTCACAAAGGGCTACCCTTCAGCATGACAAGCTAACACAATATCACAACAATGTGGTAACAAACATCACAATCTCACAGTAATGTTATAACAATCATCCCTCAACAAGTGTCAAATAGGGATCTCAAGAATAATATAATATCTCATCAATACAAAAGGAAACATAACATGACTGCATCCTATACCTTCATTTATGATGTTAGCCAAAAAAAGAAAGGCTCAGCTGCAAAATTTGACTATGCCACTGAATTTTTGGCATCTAGTAATGTAAAATCAACTAGCCATTTGTCAAATTGTGACACTATCAAATTATGGGCCTTCAGGAATCTTTTAGATTCCCCATGATTCTCGAAAGATTCTACTCCATGCGCTGACTAGAGATCTTCTTCTTAAATCACAAATATGATCTCGCCATCAGGATCCTTGTGGAATTCTGAGACTTTTGAGTACAAACTTGGCTGCATTCTGAATCTAGTGAATTTCAACCTCCAAGGGAATCAAAATATTCCTCAAGATTCTCTAAATATTCTCTTCTACGTGGTGCCTCCCAGGCAATATCTTATATTCCTCTCTGCACTAGGGACTATTCTATGAGAATCTGTTCGGAAAACATGTCATCATGGTTCTGTCTCCTGGCACTGTTTCTTGGTTCCACCTTTGGCCTGGCTTGTGGTTCCATCACTCTGCATTCCACTGCATTGTTCCACCATGCCACTAATACGACGGTTACCCATTGGGAACACACACCCTCTTACCTCTAGCGAAATACAATTAGCAGGTTTTTAAATAACTTTAAGTGGGCGGAGATTACAAAAAAATTTCTGTTGAGCCAATGGTAAAATTGAGGAATGATAAGCATGGGGTCAGTGGATCAAATCTTGCCCATGCCAAACTTAGTGTTTTTTTTGTTTTAAACACTGGCGATTATGTAACTTTTAACTGAAGGAACTTGTCATTTTCTGATATATTTTATTTTTGTTGTGGGGTGTTAATAAACCCATTTGTTTTAATGTTCCATTCCACCATATTCGTTTGTAACAAACCATAAAAATGAGTTATAACAAACCCATTATATTTATATATGGTTTGTTCCTATTTCATTCAATTATATGGAATCGCATTAACGATATTAGACTTGAATTTTTTAAATGGTTATTAAATTAACCATTTTTCATATTTAAATGATTTTGTTTTTTATGGTATTTTAATAATAAGTTTTGTCTTTTTGTGGAGGGTTAACATGGGTGTTCCAATGAAAGGGTGCCATATGTCAATGGCTGATGGGTTATCATGTGGGTCCCACTTCCTGACTGGGATTCCATGTGGCACACTATGGGCCCCACTTTTTCCTTGTCTTCTCAAATCTTGAAGAGCCCTAAGTTGGTCGTACAGACTCAAATTGCAGTATCGTTGACACCGTTGAATTTAGGGCGACGACCACATTCATCTGGTTCTAGTTCGAGAGAAATTTGAACAATTTGAAATTTTACTTATATTGAGTCCTCATGGACTTTTGGGGGTTGTGGGAGCCACCTGGATCGATGCCACACCCTTTAAGGTACAAGTCAACTTTAACATTCCCATATTTGAGGGTGAGATAGATGCATATGCCATAGAGAAATGGTTAAAAATTCTAGAAGGATATTTTTATGTTCATGATTTTTCTAGCTTGGAAATGAGTACTTTTTATTTTCTCAAAGTCACCCCCCACTTAAAGGGCTGGTGGGAAACCTACTATGAGCATAAGGATGAAAGTACGTCCTCACTATTTTCAGTCACACCCACTTGGCATTCATTCCAGAATGCCATTAAGGAGAAATACTATCCTGTCGGGAGCTATGAGGATAAATACATAAAGTGGACCATACAACGACAGGGAAGGGACCAAGATGTGTTAGAGTTTACCAATATTTTTCATACCCTTGGAACGAAGTTAGGTATCAAGGATTATAAGAAACATTTGTTACTCAAGTACCGTGGTTGCCTACATAGGTACATCTAGGATGAGATGGAGTTCCTGGAAATCTCCTCACTTGGCATGACGTACCGATACACTTTCAAGATTAAGAAAAATCTTAAATAGAAAAAAGCAAGACTTTGGATCTACGAATCCGAAGCAAGGGAAAGGCACTACCAAACCACAAATCAAAGGGAAAAGCCAAGGCAGGGGGACCCAGGATAACCCGTCGAAGCTGTAAGAGAATAAAAACACCATGAAGATAAAGAAGGACATAGGATCGTCATGTGACTTCCATAGGAGCTCCACTCACCACACAAAAGAGTGTCGAGCCAAGCAGTCACTAGTGGTCCAGTTGAAGGCTTCTTATTCTGACACAGCTTCCAACTCTAAGTCAGAACATGACAAGGGGGATGAAAAAGGGAAGAAGATCATTGACGTAGAGCACAGTGCTATTGTGGCCACCACTAAGATCCATAATATTGAACCTGAAGATCCAGAAGAGGGGGAGTCCCTATTCCACTCACAAATGTCGATGAAGGGTTCTCTGCTGGAGTTTATTTTCAATAGCGGGAGCTAAAATAATCTCATTTCAGTAGAGGTCATGAAGTGGCTAGGCCTACCGACCACAACACATTTTCATTCATACAACATTAGGTGGCTTCACCAAGGATGAGATCTTCGGGTTAGCTAGCAGTGTCACCTTCCCTACAGCATCAAGCCCTTCATGGTTGAGATACTATTTGATGTTCCTCCTCTTGAATTTTGTGATGTATTATTAGGAAGATCATACTTATGAAAGTGGCATGCTATATATGAGTCTAGACCTTGATATTTTATTATCTCTTTGGGTACTAACTTATACAGGATACCAGAGGTAGCCCCACCTACTGCCATCTCTTTCATCTTTGCTAAGAAATGCAATATAGTCATCTCCCAGACTGGGAAATTTTTTTTCTTTCTGATTCACTGTCAAAGTAAGGGGAAGGTCGTAGACACATCCCTGGCCTCTGGGAAGGGTTCCTCCAAGTAGCAGAGGCAGGTGTATGTTGTCATGGAAGAATACAGGGACATACTCTCCTCACCCACAGGGGTAGCCTTGCATTTTCAGGTCAAGCATTGAATCGATTTGACTCCCAGAGCACCTCTGCCCAATGGGCCAATATATTTCCACTCCATTCTAGAAAATGAAGAGATCAAGTGGAAAATTGAGTTTCTGCAAAAAGGGCAGATCCGAACAAGTTCCTCGCCTTATGGGAGTCTGATTGTACTGGTACAAAAGAAGGACAAAACCTAGAGGCTCTGCATTGATTATCGGTCATTAGACAAAATCACTCTCAGGAACAGATATCCAATCCCCTAGATTGATGACATGCTGACCAACTCAAGTGGTCCAAGTATTTCAACAAGATCGATATGAAGTTTAGTTATCACCAGGTTCTAATAGAGCCCACATATGTATGGAAGACTACCTTTCAATCCAAGGAAGGCCTTTTTTAATGGTTGGTCACGCCTTTCAAGCTGAAAAATACCCCCACTACAATTATGAGACTAATGGATGACATCTTGCGGCCCTTAACCAACTCGTTCATGGTGGTTTATGTTGACGACATCCTCATCTTTAGTAAGCGTTGGGAAGAACACTTGCAACACATTCGATAGGTCCTTCAAACCCTTCGGCAACACAAATTGTGTGCCAACTTGGATAAATGCACCTTTGGCATGAGTGAGGTCCAATACTTGGGGTACATCATAGATGAGTGTGGTAGTCATATGGACCCGACCAAGATCCAAGTCATTCGAGATTGGACAACCCTGACCACTTTAACAAAGCTTCTATCTTTTTGGGCCTTGCAAATGTTTATCGGAGGTTCATGGTGTGATTATACCATATCGCTTGGCCTTTGAGTCAAATTACTAAGGGTTGGGTGAAAGAAATGTTTTCCTAGTCCGAGTCCCAACAAAAGGTGTTCATTGAGTTGAACTGTCGTCTTTGCCCTACATCGGTACTCACATTGTCACACTTGCAACAACCATTTGAAATCGAGACATAAGCCTCAAACTATGTTATTGGTGTCGTCCTCACCCAACACAGGCATCCAGTAGCCTATCATAGTGAGACACTTTCTAATATAATTCAAAAGTACCCCACCTATGATAAAGAAATGTATTCTATTATGTAGGCTTACCGATAGTATAAGCACTACATTTTGGGGAAGGAGATGGTCATCCACATCAATCACCGACCTCTTCAGTTTATATAGACATAGGGGAAGTTACAAAATGATCTTCATCAGAAGTGGTCTACATATATGCTACATTGCAGACCACCTTAATCAACCCCTAGTTGCAACACTGGCTACTGTTGTCAACTCTTGTGGCCACGAGACCTCTGGATGTCTGCAACTATAGAAAAATGATCCATAGTTTTCCTCCACATACTAGATGCTAGTAGATGGGAAGCAAATTCTTGATTTCCACCTCCAGGATGCATTATTATGTTACCTGGGACACATTTTTGTTCCTTCAAGCGAGCGTGCCAAACTGATTTGGGAGATGCACTACAGTAAGATTGCATGACACTTTAGGGTGGAGAAAAATGTGGTTGTACTACAAAAGCACTTCTATTAACCCAAACTCTGAATGGATATTGGGAAATGTATTAGATCTTTCACTATCTGCACCACCACCAAGCCATCCATCATGAAGCAAGGCTTGTACACTCCTCTGCCTACTCCCAGCCAGCTATGGGAATCCATCTCCATGGATTATATTTCTAGCCTCCCTTCTACCAAAAATGGTAACAACTGTGTATTTGTGGTCGTGGACAGATTTTCTAAGATGGCTATATTGCCAACCTGCAAGAAGAATATCACAACTACCAAACTCTTCTTTGAACAAGTATGAGTACATTTTGGGATCCCACAGACCATTATATCAGATCAGGATAGCAGGTTCCTGAGCACATTTTGGTCAAGCCTCTAGACACTATTGGACACCAAGCTCACCAAGTTGACTGCCTTCCATCCCGAAACTGATTGCTAGATGGAGGTCGTCAATAGGATGATAGTGCACACACTCTGCATGTACAACTCCAAGCATCCTCAAAATTGGGATGAGAGTCTTCCACATGTGCATCACATTTATGATAGATCTCTTCATAGCTCGATTGGTCGTAGTCTCTTTCAAGTGGGTCTAGGATTTCAGCTGTTGTTTCTGATTGGTGTTACTATGCCTGAGGCGACTACATAGATAGAATCTACACATTTATCATTCGAGGCAGAAAAAGATACCAAGTTTATTGAGCACATCCAACACATTTGCTAGTAGGTTCATGACATCCTAGACAAGTCAAATACGAAGCATCAACAACGGCATGATCAACATCG